>JBBGZY010001104.1:0-127500 GCA_037952925.1 Lithobates clamitans | reverse complement strand
GAAAACACAATTATCGGTGGCAGAGGGGAGGGTTTGGTGCTGACGTGATAAAGTTGCTCAGTAACTGCAACCCCCAGGAGAATTTTTCCATGACAGAGGAGAAAAATGGTGTGTTTGTGCGATCGGTTAACCCCTGACCGCCTGCAGGTTTGCTTGGCCAGGTAATTGACCCGTGGTACTGCAGGCAGGGGGGCAAGGGGCACTTAAAGTGGCAGAGTTGAAAAACCTCAATGTAGGTTCACTGGAGACAGAACCCAGGCAATGAGGAGAAGGTGATGACCCCCAATAAACCCCACACACTGCAGAGGAATGGACCAAAGCTCCTTACAAAGTGGCAAACAGTCACACAGGGGCCACAACACATCTCTAATACAACTTGGTTTTGAGTAACCATCCAAGGTGTCCATATATGACCAATTTGGCCAGCACTGTGATTGGTCAAATGAATGGCAAATTCAGTTGTTCTACAGCAGGGGCCTCCAAACTTTCTAAAGAAAGGGTCAGTTTTCTGTCCTACAGGGTTTGGGGGAGGTGAACTGTGCCCAGTGGGAGTAAACAATGCCCAATCTTTGTTATTAGGGGGAGAAATAGTTGGTGTCGATTGGAGGAATAGTTCCCAGTTACTGGTGTCAGTGGAAGGAACAGTGCCCAGTCAGTGTCAGTGGAAGGAACAGTGCCCAGTCAGTGTCAGTGGAAGGAACAGTGCCCAGTCAGTGTCAGTGGAAGGAACAGTGCCCAGTCAGTGTCAGTGGAAGGAACAGTGCCCAGTCAGTGTCAGTGGAAGGAACAGTGCCCAGTCAGTGTCAGTGAAAGGAACAGTGCGAAGTCATTGGTGTCAGTGGAAGGAATGGTGCCCAGTCAGTGTCAGTGGAAGGAACAGTGCCCAGTCAGTGTCAGTGGAAGGACCAGTGCTCAGTCAGTGTCAGTGGAAGGAACAGTGCTCAGTCAGTGTCAGTGGAAGGAACAGTGCTCAGTCAGTGTCAGTGGAAGGAACAGTGCCCAGTCAGTGTCAGTGGAAGGAACAGTGCCCAGTCAGTGTCAGTGAAAGGAACAGTGCGAAGTCATTGGTGTCAGTGGAAGGAATGGTGCCCAGTCAGTGTCAGTGGAAGGCCACTTTCTAAATGGCCTGGCAGCGGAGGAGGGGCGAACATCCGAGTGATCGTGGTGTGATCTCTTGGAAGTGGGGACAAGTACCTGTCAAAAAAAAACAAAAAACAGGTAACCATTCCCCCCACGAAAGGTGCCAAATGTGGCACCGGAGGCGGGGGGGGGAGGGAGTCAGATAAGCGGAGCTTCCACTTTTGAGTGGAACTCCGCTTTAAATTCTGGCTGTATTAGGCCCCTTTCACACGGGCAGACCGATCAGACCATCCATTGCCCTCTATGGAGCAGTGAATGTCAATGGATATGTATCTGACACCCACCACCACTGGATCCAATCCTAGCTACTAAAAAACAGATGGATAGGGAATCCCCTTCCGTCACTCCTGGCTCCTCCTCCCCAGCGAGTGCCCCCATAGGAAGTTGCTTCCTATGGAGGCACTCATGCAAGCTCGCTCCCAAGCCTGGCTGTCTGGGCATATAAGGTAAGTTAGGACTTATAGTCCCATGTCATCTGGTGAACCATCAGTTGCCTAAAACCTATTATCATTTTTACTTTTCACTGGGTAGGTTATAACACAAATTCAATAGAAAACAAATGGGCTGGGAAAGGCTCACATGAAACTATTAGCTAGGTCACCGCCATCCCCAGGAGCTGTGAAATTAAATCCTCTCAGTGAGACAGATAATACGTATTATACTTAGCGTGAGGCAGCTTAACATCTACATCTGACCTCAGACAGACAATCTCAGTTCACATGCCGACTACCCAAGGTGGATTTCTGAATACAGGAGCAAAGAAAGTCAGGCAAGAAAGGAGCCATTGCCGATGGCAACCAGATTTGTTTCTTTATCTTATGATGGAAGCAGGCAGTTCATTGGCTAATCAACACACTTTAATTTATAGCTTGTATCCAGTTCCTGTCCCTATTTTGACCATGTAAAAATATTATTCTACAACTTTATAAACAACAATGTACAAGACGATGACATAGCTGTATACAAATACGCATACTGGAAAAATAAAATAATATATATATAAAAAATGAAAGAAGAAAAGCATGTTTATTTAAATAGTAACTCAAATGATTCAGACAGACCAAGCTAGCCAGAAGTTATACCAGGGTGGATTTGATTTAAATCACTAGTAAAAAGGTTTGATTTAAATCATAATTTTTAAAGAGCAACTGTCATCTCCGTCCCGCAGTGGCTCCTCCTCCTCCTCCTCCTCGCTGTTGACTCACCGACAGTCCCATTCACTTTAATGGGACGGCGTGTGCTACGGCAGTGACACAACAAGGTGAGGGACGTGACGGATGCAGGTGAGTGGATGCCCACTAACAGGCACTGCCATGATGGATCTGAAATGACAGGTGCTCTTTAAAAACGTAAGGACTTATTCTTGCTGGTAGTTAGAATCTTTAATATTTGTAAACAAAATGAAGGTTTCCCTTTTTAGAATAATAAGCTGTCAGGTTAGTAAAACAGCGATTTTCGAACCGATTCAATCACACAGTTTGTAGTGTACATAGATTTGCAAAACAATGGGATAAAGGAATATTTCTGAGCTTTGTTTTATTTCATGGTTACTGTGAAATGGTGTGAATGCATCAATGCCGTGCATGTTATCTCAGCTTGCAGAGCTCGGATTCATTAAATGAGTTTACCAAAAATGTAAATATTGCAGAATATACAGCCTCATGCAACATAACTAAGTTCTCAAATCCATGCTGAATAAACTAAATTATTAATGTATCTTAAATAGAAAACTATCTTTAGATAGATTTTTACTCCAAAAGCATTTTATTAAAATAAAATTTGATAAAAATCGAAAAAATCAAATCAGATTAAAATATAAAAAAAAAAAAACATTTATTTTTTATTTTTTGTTAAATCATCGATTTTTATCCACCCTGAGTTATACCCCCACTTTGGCAAAGAGCATATAATGGAAAATGTCTAGGCACTAGTCATGATCATAGATCAACAAGGATTTAGAATATCCTTGACTGAAGGCACATGACCTCTCACCACCAATAATCAGCTTCTAAGTGAGTCACATGACCAGCCTATGCTAACTGGAGAACCGAAAAAGTGCATTGCATGTGCCCTTGCTCTCGTTCCTAGATCCAGCAAATAGTTAACAATGAACATAAAGCAGAGCTGAGATCTCAGGACCTGGTGAACCAGCTGGAGTTCCTCCCCTGGAAGGTGGAGAGATCACACCCTGCTGTTTGTTCAGCAAGACAGGAATTTCTTACATAGAATGAAGGAATTTCTGCCAAGTCTACTGAACGGGTGCAGAGAGGAGAGGCGAAAATCCCCTGATCTATACATTACCTCCATACCATTCCCTGTGTTACACGAGGACTACGCCCAACTTCCCTGCATGACGACACCTTTCATTTTATATTGATTACTACTCAATACACCCTCCAAAGCACCTAAGCACCCCTATTTAAATGGAAGGTTTTTTTTATTTATACTCCCTTTCCTCAGTTCCCAAATATTCAATAAGCCTCAATGTAACAGGTTTTGAAATGAAATCATTCAAGCGGAACCTCGCCGTAAAAGGGGAATATCTGCTTTATGCCCTCCTCCCCTCTTCTTCTTTTGGAACTTTTTTTTTTTTTTTTACTTTTTTTGAGGGGGTATCTGGTTTTGACTGGTACACGCTCCCACTTCTGGTCAGATCCCTAGGCAGTTCCACCAGAAGTTCCCTCCCCCACAACCTTCTGGGACAGGTCATAGGTACCTAGAAGGCTGCAGGACCATTAGCAAAGCCACAAGGCATCACAGCTGGCTTCCCACAGTTAACATGTCGGCTCCAGGGACCCAAAGATCAACGAAGAACCAGCCTGGGTGAGTATAACGCTGGATCCCAGAACAGGCAAGTGTCCTTTTTATTAAAAGTCAGCAGCTACAGTAATTGTAGCTTCCACCTTCATTTTTTTCAAACCGGTGAAGAACCTCTTTAAGCTGGCCATACACCAGTAAAATTTTGTTCGCAATTTTGCTCAAAATTCTACAAAAAATTTTGTCAGAGCAATCAAACATCCAAACATCCCATCATTGAGTCAACTAATTTAGTTTGAAAGCACTTACAATTTCATCCAGACTTGCTACGTGAATGGAATCCCAGTCGTATTAAAAATGGCTGCCTAGGACATACGTGTTGCAATAAATACAATTTTTCCTGAATGGAAATCACATTCACAGTACCATATTTGGTTGTTCAAATCAGAAACGAGAAAAAAAGAAAAGAAAAATTTCCATCCTGCTCTTTCAAATTTCTCATCAATACGATTGACCCCCACCAACTAGTAGAAGAATCAAAAACGCACAATCCGAAAATATAACAAAGAAAATTCCACAGGTGTATGGGCAGCCTACTACGAAGTGGTCTTCACCCATATACACAACTCTCCAAAGACATGTTATTCCATACAACAGCAACAGAGCAGCTGAATGATCTGTACCCCAATTGCCAAGTACCATCATTTATGCCCTGTATTTATATACTGCACCTTACTGGGCACACAGAACCATTCGCATCAGTGCTTACCCAATCTAATGTCACCAACAGACATATACGCAGACACAGACATCCAATAGAACTAGTTACTCTAGCTGTATGTTAGTATGTTTTTGGATCGTGGGAGGAAAACCATCTTAAAACACAAGTAAAAACATACTACTGCCCTAGTGGGAATCATATCTATTATTCCAGTGCCGCAAGGCAGCAGTGCCAACCACAAACCACCGTGCTGCCTGATCCTCTCTATACACCCCTTCATGAGACATTTTCTTGTACTTTAAATAGCACCTAAAATTATGATCTCACTATGAGTCCTCACTTGACTCTAAAAACTCCCTGGATCTCTAGTTCCCTTCCCGAGGATGCCGCCTTAACTCTACCATTGCTTATGAGATCGAAAAAGAGGGGTCTACAGGAATGCGGTCAAGATATGAACCGGTCACAGCATACAATTTTTATCACCTAAAACGATCCTGTAATAAATGGAACCAACTAAGCAAATAAACGTAGTGGCTGTAAAGCAGACACAGTAATCCCGTATGAGAAAGCCATATCTCTGTGTATGAGGGGGGGGGGGGGGGGTTTGAAAGGGTATTGGGCATTGATAGGGAAATCAGGCATGCTGAGGCCTATGCAAAGACTGATGAAATTCAGTATAAGAATTTCAGGGGACCGGTTCTGATTAAAGCGGGTCTTAACTAGGCAAAGCAACGAGTCCTCTTGACAACATGCGCCAGAAAGAATTCCTAAGCACCCGTGTTGTCAGCTGGATCGTGTGATAGCACCGTTTTCAGGTGTAGCGGAGGATCGGGTAAGTACAAGCTTTCTCGAATCCCCCAAAGATGAGCAGTTGACCCACGCATTTGGGTTTTAACTGGTTCCAGTATGTGTGCATGTGAGGTGGAGGGACTCTTAAATTGTAAAGCTCTAGACCAGTGATTCTCAACTCCAGTCCTCAGGACCCACCAACAGGCCAGGTTTTAAGTATTACCTTGGAGAGATGCAGACTAGAATACTGCAATCACCAAGCAGCAAATGATATCACCTGTGATGTATTTCAGTCATCTTGCAAACCTGGCCTGTTGGTGGGTCCTGAGAACAGGAGTTGAGAACCGCTGCACTAGACAATGTGATAATGAGCAGCTCTGACAGCCTGAAGTACACATTATCACAATAAACATACGATTACAAGTGATGCTCAAAATGGCGAGTACTGCTTGATTTTAGAGAGTCGGATATAAGCGCCTCAGAACAAGCGATACGTCTCCAGCACATCTAGGATCCACAGAGATCGGTGTGCTGGCAACATATCTCTTGTTCTTTGCAGTTTCTGGTTTCCAGCTGGAGGTTGCTGCAGCACCCACTTACTTTACAGCTAATTCCAGGAACGTGTACGTTGGGGATATTTCTCTGGATATAAGCGACCAATTCCAGGACTAACTGGCTCTCGAGATCTTGCAATAACTCCATCTCAATAAATGTTCCAATTATAAAAGGTGACAGAACAAAGCAAACATTTCTCCCATATAATACACACACGATCTCACAATTGGTAGCATTGATTGATTTTAGTGAGCTGGATATAAGCGGTCTACTCCAAGACTAGCCGGCTCCTGAGATCTTCCATGCAATAACCCCTTTTAAAAGGTTCCTATTAAAAAGGTGACAGAATGAACTAAACAAATAATTTCTCCTATATAATACATACACATACACACACACACACACACACACACACAATCTCAAAATTGGGAGCATTGGTTGATTTTAGTGCGCTGGATATAAAGCAGTCTACTCCAAGACTAGCCAGTGTCTTGCCGAGAAAGTTCCCTCGGCGGATAAGGACCGCCCCTGTACTGCGCAGGCGCAGCACCTGCACAGTACGAACTACTATGAGCCGCCGGAGATAGCTGAAGCTCAAAATCTTTAATCAGCTGTACACGGCGCCTGTGCCCTGGGTCCAGGTTCCTTCCCCACCATCCAAGTGGACCTAGAGGGGGAATAAAAAAGAGCCGAGCGAAGCGAAGCCGTGCCCGAAGCGTGGCGAGCGAAGCGAGCCCGCGAGGGGCCCTCTTACAGGCGCCGTGTACAGCCAATTTTCAGCTATTCACCTTTAGCTATTTCCGCCGGATCCTACTGCGCAGGCGCAGCGCCTGTGCAGTAGAGGGGGGGTCCTTATCCGCCGAACTTTCTCGGCAGAACACCGGCTCCTGAGATCTTCTCCACAATAACCTCTTCTAAAATGTTCCTATTAAAAAGGTGACAGAATGAACTAAACAAATAATTTCTCCTATATAAGTAGATACCATCAGCTGAATCAATATTTGTTTTTTTCCTAGGGAAGAGACTCCTTCAGCTAGTTTAATACTGTATGTACACATTAAAAGACAAAAACAAATATTCACAAGTAAAAGCATACAGAGTACAATAGTCACACACGGACTTGTTAGCATTCTGCACATAGATTAAATGGCACATGACAGGACACAGACACTGCAGTGTGCTCAGTATGTCCAGCTCAGCAATACTCGTGCTGGTCACAGACCTACATATAAAGAGGACACTGTGGTCAGCAATACTCAGGGATAATACAAGGGACAATAATACAAGGGAATTTCAGCATATAGCACTCCATGTTCAAACAATATGCGGTATATTAAAAGGAATATGAAATAAAAAAAGAAAACATTTAGAAATATTAACTGTGCCTGTACTGTACCCCAAAAACATTTTTGCCTTGAATTTCTCCTTACAAATAGCATGCGACTGTGTTTACTCTTGTATCTTCATCTCCATAGCTGTGCATCAGCAGTGTGAGATCTAAGGCTCTGCTACCTCTAACTGCCGGTCTCACAAGATTTGGAGTGAGGTTTGGTGATGTAATTTCTGTGCTGCTCACTGTTCTCCTTGCTGGAGAGAAAGCTATACCTGGGCACTTGCAGCGCAAGAACCTCCCTGCTTCATTCACTATGTTAATCCCCGATTTTTGCACCTCTCCTGCTGCTTCTTTAATATCCCCCTGCGAGTCAATATGGAGGTAACTCTGACATGAGGAACTAAAGCCCTGTGCCTCTACCAAGTTGGCCACCTCCACACAGAAAGAATACAGAACAAGGAATGGAAAGTCAATAATGGGAAAAAGATCTGTAGGGAGACTACAGGCAAAACTAGGGACTTGTCCTTTGCTTGCTTTTTTTTTTTTTTGGCACACCTTCTACAGTTTGGGTCCTCTGTAAAGTGGAACTATATTCACATCTGCTCCAATGATTTGAGATCTATGAGCTCCATCGCTGGCCCTGATATCTTCTTGCCTGCTTCTTCCAGGTTGGAGAACTTTTCTGGTGTGTGGATCATTTGTTGGCCCGTGCTCCATCCAGATATGCAGTAACCATTCTTGCATTTAAGAGGAAAGAGTTTGCGCCCCAGTGCCTTTAAAGCGGAGTTCCACCCAAAAATGGAAGTTCCACTTTTCAGATTCCTCCCCCCTCCGGTATCACATTTGGCACATTTCAGGGGGGAGCAGATACCTGTATAATCCAGGTATTTGCTCCCACTTCCAGGCATAGATCGCCACAGTTTCCGCGGCGATCTACGCCATGTCCAGCCCCTCCTCCGTCTTCTGGGAGACACACAGGTCCCAGAAGACAGCAGGGACAAGTGAGATCGTGCAGCGCGACTTGCGCATGCGCAGTAGAGAACCAGGCTTCACTTCCTGATTCTCTTACCGAAGACGCCGGCGCCTCCACCCGGGAGCCGAGGGACAGATCGGCTTAGGGTGAGGACATCGCGGGCGCCCTGGACAGGTAAGTGTCCATGTATTAAAAATCAGCAGCTGCAGTATTTGTAGCTCCTGACTTCTTTTTTTCTCTCTTTTTTTTTCGGCAGAACTCCGCATTAAGGAGGGCTGGGCTCCCTCCAGGCTCATCTGCTCTCTGACTATTATAATGCATGTGCTTCTACTGTGGAGGCTTTCATAATTTAGAGTTAGGACTGCAGATAAATCTGGAGTGCTGTGAAGTGGCTCTGCAGCTCATGTATGAATTTGCAAATCTGTGCAAACTAAACCCCTGTTTTTAACGCATACTGTTAAGACAGGATAATTCAGTTGGTTGCAGGCTGGTCGGTAAGTCGGTAAGGCTGCGCGGTTTAGGAGATATTCACCCTTCATGCAGCCACTGACATCAGTGGCGTATGCGTGCCAAAGGTCTGGCGGCTCATGCCGGAGCACAGAGGACTCCCGCAAGCATACACCGGAGTGACGTCATCGTGGCTCTGGCCACTCACAGCGCGGGAGCGCGCGAACCGGTAAGAAAGCCAGAGTGAACAGGTCAGCCCCATCTGCGGTGACCGGGGGAGCTTCGTTCTAAGTTAAGTATTTTATAATGTGCTAGTATGCGATGCATACTAGCACATTATGCTATTATCTTGCATGTTTGTTTTTTTTGGGGGGGGGGGTTTCCAGTGGTTTACTACCACTTTAAAAATGTTTTATTTAAGGCTATATGTTAATGGCCTGTGCAGCCAGAAAGAGGACTAGATTGTGGGCCAATGTCATATAAAGAGATTGCCATTTCCAGAATATAACTTGATTGGCTTTACAAGATACCCACCACTGTTTCACATATAAAAATGTAAATGATTAGATACATCAGGCCTTTCTGCCTTCTATATACGCATATTTTTGGATTGATGTTTCTTTGAAAGTTTGAGAACAAAATGAGGTTTCCCATTATTTGGATCAAAGAAGTCAAATAAAGCCAGTCTCCTAGTCAGTCAATAGAAACACACAGCCATAATATAGATACATTATGGCCACTTTTAGTAAATTTATGATACCTCTATATACCTCATATCTCCTATATCCTTCTGAAGAAACAGACCTTTGGTTCATGAGACATGTTGGAACTGTGTAGTGACATCTTGGAATAATATATTAACCCCTTGGCGTTGAAGTAACACAAATATACGGCTTCACTGGACTGGGATTTTTTCCGTGGGGCCGCATATTTTCGTATCTTCCTTTGTGCTGGGAGCGCATCGCACAGCACACTCCCAGCACAGAGACTGGGGTCTCACTGAGTTTCTTTGTTTCTGTTATAAAATGTTGTAAATAAATTTTCTCCACTGATGTGGCTGCACTGACGGGCACTGATAAGTCGGAACTAATATGCAGCCCTATGGCATTGATAGGTGGCACTGATGAGGAGGCACTGGCAGGCATTACTGATGGGCACCTCTAATGGGCACTGATTGGCATCCCTGGTGGTCATCTTCAGTGGGTCTGCACTGCTAATCAGCACAGACCCCCCCCCTTCCCCCGTCAGGAGAGAAGCTGATCGGCTCTCCTCTACTCACGCCTGACAGTGCGAGTGGGGGAAAAGCCGATAAACAGCTCTTCCTGTTTACACTGATCAGCTGTGATTGGACACAAGCTGATCACATGGTAAAGAGCCTACGTCAGAGGATCTTTACCGAGATCAGAGATGCGGTGTGTCAAAGCGGCACACCACAACTGATCAGCACGCGATCACGGCTTATCCTGCTGGACGTCATCCAGTCAGGATAACTTAACCACTTTCCGGCCAGTTTCACAGCAAAAAACGCTCCAGCAGAATGTATCAGTTTACATGGAGGAGACCAACCAAATAACACTGGCAGGGGTGATTAAAATGATCAGCTTTTTTTTTTTTTTTTCATTTACGCAAAACATTTATCCCAAAAGAAAAAAAAAAAGAGAACGGTTTGCCGTAATCGATTATAAAACGTGAGCTGGAGTTTGGCTTCAATTTGTAAGTGGTTCTAAACCTTCTAATACATTTATCACTAACCCCCTCTCCCCCCGCCACTGATAGTGCTGCTGTGCCTCCTGTGCTCCTTCTTCCAGTGTTGTATCTCACTAATACTGGAGATGTGTTACTGCCCAGATCACCAGGTGATAACAGAGGAAAAAAGGCCAAAAAAAAAGAAAATGAGTCCAACCATCACATCTAACGATTAGTAAGATGAAGGTTGTGGCCTGGACAGTACCTATATAATCTGTGCACTATGTGTATGTCCAATATATATGTCTTTACTTGTGTTATTTACTGCCGTTTTTTATATTATGGAATACCTTTGTACTTACCATATGAGCATTCCTGAAGAAGATTGTAAACTCTCATTTTCGAAATGCGCTGGATGTCAATACATTATTGATTCTTGGCTAAGGTTCCGGTAGCCACACCTTTGAGCTGCTACATATACATATATACATACATACATACATACATACATACATACACACCATATTTCTTTTGAATATCCAACATTTTTTTATTGCGATATATAATAAAGTTTAAAATATTTTACAATTTTTGCCTCTGGAGTTGTCTTTGTCTGGAATGCCTATAAAAACCCTTTCACACTGACAGCGCCCAGACATCAGTGGTAAAGCGCCGCTATTTTTAGTGGCGCTTTACAGTCGTTTTTGAGGCGCTTTTCAGCCGCTAGCGGGGTGCTTTTAACCCCCGCTAGAGGTCGATGACAGGGTTAATAGTGCCCGCAATGCGCAGCGGCGCTTTGCAGGCGCATCAGCCGCGCTGCCCATTGATTTCAATGGGCAGAGGCGCTATAGGAGCGGTGTATACACTGCTCCTATAGCGCTTCAAAGAAGCTGCTTGCAGGACTTTTTTTAAGTGTCCTGCCAGCGCAGCCCCCCCCAGTGTGAAAGCACTCTGGCTTTCACACTGGGATTGCAGATAAGGCATTTTTCAGGTGCTATTGTTAGCGCTAAAGCACCTGAAAAACGCCTCCAGTGTGAAAGGGGTTTTATAGTCCCTATTGCATTTGAGGGCATTTCTTTTCCGTTCCAATAATTGGTGAGCTGAAATATATATATTACATCTTTGGTTTTGGGTTTAATACCGTTTTAATATGTTCATGTTTTAAAAATGAATAATTAACAGACAACACAAGTCCTTGGTATATATCTACCCTAAAAAGGTCCAATTTTCTATTGTCTTCTATAATATCTCTGAATAGGTTGGAAGTTATGAGGTCACCATACAGTCAGCTTCCTGGGCCTTGTCTGCTCTTCTAAGGTGTACAATAATTCATAGGAAGATTTTGCACAAAAAGGCACTCCCTCCGGTTTCATGAAATAACTCAAGAGTATCTAAAAGAGGATATTCAAAGTGCTCACAAACAAAGCTTCCTGAAAACACACTGTCACCAAATGACATGTAAAAACAACTGTGTGTGGGGGGGAGAAGAACACAGAGCAAGTTGGCAGGAAGCAGGAGAAAGTGACAAAGATAGCTAGAGATGATGCAAATTTCGGGTCTAGTACAAAATGCAAACTTTCCCGGACATCTGGAAACTGTGCGGAGAACAAACTTTTGATATCTGAAAAGGCACTCATACCCATTTTGTTCATCTTGATCTATATTAGTCCTTCTTTTGTTTTTAGGTAGAAATTAAGATCTTTTGAATCCTTACTGGTAAAAAAAAAAGTGTGCCCACGGGTACTGTTGACAACTGCTAGTAGGCAAAGAATGCACTTAGAGATCAGAGGCAAAAGGTAAGAATAGGCACTGATGAGAACTGCTGCCTGTTCTTGAGATTTCAACCACTTGAAATATATTTTTATATATTTTTTTTTTAATTACACACACATACATACACACACACACACACACACACATACAAGATCCCACACTTGTGCCTAGGGGCCCACAGCAGAAGCCGATCAGTGGGTGCCGGGCACTGGATGTCCTCCGGCACCCGCCGATTGTTAGTAAAACACACAGAACTGAGATCTGCCTATATAAACAACGACAAAATGAATCTCTTCCCTTAGTAAAAGCACCTAAACACAGTACGCACAAACACTGGCTAGTCATGCAGTTAACCCTTTGATCGATGCTAGATGTTTAACCCCTTCCCAGCCAGTGTCATTAGTACAGTGACAGTGGATATATTTTTAGCACTGATCACTGTATTAGTGTCACTGGTTCCCGCAAAGTGTCAGTGTCAGATTGGCCGCCGCAATATCACAGTCCCATCAGAAGTCGCTGATCGCCACCATTACTAGTATAACTTTTTTTTTTTAAATCCATAAATATATCCCATAGTTTGTAGACACTTTAACGTTTGCGTAAACCAATCAATATACGCTCATTGGGATTTTTTTTACCAAAAACATGCAGCAGAATACATATTGGCCTGAATTTATAAAGAAATTTGATATTTTTAATTTTTTTATTGAATATGTTTTATAGCAGAAAGTAAAAAAATTTTTTTTTTTTCAAACTTTTTGGTCTTTTTTGTTTACAGCGCAAAAAAAGAAAAAAAAATGCAGTGGTGATTAAATACCACCAAAATAAAGCTCTATTTGTGTGAAAAACTTTTTAGTTGGGTAGTGTTGCATAACCGCGCAATTGTCTGTTAAAGTAACGCAGTGCCGTATTGCAAAAAGCAGACTGGTCATAAAAGGGAAGTAAATCTTCTGGAGGTCAAGTGGTTAAAGTAACAGGTTCACTTAAAATTTTAAAGTGCGTGACAGGCCAGCTCCAGGTCACGACTTAAAAGTAATTTGGTGTGCAGGGAGGAATCGCAAACTAGGTGTGAGATTTGTGTCATGTAGAGTTCTCACGCATACAGGTGGAGGAGTTCCAGGATGCATGTCTCATAGGGCTTGCCAGTGTTCTCAGACTTTGCCTAGAGCAGTGATGGTGAACCTTGGCACCCCAGATGTTTTAGAACTACATTTCCCATGATGCTCCACTACACTGCAGAGTGCATGAGCATCATGGGAAATGTAGATCCAAAACATCTGAGGTGCCAAGGTTCACCATCACTGACCTAGAGGTTTTGCAGAGTCTTGGGTGGGGTGAAACCTTCAACCCTATAGCCGGCCATAGAGGGTTCAAATCTCAGCCGGTTCAGCAGGAACCGGCCAAAATTTTAACCATGTATAGGAAGGCTCAATGTCGATCAACTTGGGTACAACCAGCATGTCAGATTTTATATGCGATTACTGCCAGCGGCTATTATAGCCTCTAGTAGTAATCACTTTGTTCTCCCCTTTCTCCGCCAAGAGAAAACAATGGGAGGGAGAAATAAGCTGGAAAAAGATTCCCCCATCAACACAGTCAGTCTTGATGGGGGAATCTATGGCCAGCTTATGTCCACCTTCTGGTGGTAACCACCATCTACTGATTATCCAGGTTTAATTATGTGAGCTGACAGTAGCTCAGGGCTCCTCCCTGCCCAGAAGATGGCAATAAAGCAAGGGGGATCCTTGGAACGTGTCCCTGACCAGGCTGACATTGGGGAGGTATAGATGCTACAGGAGCAGTGTATGCGTGTGTGCGTGTATGTGTGTATGCGTGTGTGTGTATGTGTGTGGACTCCGACATGTTCTGGTACCAGAGGCTGAGCTTCGATAGGCTTGGAGACTTGGGATAGCCAAAGCTGGGTACAGGAGGCTGTACTTTTTTTGTTTGGATGTTGTGCAATGCTGAAAGCCCTGTGTGGAAAGCAGCTTTCTAGGAACTTTCTATTAATAAAACATAGGCAGGAACCTTTTCAATGCAATGATGGCAGAGGGACCGTGGCTGGACTGTTCTACCCTGGAGTTGAACTCTCAATGGTTTTAAAAAGAGCTATATGTAAACTCAGCCATTCAAATCTCATATACACTTTACCTTGTTAATGTCATTACAAGAGATTCAATATTTTTATTGCTGCAGCTTTCTTTAACCCCTTGGCGCTGGCGCCTCCTGGCCCTTTCAGATGCTGGGATTTGGGGCGGGGTTTATGATCATGTGACCACAGCAATTGGCTGTCACATGATTAGAAAGCTCCATTAGCCACTGGTAACTGCGCAGGGATCACGCAGGGCGTGCGCTCTCGGCACAGCTTATTCTGTAATATTGCGTGCAAATATGCAGCCGCTCTGTGCGAAGGCCTTCCCACCGAGGGGCCACATATTTGCATGCTGTCAGTGCCAAGAGCTTAAAAGAGCACTTGGTGATCCTGCCATGAAGGTCCCTGTAAAGACAATAGATTGACAACACGGTTATTGTCTCTCAAGTGCGATTCTGCCTTGTCCCCCATCATACGGGGCTTTCGATGGCGAGGTCCACTGTTTTTCCCCTTCGTAACCTCGCCCTGAGGAATGCCAGGCAACCATCCCTGGCGTGCATGTAGAGAGAAGTGGCTGCAGACCATCTGCAGCATTAAGATACAACAAATATTACAAACTATGGCAACTGTTTAGTATACACATATAAGGCCCCTTTCACACCAAGGGCCCGATCATGTCTGCCTGTCAGGTTTTGCAGGGACCTTCAATTCACCCCTATGGGACCAGCAAGTGTAAACAGACTTGTGTCTGTGCACACCCACCTGACTCTGATTCGATCTGGTCCGTTTAAAAAAAAAAAAAAAGTCAGAAAAATGCTGGGTGAAATACGTTCATAAATTTGATTTTTGTCCTGTCTTTTAGCAGTGTTAAGGAGCGTTAGCATTTATTGGCGTTTCCGGTGACTCATCCCCCTTTTTTTTTCCCTATGCAGTTCCTCCTAAGGAAAAAAAAAAAAAACCAAACACTGAAAACCAGCGTTTAGCATTTTTTTCTGCTGGCCAATTGCTCACAAAAAAAAAAAAAAAAGATTTTTTTCTGCTCCTATATGCTGAAGCTTCAAAAATGCTTCTAGACTAAAATAGTGTGCATGGACACATAGGAGAACACTGTTTTCTTTTAGAAGCAGAAAAAAAAATTGCACAAAAGCTGCTGCTAGGAACATTTTTTTAAGATAGTCTGCGGAGCCTAATGGCCCCTACACACACAATCTGAAGACCGGACGAAAAATACTGCTTTCGACGCGATCGTGCAATAATCGGATCATTAGTACGGAGCTTTCGAGAGCCGATCACGACAGTTCATCCGATGTTATCCGGATGGACAAGCACGAAAATTTTCCCCATACGATACCAGATCGTACGATTTTCGTTTAGTCAGTACAGTTGTCGTCCGAAAATACAAATACAAATACCCTACAACACATGACATCACTTCCGATTTTTTACTAGAATTTTCGTGACTTTAGTAACCTATTCAATTTCTACTTGCAACTAGTAAACGAAAAATGTCAGACCATCTGTCGTCTGATTTTTGGATCGTGTGTATGGGGCTTAAGATGCCATCCACCCCATTCTGCTCTGAGTAGCAGGGGACTAGCAGACAGAACTCCTGCTGATCAAAACAGAGTCCATCCCGTGTAAAAGGGGCCTAAGGGCTTGTTTACATGGACGGCCAAGGGTGTGGTGATACCAGGTGGTTAAGCCATGGTTTTACAGCCCCCCCCCCCCCTCCCCCTAATACCACTCCCCTAAAGAAGGGCATGCAGCCGCAGCAAAAAAAATTAAACCACATGTTGCATTTTCTGGCAGTAGCACTACCGAACACAACCCATTTAAGTGTATGAGGTCATGCCCCACCTGTGTGCAATGCATGTGGTTGCAGTGCTGTAGTTCAGCCTTTTTAGGGTTAAAACAGGTGATGAAGACGACACATCACCTCCTCACCCCTTGTCAAACGCCCTCCGAAAAGCTATCCACTGGGGATCAATTTTCAAGGGATGGCAAGAGATGCCGTCTGTAAGAACAAGCCCTAATTGTCATTCAGTCAGGCGTTTGCATCTATTTAATAATGAGAATATATATAATATATATTAGAAAAAAAGGGGGGGGGGACGTGTTTGGTTTCTGCACCTCTGTGTGTAATTTTTCTACAGAAGCCTGGAGATTTGAGTCCTTGACTTTACAAGGTTGGTGATTTTACGGACTTATCCGATACACATCTCCACTCTGTTACTAGAACTGGTTTTCCAAGTAGCTCTGAAAATAGAGTCCAAGGTAAGGGATGTGTACATTTCCGGTGCTTATTTTTAGAAGCATGTAAATAACGTCTTCTCTACACAAACAATAAAATCACAAGCCACGGAAATCTATTCTTACCAGACAAAAGATACTGCGCTCGGCCCATACTGCATGGAAACTGACCCAGCCCAGCTTTTAACCATTGTGAATAAAGGTTCCAGAACAGAACGCTGCCGACTAAAGAAAAAAAAAAAATCGATTTGAACAGAGCGAGTGCCGCCATTTTGGATTTGATGTGGGTGTGGTCTGGGAAACTAAAGATCATGTTTCCCCAACATTCCATATTCCTGATATGTGCCTGCTGTGCCATGAACTTGTATGGAAAAAGTCTCCTGTTCTCTTTGTATTGCTTCCTTCATGTGAAATCCCTGGTGAACCTGCCAGTCCCTCTGCTTTTCTATTAAAAACTGACCGCACTAAGCATGACAACACAGTGGGCTTGATTTACTAAAACTAGAGAGTGTAAAAATGCAGCTCTGCATGGTTGCCAATCAGCTTCAAACTTGTTCAATTAAGCCGACGATAAAACCTGGAAGCGGATTGGTTTCTATGCAGAGCTGCACCAGATTTTCACTCTCCAGTTTTAGTAAATCAACCCCAGTTTTGTCAGTTCTCTAGCTGTGCTGAAAACTCGACCTGCTCTCCTCCAATGATCAGACTGGTGCTGACACGCCACCACTGCGCAGCCGTTTACTGGGAAGTCCAGTGTACTGCGGTTTCTTTGCCCCTGGCTCTCTGAGCTCCATATGCAGCTGAGAACAGAGGGTATGTGATCACATATAAAAAAAAAAACACAAACAAACAATGTTATGAATACCTTTTTGTTTCACCTTTTTTTTTATATGTACACACAAATGTTTTGCCTTTCATTTCTATTTTAAAATGAATTTGTTGTTTTACAAAGTAAGGATTTACAGATTTACATTGACAAAAAAAATAGACAAACCAGGAATGCTGAAATATTAAAGCACCACACCTAACCTTGGGAACATTAGATGAAGATTACACTACTATAATCCTATTTACCTAAAACAGATCCTCAGCTGGCAGGGGCAAGTCGTCAATCAACGCTGCCAAAATACAACAAACATTGGCAGACCGGGACGAAACACGCTGTATCATGATGAACTGTAACAATCGTCAGTCAGGTCAACTTCTGAAAGGCTTCCTGAAATATGATTCATCAGACACATACAGGTCAAAAATGAAGGGGCCCATATACCGGAGATGACATTTGGCATAATTGGGGACAACTGTCAAAGCTGGGAGATGCAGTAGACATTGCAGGGAAACCTTGGCCAACGGGGGGCGCGATGTTGGGGGTATAAAGCTTGTTCTTCATGCTATGGATTCCCCCTGACCAGCCAGTTGTGTTTGGCACTCCTCCCTCCAGCGTCTACAGCAGGGGTCTCCTAACTTTCTAACCAAGGCGCCAGTTTACTGTCCTTCAGACTTTAGGGGGCCACGTCGTGGTCAGTGGTGGTAGAAAATATCCTGGATTTCAGTGACAATAAACAATGCCTCAGGCTTTGTGGTCAGTGGGAGGCATATAAATGACATAGCACCTGTGGTCAGTAAAAGGAATAGTGCCCCATCATGGGTGTCAGCGGCAGGAACTATGCCCCACTCTTGGTATCAGTGGGTAACCTCCAGGGCCAGATATAGGCTAGCAAAGGGCTGCATTTGGTCCATGGATTGCAGTTTGGAGACCACTGGTCTACAGCATAAACAAACTCAACGCCCATATTTATGAGACGGCTGTCCGACAGACAAGCCTTATGCTGGCCATACATGCACAAATTTTAATCAGATTATAACTGCAAAAATGACAGAACAAATCAAGGTATACCATCACCAACACTTTACGACCAATAGTTGCAGACGCTAGAGCGTTACACTTATGAACTTGCTTTGACATTCCATTCTAAAACCATGGATATGGATGTGGTGTTCCCCTTTGAAGCTACTTCTGTAGGATATGAAGACCTATGCTTCAGTGTAATTCATCTTATGGCCCCTTTCACACGCCCGTTCCAATCAGGTCCACCAGTCAAGTTTTTCAGGCGGACCTGAACTGACAGTCCATTCACCCCTATGGATCAGCAGGTGTAACCGGATTGTGTCTGTTTACACCTGCCTACCTCAATCCAATTCGATCTGGTCTGCTAAGAGAAAACATAAGGGGATCCGTCCTCCTCCATCTAGGCAGATCGGATCAGAGGGCAGTCAGGTGTAAACGGGCAGCAGAGTCCTTTTACACCCAGCCACCCATATAGTAGAGTTGGCTCTGTCCGTGTCCACTTTGCAGAAACTGAGTGGACAAGGACCTGCCATCTGCCCACTCTACTCAGCAGGGGATCAGCGGACAGATCCCCTGCTGATAAAAGTCCACCCCATGTGAAAGGGGCCTATAGGTGTTTGGGAGGGTTAAATAGGGTAGTGGCTTTAAGCAACTGGAGTTCCTCTACACCAAAACTCATCAGGCCATGTCTTCATGGACCTGGCATTGTACATAGGGGCAAAGTCATGCTGGAAGGGAAAAGAGCTTTCCCCAAACTGTCTTTGTCTCCTGTAACTAACAGTAATCTCCATTGGAAACACATCCAATCCGCCTGTTTTAAGTCAGTGAATACTAAACCAACGTGCCGCAACCATGTTCACTGCATGCAGCTTCGGGGAAGTTGTAGCATGGCATCATTCGCTTAAACAGGTCATGTTCAGTGTAGGTACTGCCTGCCGATTGTGATGGGGGGGGGGGGGGGTAATTTTTGCAGTGGGCATGGCATGTGTACACCCCCATTCACTGCCATTGCAGCCTAAAGTGGAGGTCCACTCAAAAGTGCAACTTCTCCTTATGCATCTCCTCCCCCTCGAGTACCGTTCCCCACTTCTGGAGACGGCGCTGCGCCCCCCTGCCCTTCCTTCCTCCGCTGCCAGGCCAAGTAGAAAGCGCAGGGCACTTTGCGTATGTGCAGTAGGGAACCGGCTGTGAAGCTTTACCAGGAATGGCGACGGCTACACCCGACCTGAGGATCGGCTGGGGTGCTGACATTGCAACCTTCTCTTTAAAAAAAGGGGTTGTAAACCCACTTTTTTTTTAATAAAAAAAAAAAAACAACAAATATATATCCATACTTACCTGCTCTCGTTTTGCACAGAGCAACCTCGATCTTCTGGGGTTACCAGCCAGCACTTCAGGCCCCTCTTCTTCATCGTGTGCCCCCACGGAAAGCCACTTTTCCTGGGGGCACCCAGGCGGGCTCACTCCCGTGTCCCACTGCTGCGTCCATTGACACAGACAGCGGGACTCGCTTTAATTGACTATCAATCTGTCCAATGAGGACATCGCTGGATCGGATTGGAGGGGGGGTCTGGGGGGAGCTGCAGCACAGGTTTTTCACCTTGAGGCTTTGTAATCACTTAAAGATGGTGGGTGGGTAAAAATATGACTCAAATGCACGTTATTATGGCCCTGACACCCCCCCCCCCCACCCACCCAACGCAAGTGTAAATGAACCCCTAAAATGGTTGAAGTAGTTAGGAAACGGGATTGCATGTATGCGCAGTATAAGTATCATTCACACAGTTTCGGCATGTCTGACTTCCTTCTAATGTTTATGGCCAGCCTGAGGTAATGACAGGTACAGTATATAAATAACACAATGTTTGAGTCACGCATACACCTGGGAATGGGTGTCAAAGCCCAAAGTATATATCCTCCCAGGTGTGTCTGAATATCTTCCAGTTCACCCAACACAAAAAATAGATTAGATTTATGAAGGCGAAATAATCTGAAGAAAATTGGCTTTAAATCCTCACAATGTCCAGCAAAGCCTTTATTGGATTATATGAATGTGATGAGTATTATCTGTCAGCAATCACTGAAACTGCATGAGACGTTTCCAATGCACAAAGGTAAATGACTGCCTCATCTAAACTCCAGACACACATAACACCAATTAGTGCACTTATGCTTTCATTAAAATTCATTCAACTCTAAGCAGATTTAAAAGACACAAATTAATGCAGCTCTGTAATCTTTTACACATTAAAATGTACGTTTTAAATGTAAGCAGTGCAAGTATCTAAATGTGACCGGTATTAGCCTTCTGCAATCAGTCTCTGTACAGCAAGGCTGAGGTGTGAAAGGAAGAAGCGGCACAAGCAGCCAATCAGTTCATGTGCTGACAAGAACCACGCCGATAACAAGAGAGAGCAGAGTCAGATGAGCTCATCACTGTGTGGATTCTCTTTTTACCGTGCAGTCAGGCTGGGGAGTCCAGAATGACCTGGGCTCAGAGGAAGCAGGTTGAATAATGCTGGGCATCAGAGTGATGACATCCAGTGGCAGAAAAAAAATATTGCTGTGCATTTACATGCTTGCCTCAATTTAAAAATAAAATCTGCACAGGTGCAATAGTAAGCCTGCTCACAGACCTCTATGAGAATGGCCGTGCATAAATCCACCTGCTCGTAGACTCCAGGATCAGGTAATGGGCTCACCAATAGGCGAGTCCAGCTGAGCGGAACATGTCAATGCAGAGGGAAGGAACAATCTAAGCCTACATTTATTCATCTCAGGGGAAATGCGAGTCTGCCTTAGTATTTATTTCTGCTATGTTGCAAGTCTTGCACGCTTATATTTGCACTAAAGTCAATGAAAGATGGTGCTCACAGGAAGAAGTTACAGAAAAGGACTAAACTATTCAAAATTTAAGTTAGGGGTTGTAAAGGCAGAGGGTTTTTTTTATCTTAATGCATTCTATGCATTAAGATAAAAAGCCCTCTGTGTGCAGCAGCCCCCCTCACACTTACCTGAGGCCCCTCTCTGTCCAGCGATGTCCACAAGCTTCTCAGCCATCAGAGATTCTCCTTCCCGATTGGCTGAGACACAGCAGCGGCGCCATTGGCTCCCGCTGCTGTCAAAGTCAGCTAGCCAATCAGAGGAGAGAGGGGGCGGACTGGGGCTCCGTGTCTGAATGGACACAAGGAGCTGTGACTCGGCTCAGGGTGCCCCCATAGCAAGCGGCTTGTTGTGGGGGCACTGAACAGGAGGGAGGGGTCAGGAGCACAGAAGAGGGACCCGAGAAGACCAAGATCTGGGCTGCTCTGTGCAAATCCACTGCAAAAGAGCAGGTAAGTATGACATGTTTGTTATTTTTTTTTTTTTTTTTTTTTTAAGGCTGAACTCCAGGAACAAAATAAATAAATAATTCTCTCTTACAGTGGGGCTTCTCCAGAACTGCAAGTTTTAAATGCTAATTTAGGTCTAAGGTACCAGTAAAATGACCTTTTCAATGACTCAATCCCTTGCTACCACATGTTCCCTCCATGCTACTGGACTGAAATCTCAGTCCCTTCTCTAAGGCACACCGTAGGGTTGTACCCTGAAATTATGAAGTACAATGCAGAACCAACAGGCCTGCATTGTACATGAGGACAACAAGGGACCGCCCACAACCTGGAGATTCAGGAAGAAGAGTGGCATGCTGGAGGCAAGATGAGCAAGGAATAGGGTAAGTAAAAGTCCTTGGTTTTGGTACCCCTAGATCAGCCTTATTCACCCTTGCCTTGGCAAAATACCTAAAAATGTATAAAAAAAATTGTATATAAGCCAGCAGGTGGATCAAGCCTGCCTTTTAAATTTACACAAAGCCACAGGTTTTCATTGTGCACCATTGCGACTTTCTAGACTAAGGCATCCTAACAACCAACAATGCCATCAGTTGGTAAGGAGGAGGTCTGTTGCCTCCCCAGCATCCTTGTTTGACCCTCCTGTGCCCCTCTCCCTCAGCACCTGGGTCACATTATCTGAGAGAATTAAGGGAGAAGAGAAACATAGGAATACTAGTCAGCACCAGTGTGTAAAAATGTATTTGCTTTGAAAGAATAAACTCACCTCTAATGTTGGGTGTCCTACGTGTGGATGTTGCTGCATTGTGTAAAACTATTCAAATAGTTTTTTTACATTTTAGAATGGGGTGCCTCGAGATTGTCCATAATTTAAAAGGGTGCCTTGACTGAAAAAAGGTTGAGAAACCCTGCCCTGTCCTAGATATAAATAAACAGGTAGGTTTTCAACATATTCTTCTACAGGGTGCAGCTAGTTGGACTTCTTCCAACTACTCACAGGTTTGCTTTAAAATCAACCAGTGCAATGCAACACAGAGCAACAGTTTTACTTACCTTCCTCCATTCACAGCTGAACATGCTCACCTTCCTTTGACTCCCCAACCACTCTGTGGTAACTTGGAGTCAACAGAGAAGTCTAGGTGCCTGAGCATCCAATCACCAAACACCAGCGCAGTCACGTTGGCAAAAGAAGAGCAAGTTGTATACCTCCTACACTGGAAGTAGAGCAGTACGTTTCCTATACCTAAATGTAGAGGTGTTTATCTAAGCTCCTGGTGGCAGAACGGAGTGATGGGAAGAGCATGCACTCTCTGAAAATACACCATAAATATACACCATATATGAACTTATAAGACCCCCAAAGGGCACCCCCAGTGAAGGAGACTTCAAAACCCTCATGCTCACTTAATGAAAATCCCAACTTTGTTCAAACTCCATTTTTCTGGCATCTTCCCAGCATGCAGGAGCCAAAAGAGAGATCCCACCTCGCATTGTGGGAATGCAGGGGGCAGAGCTCTGAGCTGTGGCAAAATCAAGAAATCCAGGTAATGTGCATCTGGGTTCAGCGGGCTCATTGGGAACACGAGAATGCACCCTTGGGTCAACTTTGATGAGCTGCCTTCACATAAACTAATTTGGGGGGTGCCACATTTACATTAAACCAGGGCTGAACAGATTACAGGAACCCGGTAGCCAACGCTGCATAAAAATTAAAGCGCGAGCCTAACTTTTGGGTTTTCGTTTTTTTTTTTTTTTCCAGTTGTCAATGAAGCAGGCTCCTTGGATATACAGGTTCCTGAATTCCATATTAATTTGTTCACCCTAGCTTTAAACCACAAAATGAACCTCCTAGAAACCCTGGGAAAGTAGAGATATCATAGTAACTAATACTCTACAGACCTCCAACAGTTACTGGTGTTCGCAAATGTTCAGAGAGGTGTTGGTGGTGGCAGGAGAACATCAGAGGAGAAAGGCACCAGAATTGTGGCATCTAAACTATACACATTGGTCAGCTGGACTGTATGGCACTCACTGTGGAATACAAACTATTCATGTTATGACTCTTGTGGACGGTATAAGATAACAAGCATAGTCATTCAAGCACTGAGAACCTCCCTACAGACAATAAGACTTGTCTGAATGAAGCAAGGAATGAAGCCTAGATCAGACATCGGAATGGAGAAAATGTGTCCTCACTAATGCACCAGAACATGATAAACATCTTATGCCGTGTACACACGAGCGGACTTTACAGGAGACTTTGCCCGGCGGACGGGATTTCGTCTGACAATTCGATCGTGTGTGGGCTCCAGCGGACTTTGTTTGTTCAAAAGTTGGACGGACTTAGATTTCAAACGTTTTAAATCTATCCGTCGAACTCGAGTCCGGTCAAAAAGTCCACTCGTCTGTATGCTAGTTCGACAGACAAAAAGCCACGCTAGGGCAGCTATTGGCTACTGGCTATGAACTTCCTTGTTTTAGTCCGGTCGTACGTCATCACGTACGAATTCGACAGACTTTGGTGGATTGTGTGTAGGCAAGTCCGTTCATTCAGAAAGTCCGTCGTAAAGTACGTTGAAAAGTCCGCCGGGCAAAGTCTGCCGTAAAGTCCGACCGTGTGTACGCGGCATTAGTGATGTGTCTCCATCCACTCAATGAAATACACTGAAGCTCTTGCTTATGGTTACAGAAATGTAAAACAGGGGCTATGTTACAGACACTAAAGCTGGCAGTACACCGATCAAAATTTGGCCAGTACAGCAGAGACCAGACAAATTTCAATCAGTGCGTGGGCTCCCCCACTCGACAGGAGTCAATTGGTCAACCAACTTCTGTTGAAGGGACATACTGGAACATTTTCTATTGATTAGCAGCTGATAAGTGGATTTTGCCGACGGGCAGCTAATATTCTGGCGGGGCAATTCCTCCATCCCCTTTGTTTGTGTGAATGGAGGAATTATCGGTTGGCTGAACAAAAACATAAATAAAAAAGGAAGATAACCGTGTATGGGCCTTTAAACATACCATCCAGATACACATTCACCTGTGTGAATGAGCCCTTAGTACAGCTTTGCTCAAAGACATACAAACTTAGGTCACCATAGTGACTAACACAGCGATGACCTACTTACAACCCCAAATAAGACACGAGATACTTGACCAGTTTTTTCTTGCAATGAAGAATAAAAAGCAGTTAAGATTTTCTGCAAGTCCTGACAAGACACAAGGTGTGAGATACTGAGAAGCCAGCAAGAAGGGCAAGTTTATTTAACCATTTCTATACCTACAGGTGCAGCAGAGGAGAGGATGTGTTATGGAAAACAAGCCATCTGTCAAATTGTGTTTGGCTTCAGGGGCTTGGTTACTTTCTACATCATAGCAGTTTTGTGGAAGAGCTAGGAGAAGATGATAACCTTCAATTGGACTCATTCTGTAATGCTGAAGACGTTTCGTAAATTTATCCAAATCACGTCTTCATTCTTGAAGTAGCTGAATTAATCTACGAAACATCTTCAACATTACAGAACAAGTCCTGCTGAATGTGACCAACTACTAAATAGATACACCATGACCTGGATAAAACGAGAACCCTCACAAACATTTTGTGGAAGAACTAGAAAAAGTTAGTAACCTTCAACTGGACTCATTCTGCAATGCTGAAGAGGTTTTTCGTAGCCTAAACAAATCACGTCTTCATTGCCTAGAAGTGGCTTGCATAATCTACAAATCGTCTTCAACATTACAGAACAAGTCCGGATGAATGTGAGCAACTTCTACTAGAACCACTATGTCCTGGATAAACGAGAACCCTCACGAACATTTTGTGGAAGAGCGTTTTGTGAATTAGAGAAAATATAGATATAAAGAACAGCTCTAGGAATGTGGTATATCATACATACTTCGATTATTCCTTTTGAAGGGATCACTGAGGGTTCCAGTTCACAGTGACTTCTGGTGCATCTGACATTCATATCCTCTTTACACTATGAAAAATTTGTAGCAAGCGCTACATGGGTGGCAGGAACCAAGGAATAATGGCAAATAGGAACGACCAACTACTCTGACTTTACATACACAAGCTTGTTTGTGTTAACTGTAAAGGTTCCATAAATCTCTACACAGAGTTATGGGTTTGCATGGTTCTCTGTGGTTTGCTCGAAGGGGGACTTTGGATTATCCTGGATCAGTGATGGCAAGGATATTGTAATTCTAGCAAAAGTCTCAATTTTTTTTGTCAATTTCAACCAGATTTCCATAAAAAATAAAATTACCAAATGAAACAAAGCAACCTACCTACAAATTATTTTGATAGAACCTATTGGCAAAAGGTTGCACTGATCCGTTCAGTTATTTCTATGACTAAAAGATGATCAGCCTTCAACGTTTTCAACACAGAGGAACCCTTGAAATAACTTTCCGGTCTCAGGGAACTCCTACTAAAAAACTTAATATACCTACAACTCCTGATACATTAGTGTGATGGTCAGTAAGAAGAATGCTCCTTATACTTGTGGTTATTGGGAAAAATACCTGCTTACAAATAGCCAAAAAGTTTAATGTGAGTGGAAACTTATCTGAGAGGCAGAAATTGCTCATTGCTCAAGCAACTGATAGCAACTTCTAAGGGAACCCTGGTTGAGAAATCCTGCTCCAGAGTCTCACACTAACAGAAGATCGCAGGTCTATGGCCAGCACAACGGAACAAAGTCACAACGGTCCATGCTTTCAGTACCTTCACTGGTGAAATAACGACTGGATCTAATAAATGTGATCCAACTTGGAAATGTGAAAAACATGGAAAGGATATAGGACATATTAACAAATTTCCATAACTAAAAGTAGAAGGTTTTCATTGTCTTATGGATTGGTTGCTTCTGGAAACAGACCCGTAGGCTGCGTGGTCCTTGAGGATCGCAGTTTGTAAACTATTCTAAGAAACAATCAGAAGCAGATGATATTGGTACAATGTGTGCTCATACTAAGTCTAAACAGACACAAGTCATGGCCAGATATTATTAGTTGTATATACTCACAGCTGCTCCTTGCTCATCAGGGTTGCAGATAAGTAGTTGTAACCCATTGGGCTCCACATCACTGCCAATGAAGTCATCTTCAGACTCTTCAAATGATGAAGCAGAAGACAGACCAGAGGAGCTGGACAGCTTTCGTAGGAAGAGAGAAGGTACAGGAGATCCACCACAGCCACTGTCCGAGGCAGGGGATTCCGCTTCCCCTGTAAAGGGAACATCCAGAGCAAAGCCGGTTTCATGTAGTTGGGGGGACAAGGAAGGGGAGAAACCCCTCTTGGGGCTGGCATCTCGAGTGACAATAAGTCGAGGAATAGAATAACTGTGAGTGTCAGAGGCCATAAGCAAAGGAGGCCCCCTTCTGTGAAACAATGAGTCTCTGGCTAGCCCTTCTGTTGGAGTTGCCTCGTTGGTGTTCTCTGCGTCCGGTGGGGTTACAGTTAGCTTCAAGCCAGGTATTCCAGAGTCACGGTTCCACAAATCCTCAATGGGACTATGATGGGGATGGAAGTTTGAGCCAAGTCTTTTATTGGTCACAGAGATGTTGTGTGTGTGGGAGAAGACCTCAGTGCAGTACAATCCAGTTGTCGTCTCCTTGGAAGCTCGGTCAAGCTGTCCATCATGCATGTCTACTTCAGTCCCAGATTTCTTTGACCTTTGGTCTCCAGTACTGATACCCACCACTGAATGGGTTACCATCTTCTCTACATTCTTCGTAAAAACGTATTCCACAGACTTGGTTTCCAAAGTTACCTTTCTGCTGGTCACCTCCACCCTCCTGCAGTCTCGGTTGTCCATGTGCTCAGTGTCCGCCGACACACTTTTAAGAGTGTCCTTGGAAGACCCCAAGATAGTTTTCCCATCGCCTTCACCCCACGCTCTCTCTTTGCCGGTCATAGCGGACTTGGCATCACACGAGGACATATCCAGTCTGTGCCGCGTTCCCTGCCCATCCAGTCTCATGTCAGGATCTGCAGAAGCTTGTGTGCTGGCTGCTGTACCTTGGCACGGTGTCAGGGCACCAGCTAGATCTGATGGGTGAAGATCAGCAAAGAATGCCTTTCCCTTCGTCTTCCCAGGTATATAGTCCGAGGCGGCCCCTGAGTCACCGGATTGTGCAACCTGAGTGGATGACAAGTCCCTGGCAATACACGTAGGGGGGATATACTGCAGGGTGCCTTGAGATGGCCCTGCTTGTCCTGTGCCAGCTAATGACCCACCGCTTAACCCTGGATGGGGGATACCCTGCTCTGTGCCCCCTGGATGGGGGATACCCTGCTCTGTGCCCCCTGGTGGCCCCAGATAGGGGATACCCTGCTCTGTGCCCACTGGATGGTGGGTACTCTTCTCTGTGCCCCCTGGTGAACCCAAATGGGGGATACCCTGCTCTGTGCCCCCTGGTGACCCCTTATGGGGGATACTCTGCAGTGTGCCCCCTGTAGACCCACCACAAGACCCTAGATGGGGGATACCCTGCACTGTACCCCCTGGTGACCCTAGATGGTAGATACCCTGCTCTGTGCCCACAAGGGGCTCACCACGTGACTCTGTGTGGGGGATACCCTGCCCTGTGGCTGGGGGTAGGTTGCTGGCACTCTCCAGATGTTGTGGGCCCAGTGATGACCCTCCCCCTGGCTGCTCTCTCCTCGTTGCTCTGCTCTCAGGATGCTCCCTGTCCTGAGCTGCACTCTCTGACTTGCTCCTGCTGCAGCAGCCAGCCCCAGGTTGTTCTATACTGTGCCCCGCACTGCCTTCCCTCCTCTGGGGGCCGGGGGGCTCCTTAACCGGGCTCTTCCCTTCTCTCCTCCGCCTCCTGCGGACTCTGAGCCTCTTCTTCCACTCTCCAGCCGCGGCAGCCTCCGCTGCGCTATTGGAATAGCTTTGCCCCATTACAGCTCCCGTTGCTCGGAGACTCCCCTCCTCAGGGCGATGACGGCGCAACCAAGCTGACCAATCGCACGTCCCGGGGGGCGGAGCTAAGCGTACGGAGCAATGCCCTCACGGCTTAGATATCAATGCGCGTTCAGAAAGGGGGGTTTTCCTTTCTTTACAATAAGATGTATCCATCCGCTGTGTATAGTACTATAGTCCTCCGGGATCGATCACTTCACTCATAACGGGATGGCGCCTCTCAGTGCTGTGACCTGTATGAGTGGACGAGGTTTATCTGTGGAGACACAAAGACATTGTTATTCAATGGAGTTCAATAAAGAAAAAAGCATGCAGGCGTAATAAATAAAAATGAGACAAGTTCTATCTCAGCTAGTGCCCATAGCAACCAATCAGCTTCTGCCTCTCATTTTTTCCTCACAGC
Source organism: Lithobates clamitans (assembly GCA_037952925.1). Classification (NCBI taxonomy): domain Eukaryota; kingdom Metazoa; phylum Chordata; class Amphibia; order Anura; family Ranidae; genus Lithobates; species Lithobates clamitans. The sequence continues at coordinate 98,462 of JBBGZY010001104.1, read as the reverse complement.
TTAGAAAATGAAAAGGTAAAAGCTGTTTGGCTGTGCCCTAGCTGAGGCAAAGTTTCGTGGGGGGGGGGGGTGAGGGGGTAAATAAAAGTTTCTGAAATAAGTTTTACCATCGTTGCTCAAAGCAACCAATCAGCTTCTGCCTTTCATTTTTTCCTCACAGCTTAGACCACTTTCACACTGAGGCGGTTTTCAGGCGTTTTAGCGCTAGAAATAGCGCCTGAAAACCGCCTCCCATTCATTTCAGTGTGACTTTTCACGCGCTTGTGGGACGTTAGGAAAAAGTCCTGCAAGCAGCATCTTTGGGGCGGTTTGGGAGCGCTGTATGTAGCGTTCCCAAAACGCCCTGCCCATTGCAATGAATGGGCAGCGCTTCCAAAGTGACTGAAAAGCGATAGGGGGCCCTTTTAACCTCTTCTTTGGAGTTAAAAGCGCTCCGCTAGTTGCCAAAAAGCGCTGCTTAGACAGCGCTTAAAAGAGCGGCGCTTTAGTGCTGCCGCGGCCCCAGTGTGATAGGGGTCTTAGGAAATGAAAATGTAAACGCTGATTGGCTGTGCTCTGGCTGAGGAAAAGTTTCTTTGGGGGGGATAAATAAAAGTTCCTAAAACAAGTTTTACCTGAGAAATAGCTGAGAAATGAGGAAAAGAAGCCTCTGACTCTTTTCCGAAACCGTGTGTGTGTTTGCAGAGATGTGTGGCGGGACCATTAAATGGGAGCTAAAGGGAGGATGCTCGCCTTCCCAACGCTCCCTCACATTGCTTTGTGGCCCTGACTAATTTAACATGGCTAATTGAGTTTGATGGGCGGCAATGGCAGACATCCCAACCTGCAAAAACTCATTTCAGGGAGGTGACCTCCCCAATAAAATGCAGCCTTACCAGTGCCAATTAAATGCAGCTATACCAGTGCCCATGAAAATACAGCCTTACCAGTGCCCAATGAAATGCAGCTTGATCACACAGCTGCTGAGGCTGGGCTACTGGTCCTGGGGCCTGGCTGCTGGGGCCAAGGGTCTGGCTGCTGGGATGGTCTGGCTGCTGGGGCCAAGGGTCTGGCTGCCGGAGCCTGGGGTCTGGCTGCTGGGGCCTGGTTGCTGGGGCCAAGGATCTGGCTGCTGGGGCCAAGGGTCTGGCTGCTGGGGCCAAGGGTCTGGCTGCCGGAGCCTGGGGTCTGGCTGCTGGGGCCTGGTTGCTGGGGCCAAGGGTCTGGTTGCTGGGGCCAAGGAGCTGGGCTGCTGGTCCTGGAGTCTGGCTGCTGGGGCCAGGGGTCTGGCTGCTGGAGCCTGGGGTCTGGCTGCTGGAGCTGGGCTGCTGGCCCTGGAGTCTGGCTGCTGGGGCCAGGGGTCTGGCTGCTGGGGCCTGGTTGCTGGGGCCAAGGGTCTGGCTGATGGAGCCTGGGATCTGGCTGCTGGGGCCTGGTTGCTGGGGCCAAGGGTCTGGTTGCTGGGGCCAAGGAGCTGGGCTGCTGGTCCTGGAGTCTGGCTGTTGGGGCCAGGGGTCTGGCTGCTGGGGCCAGGGATCTGGCTGCTGGAGCCTGGGGTCTGGCTGCTGGAGCCAGGGGTCTGGCTGCTAGGCCCTTGCTGCTGGGGCCTGGTTGCTGGGGCCAAGTGTCCGGCTGCTGGGACCAAGGGTCCGGCTACTGGGGCCAAGGGTCTGGCTGCTGGGACCAAGAGTCCGGCTGCTGGGACCAAGAGTTGCTGGTCCTCAGGTCCGGCTGCTGGGGCCAGGGTCTGGCTGCTGGAGCCTGGGGTCTGGCTGCTGGAGCTGGGCTGCTGGTCCTGAAGTCTGGCTGCTGGGGCCAGGGGTCTGGCTGCTGGGGCCTGTTGCTGGGGCCAAGGGTCTGGCTGCTGGAGCCTGGGGTCTGGCTGCTGGGGCCTGGTTGCTGGGGCCAAGGGTCTGGTTGCTGGGGCCAAGGAGCTAGGCTGCTGGTCCTGGAGTCTGGCTGCTGGGGCCAGGGGTCTGGCTGCTGGAGCCTGGGGTCTGGCTGCTGGAGCCAGGGGTCTGGCTGCTAGGCCCTTGCTGCTGGGGCCTGGTTGCTGGGGCCAAGTGTCCGGCTGCTGGGACCAAGGGTCCGGCTACTGGGGCCAAGGGTCTGGCTGCTGGGACCAAGAGTCCGGCTGCTGGGACCAAGAGTTGCTGGTCCTCGGGTCCGGCTGCTGGGGCCAGGGTCTGGCTGCTGGTCCTGGGGTCTGGCTGCAATGGGGCTGGTGAGCCATCCCAGTCAGACAATTCCCCAGAAGGAAGGGGGGTGGGCGGCGGCAGAGAGAAGACTGGGTGCCATAAACTGCAGGCTGCAGCAAAATTAAAAGAAAAAAAAACTTTCCCCAGTCAAGCGGACTCTTTCTCCACTTTTGGGTGCCAATGCGCAGTGATCTCCCGTGCGACAAGTACATGACAGTCCTGGTCTCTTCTATATCAATCCGCCGGGCAGACCCGGACTGTCATGTACTTGTCGCACAGATCAATGCGCAGCGGCAGCCAAATGTAGAGAAAGTCTGCTTAACAGGGGAAAGTTTGTTTTTCTTTTAATTGCTACAGCCTGCAGATCAGTTTTCTCTCTGCCTCCGCCCACCCCCCTCTTTCCCTGCTGAATCGGCCGGGCCAACCCCAAAGGAAAGTACCCATGCAGCAGCCAAAGCAGACTGGGGACAGCAGTATGGGCGGTCCCCCCTCTGCCTCAGCTCGCAGCGCCTTACAGCCTTACGGTCATATGGCATTCGGCCGCTCAGGATGCTCCTTTCTGTCTGTGGCTGAGTGACAGGCCCAGCCAGGAGATCGCCCTGCGCTTGCGGGTGTCCTGGAGCCCGCAGCCAAATGCGGGAGACTCCCGCGGCTCGCAGGAGACTTGGGATGTCTGCAATGGGACCAGGACGCAACCATGGCCAAACGCTCAGCTCACATTTTTAGTGCAGTAATCTCATTCAAATTCCAGAAAAATAAAACTGACAAAAAAACAGGTCTTCAGGAGGTGACAGTAGAGAGCCCAGGTGTCAGAATACAATGTCCCGGAGGGGTTGGAAGGGGGGGATTCCTCCACCTTGTTTGTATGAATGGAGGAATCTGTTTGTTTTGAACAAAAGAAATGAACTATTTATGGCCAGCTTTGGTTCAAGCCAGAGGCGTAACAAGTACCTTCAGGGCCTCGGTGCAAGAAATCATGAAGAGCCCTCCTGGCCCCTGACCAGGGCCCTTTACTCCCATAGTGGGACCCTTTATTACGGTTCTGCAGCGGGCCATCTTCCTGCCGTCTTGGGGTCGCCCCACGGTGGTGGAATGCCAGAGCCCACTTGCAAGTTTGACCCTGGTAGTTCTGCCACTGGTATCAGTCGTTTATTTTTTTTTCACCATTTAATTAATCAATTTATTTATTTCTACAATTTTATTATTTATTATTATTTTTTTTACATATTTTTTAGGACCCCCATTGGGGGGCTTTGGTGAAATATCAGGGGTCTAAACAGAGAAAGGGACTGAGGACAGTTTCATTAGTCCCTTTCTCTGGTGAACAGAGCTTCCTGTTCATTCATAAACTGAGGCATAGTAAACACAGTTTACTATTCCCCAGCTATGATTGAATAAAAAAAAAAAAAACAGTCAGTGATCAGTATCAATTTATTAAAACAAGGAAGGGGCCGGTAAATGACACATTTACCGGCTCCTTCCCCGCTCTCCATCCTGACAGATCCCCCACAGCGGCCAGCGGGAGGTGGGAGGGGGAAACCCGACAGTGCTGTGGGGGGACTAGGGGGCCAGGGATGGACACAGGAACCCTAGGGCAGAAGAAATGGCATTGGGAGGCAGCGCGAGTGGCATGTGAAGGAGCAAATGCCCTCCATTTCCCTCCTGCAGCTGCTGGAGGGAGGGGAGGATTCAGGGGCTGCATGGAGGGATCAGTTCCTCTACATGCCGCTGTCCCCGCCGCCCTCCTATTTAGGCATACAGGAGGGCCACACGGGCCCCCTGGAGGACACCTGTATGTACACTCCTGTTCCAAGCCCTGATGAGAGAGGGCTCTCTTTCTGGCCCTAAAACACGTTGGCTAACACTTCTCTATTTAAGGTCACCAAACAATATCCATATTCTCCAAAAATAAGCCATATACATCCACTACACTTCCAGACCGGGCCTTTTCTGGCACTTTTTGTTTACAAGCCCTGCCTCCCGGTATCTGAAGTGCTGGGAGGTGCCGGCGCAAAGGGGTTAAAATGTTTCCTTTATCACTTTTATTGCAGGAATGTAAACATCCCTGTGACATCAATAGGCATGTGACAGGTCCTCTTTATTGAGAGATTTGAGCTCTATAAGACCCCAAATCTCTCCTCTGGCCTTAAAAGCATTCAGAACACCAAGATCAGTGTTTTCAAACGCTTTTGATTTTTAAAAATGGCGTCGTTAACATCCAGGTAAACCAGAAGTGATGTCAGGTCATCGGTTCTGGGTTACCCTAGCCAAGAGCCGATCCAAGCCGGGCTTTGTTCGGCTCTCCGATCAGCCAGTGGAAGCGCCAGCTGGTCGCTCGGGTCTCCTGATGGGACGGGAGAGCCAGAGAAAGTTGTGTAAGGCGGCAGGAGGGGGGGGGGGGCACATCCCTTTCCACTGCTTGTAAAAGCAATCCAGCAGCTAGTTATCCACTAGCATTGCTTTTACAAGAGAGCCAACCACCGGCTCTAAAAAAACGGTACTCGGATGATGCCTGAAACTGCAAGCATCATCCCAGTATAACCACTTGAAGTCCAGCGACAAACAGGTACGCCGCTGGTCCGGAAGTGGTTAGAATTGTTGTAAACCTCAGACATGAAATATGAACAAATCATATCCCTCTATAGTGTGTACTTGTCTCAATCCAGAGCACTAAGTTGTTTATTTGCTAAAACTGGAGAATACAAAATCTGGTACATCTGTGCACGGTAGCCAATCAGCTTCTAACTTCAGCGTGTTAAAAGCTGTGAATATAAAACCTGAAAGCTGATTGGTTTCTATGCAGAGCTGCACCAGATTTTGTAGTCTCCAGTTTTAGTAAATCAAGTGTCACTCCTGTTTGCTATTTCTTTCCTCTGTTATTTTGTCACTTTTGTCAAGTTTACCTGACACCAAGAGTAAAAAGGTGACAGAGGAGGGAGCTCCAGCTCTGTGTGATTGGCTCTGCAGAGTGTAATTTCAGCTCCTCTGCCCCACTTTTTAGAGCTGAGAGAACCTGTGTAAATTCTACACTTTGAATGGCTGTAGAGAAGAGAAGATTGCAGATAAACAGGTACAACTTATGCAGGAGGATTTTTCATCTCTGTGTATCAGACATCTACAGCCGGTCACTTCACTGGATATATGTAAGGGTTTAATGGCCCTGTAATCTATTTCTCATCTAATAATTTCTTACTGTGTTTTTCTGCTTCTTTTTCCGTCCTCTGTAAGTTCCCGAACCTCTCTTTTTTCCCCCTCACCTATGTTTGTTTGGAATGAGCAGTGCATGTAACTTGCAGTCATGTACACTGCTCTATGCACACTACAAATCCCATAATCCAAAGTCCATAGTCCATCTCAGAAGCAAGAAAGAGAGGGTGGCTACGTTCCTACATACAATAGGACCATGGAGAACAGTGATGGCCAGTGCTGAAAATTTTTTTGGGGGGCGCAAACAAACTAAAAAATTCTGAAAAATATTGAAATAAACCCATGAATTGCAGCCTCGCTGTGCCATCAATTGCAGTTTTTGTGCCCATCATATGCAGCCACTGTGACCCCACCCCACTGCCCCGCCCCCCGCGCTCGCCTGCTTGCTGTCTGACCGGCACTTACCCTATCCTGGTGGCGGGTCAGGCAGCGGGTGATGGCGGCGAGCTGTGGGACATGCAGCGGGTCAGGCTCCTGATCCTCCATGGTTCCCGTGCGTCTCTTCTTCCGTTCCTCTAGGCGTCCAATAGGGATGCCTGTGCCTTCAGCCAATCAGGTGACAGGTATTAGACCCGTGCTTCATGATTGAAGGAGAGGCGGTTCAGTGTTAGAAAAGCAAATATTCATTTGCTTTTCTGACAGACCTGGGTGGGCTCTGAGCGCAGTCCATCTTTTTTGAAGCTTATTAGAGCCTATGACCCCCTAATCTACATGCAAGGCGCCAGACGCATGGATTTCAATAGAGGTTTTTTTTTTTTTTAGAAGCACATGATTAGAGAATAATTGACTTAACAAAAGGGTGGGCTCGGGGCGCAGAGCACTGCGCCCTGGGCCCACCCAGTTGTGTGACATTAGCAAATTAATATTGGCTAATGTCTTCCTGTTTTTCCTCCTGGCCAATCAGGAATTGGCTCCTGAGACCCCATTGGCCAGGAGCCCAAAGACCTGATTAGCCGAAACCCGAACACTTTAGAGGCGCACAGCAACATTTTTTATTTTTTTTTAGTACACGATAGGATTGTAATAGACCTGGGACACCTTTGGGCGCTCCAAAGAGAATAGTAATGCAACACACATAGTGCCCCCTCACCCAGTCAGGTCCTGTTCCGAGCCACATTCTTGTCTGGCAGACTGAAACCCGGACACAGGATTCAAAGCCTGGACTGTCTGGGTGAATCCCGGACAGGTGACAACCTGGGGTTGCCATCTTTTCTTCAAGCCAAACCCAAAAATGGCAACATTTTATTTTTAAGGGGGAACGCTGTGCAGAAAGGGGATTTCTGATGTAGGGGGTTTCTTTTCACCAACATTTCTTTTCACCACTTACATTAGAGTCCACAGGGCACTCCTTACATCTGAGTCTCCCTTACCTTAGTGTACTCACTTGCTCGGAGGCAGGAGAGAGAAGGAGGGAGGGGGGAGACCTCAGTCACAGACATTGGATGGTGAGCTCATTCACCCAAGGATAGAAGCTCGGGTATTGACACTTTTTATTTACGATGTATCTGCCGGTTGCAGAGCTTCAAACTTCCAGCCCACACATCCCTTTCCTGAGGCCCAGAACGCCGGGGATTGGAGTGTGGGTGGGCAGACAGAGGGCTAGGGGTGGGAGGAGGAGGACCAGATCAAGCCCTATTTCCTTTCCTGTCCATGTTTGGGGATGGGGCCCATGTGCACACTTATGCACTTGGTGGTTTTGGTACTTGGTTACTTGGGGAGCCACAGTCCATTCTGAATATTGTATCTGGGTTTCAGGTGGTCTGAAGCCCGGACACAGGATTCAAAACCCGGACTGTCCAGGGGGATAATGCACAGGTGGCAACCCTACGACTAAGCCTGGGATGCCGTTCATGTGTGTGTATAGGGAGGTGTCACAATACTTTTGACAATGTAATGTATATATTTGTATGATAATTTAAAACTGTTTATTGATACTAATTATTTATTCTTACTCTGTATTCCAAAGGCTGTTTTTTTTTTTTTTGACCATGTTTAAGTTAAGCAGAGCAATAACTTCTCTGCAGGATGTGGAAACCTTGCAAAAAGATCTGAACAAATTAATGGGGTGGGCGACTACATGGCAAATGAGGTTTAATGTAAAATAATGCATTTGGGTCGCACAAATATGAATGCAATCTATACACTGGGGGGAGAACCTCTGGGGGAATCTAGGATGGAAAAGGACCTGGGGGTCCTAGTAGATGATAGGCTCAGCAATGGCATGCAATGCCAAGCTGCTGCTAACAAAGCAAACAGAATATTGGCATTAATAAGGGGATCAACTCCAGAGATAAAACGATAATTCTCCAGCTCTACAAGACTCTGGTCCAGCCGCACCTGGAGTATGATGTCCAGTTCTGGGCACCAGTCCTCAGGAAGGATGTACTGGAAATGGAGCGAGTACAAAGAAGGGCAACAAAGCTAATAAAGGGTCTGGAGGATCTTAGTTATGAGGAAAGGTTGCGAGCACTGAACTTATTCTCTCTGGAGAAGAGACGCTTGAGAGGGGATATGATTTCAATGTACAAAAATCGTACTGGTGACCCCACAATAGGGACAAAACTTTTTCGCGGAAGGGAGTTTAACAAGACACGTGGCCACTCATCGGTCTCCCACTGGCTCTAAGACTGAGAACTGAGTGATCAAAGACGACAATATCATGGTTCTCAGAGCTCCATGAGCAGAGAGCTGGTGACTCTCAGTCACCGGCTCTCTGCTCTGCCCCAAATCAATGAATGTAGGGCCAGCTCGAGCCATGAGTTTAGATTGTAAGCTCTTACAGGTAAAGTTCTATTATCTTTTGTGTCACTGACACATTTTAGTCACGTTTGCAAGTTTATTTAGTTTTTTTCCCTAGAGTCTTAAAGCACTTCAGTCTATTTTGGTGATAATAAGAGTAGCTCACACCTTACAAAACCGGTCAATCCTCCTTGTCATTTCAGAAGGAATTTACAAGATCATGTATTAAAAGATCGGACACACCCAGGAGCAGGACTGTCACACTCTGTAAGTGAAAACAATGAAGGACACGCATTCACTGTCAGATCTTCACTAAAATAGAGAGGATTATTTGTGATGTTGTTTTCCGGTGACACAGTCCCAGCTGGGAATCTATTGTTGGTGCACAGATGTGACTGATGTATGACGCTGCCATGACTTTACATGCTGGTCTGCAGATACTTTGTGACTCACTAATGTGGAACTGCCAGGAATCGGACCGGCTGACACACTGAATTCAAGGCCGATACTATATTACTAGTCAGTAAACCGATGATGCGTAATCATTCTTCCAGTCGCCTAAATGTATGTGTACGGGATCAGCACACGCTACCGGAAATTTACCTAGGGATCTGTGTGCCAGTGGTGACAGTCAACTGTGTAATAATAAATGGTAGAACTAAAGACTATCATATACTATACTAGGAATTCAAGGTCATCATTCTAAGTTACAGTTGTCTGTTCTTCTTATTATTATTATACAGGATTTATATAGCGCCAAGAGTTTACGTAGCGCTTTACAACTTAAAGTGAAGTTCCACCCACTTTTACAACTCTTCAGCATCCCTCACTAAACTGTGCACTGTAAACAAATTGGATATTTTTCTTATTTTTTTCTCAGCACCTACTGTATATCTGCTGTGTTCATTTTTCACTTCCTCCTCCCTGGCCGCGGCCCATCGCATCATTTCCTGTTTGCAATGCCTTCTGGGAAGGGGCGGCAACTTCCTTTGAAACTGCCGTTGCTATGGAAACCTGACCTGAAACCTATTACACTGCTTGTGCTGCACTGAGCATGTGGGTCGGCAACTTCCTCTGAAACTGCCGTTGCTATGGAAACCTGACCTGAAACCTATTACACTGCTTGTGCTGCACTGAGCATGTGCGAGATCTGCAAGGATGAGATCCAGGAAGAAATACAGTCTGGCTTCAGATGCCCACACTTAAGATGGCCACGGCCTGCTGTAAGTTTATAAAATAACAAACTACTGCTATAAACTAACAAAACAGACCTTAGTTTACAGACTAACTTTAATAGAATACATTAAGCTTGTGTATTATAGGGGTATTTTTATTTAAAAAGTATAATTTCGGCCGGAACACCACTTTAAGGGTAGACAGTACAAATACAATACACTTTAATACAGTAGGAATCAGAGGGCCCTGCTCCTTCGAGCTTACAATCTAAGAGGGAAGGTCAAGAGATACAAGAGGTAATAACTGTGGGCGATGTGCTGATTGAGAAGATAAATGTACAGTTGTTAGGTGGGAGCCAGATAGGCTTCCCTTAAGAGATGAGTTTTCAGGGATCGTCTGAAAGTGGATAAAGTAGGAGAAAATCGGACAGATTGGAGTAGAGCATTCCAGAGGATGGGAGAGGCTCTGGAGAAGTCCTGAAGGCGAGCATAGGATGAGGTACCAAGTGAGTTTGAGAGCAGGAGGTCTTGGGAGGAGCGAAGGGAACGGTTAGGTTGGTATTTTGAGACTAGGTTAGTGATGTAGCTGGGGGCCAGATTGGCTTTGTAAGTTATAGTTAGTATTTTTAATTTAATTTGGTGGCTGAGTGGCAGCCAATGGAGGCTGGTGATCAGAGAGTGGGAGAGGATTGTTGGAAAGGTTGCACGGAGTGCACAGATAGGAGAAGACAAGGTCAACGGTGTTGCTGTTGGAGCGAGTAGTAATTCTAAGTAGTTCTAAGTAATTCACAAATTAATAGTAAACATACCAAAGAATATTTGCTGATTGTGGAATTTCTAAAATGAGCATGCAATTGCCTTGAATATAAAGAGAAACTACACCATTACTAGCTAAAAATATATTTCAAATTCCAATAGTTGTCCCTCTAAGAAAAAAAACAAAACAAAAAAAAAAACATAATTACTAGTCTGTGGAGACCAGCGTTGTCTTCCTTGCAAACAAAGTTCTCCTTCGCTGCTCTCACACCACCATCTTGATATGAGATGTGCACACTGTGGGTCTCTGCCAGGTTCTATAAACTGTCAGAGACCTACGGTCTTCTGGGAATGCAAGGGGGATGATGCGCATGTGCAGACATGCCGTGGTCTCTGCCATGTTCCATAGACTGGCGGAGACCTATGGTAGTCTGGAAATGCATTAGGGATCTTGCGCATGTTCAGACATGCTCAGCCAGGTTCCATAGACTGGTGGAGACCTAGGGTGGTCTGGGAATGCAAGGGGGATGTTGCACATGTGCCAACATGCCGGTGGTCTTTGCCAGGTTCCAAAGACTGGTGGAGACCTATGGTAGTCTGGGAATGCATGGGGGTGTTGTGCATGTGCCAACATGCTGGTGGTTTCTGCCAGGTTCCATAGACTGGTGGAGACCTAGGGTGGTCTGGGAATGCAAGGGGGATGTTGCACATGTGCCAACATGCCGGTGGTCTCTGCCAGGTTCCAAAGACTGGTGGAGACCTATGGTAGCCTGGGAATGCATGGGGGTGTTGTGCATGTGCAAACATGCCATGGGTCTCTGCCAGGTTCCATAGACTAGCAGAGACCTACGGTGGTTTGAAAATGCATGGGGTATCATGAGCATATGCAGACATGCTGAGGGTCTCTGCCAGGTTCCATAGAGTGGCAGAGACCTATGGTGATCTGGGAATGCAAAGGGGATGTTGCACATGTGCCAACATGCCGTAGGTCTCTGCCAGGTTCCATAGACTGGTGAGGACCTATGGTGGTCTGGAAATATATAGGGAATCTTGCACATGTACAGAAATGCCAGTGTTCTCTGCCAGATCCCATAGACCTGGCAGGATCCCACGTGTCTGCACACGTGCACAGGATCTTGCGCTGAGGCACAGATTCCTAGACTGTGACGTAGACATACATACCAGCAGGCAGTGGGTGGCTCAATATGTCATTCTTGCCTAGGAGAGGACACAGGAAGTGCAACTCAGGAAGTCAAAAAAGGTATTCACTGTTTAACAAAACAGGGAGAGGGGGGGAAGTACTTTTAATGAGTAAAGGTCCAGTTTACTAAACTAACCGAAAAAACGTAGGCAATTAAAAAAAGGAATATTCACTTACCAACCTTTAACATTGAAATGACTCCTAAACCCAACCATACCTAAAGGCTAGACCCATAAACTAACCCTTCACCCTAAATTAACCCTGAACAATAACCTTTAACTCAAACCTTTTTCCTAATAAAAGCCTTAACCTTGTTAAAGTAAACCTGTGCCAGACTGTTGGTGAACTTGTCCATTAAATGTTTCAGTTCACCCTCCAGTATAGCCCTCATACCTACCCTGTTTCCCCGAAAATAAGACCTAGCGTGATTGTCAGTGATGGCTGCAATATAAGCCCTACCCCCCAAATAAGCCCTACCCTGTTTCCCTGAAAACAAGCGATACCCTGAAAATAAGACCTACAAGGACTTTAACTAGGGCTTATTTGGGGGGTAGGGCTTATATTGCAGCCATCACGACAATCACGATTGGTCTTATTTTCGGGGAAACAGGGTAGATACTTACCTTGGCCGGCTCCAAAGGCCATCGCTGTTGGCCTTGCCTGGCATTGTACAGCCTATATGCACCACGCACGCCACATTCATTGCAATGGCTGGGGCAGAGGGACACAGACCCAGCCATAAGAATAAATTGTCACCAATTTCCTCAGTTGCTTACTGGTTTTTGGCCTAGGCCAAAATGATGTCATGCATCCCAAGAGTTTTTATGTGCATTTTTTTTCTTTCATCTGGAGGAGGGTAATTGTTTTTTTTCTCATCTAAGCAAACTCTCCTGGGGTTTCAAAGTTTCAAAGTGATTTCTCAACAAAATAAAGCATGCAGACATTGATGGATGGGTGAGTTTACTTTGAATATTAAAAATAAATGAAATTACATTTTCAGTCTTTGATACTTATATACAGTTTAGTTGTTTAGTTCTGCTTTCAAAGCAGTTGAATATAGAAGAATACGACACACCACACTTCAAATTCAAAGTAGCTTGACACATGGAAATGGTAACAATAGTAAAAGGTAAAATAGTTCCATATAATCTAAAAATAAAACACTTAGTACCTACTCACACCGGTTGCACGCTAAAACTATTTTTTTACTTTTAGCATGTGGGCTAGCGCTCGTTCGGTGGGGTGATGCCCTGTGTTGTTACAATATAAGGCACAGTTTTCCTTTCCTTTTTTTTTTGTTTATCACATTTGAAATGACTATGTGACATTTCATTCAGATGAGCTTTGGTGCATTGTGGAAAATGCAGCAGGCCTGCGTTTTTCCACAATGCACTGAAACCCACCTGAAGGCAGCATTTCAGTGTGAACAGGGTACATAGAAAACAATTGATTTCTATGTGCCTTGCAGTGACTGTCTGTGATTAAAGCGGGGTTCCACTCAAATTTTTAACTTAATCTTACCCCCTTCAGTTAATTGCATAGATGTTCAAATGCCGCACGAAATTTTTTTTTATCGCTGTTATTACCTTTATATTGTACTTTATGGTGGCACTTCCTGTCTCTCCTCCCATGGGAGTAGGCGTGTTTATTGCCTTTCCCCGGCGCCGCACTGTCTCCTGGGAGCTTAGTGTCAGGCTTCCCAAGATTCAGTGCGGAAACAATGATCATGTGTGTGAACAAGCTGTGAATGAACAGCATTCACCGCATCCAGGAAATCAATGCTTGTGGGCTTCACATGCCCACAAGCAAGATGGAAACAGCCAGCATCACATTTTTTAAGTTATTCTTCAGTACGAAAACAGACAGAGGCGGAAATATTACACCCAAACTGTGAGTATTATTTTGGGGTTAGCAAAGTGTCTCAATGACCTAAAAAAAAAAAAAAAAAAAAAAGATTGATCGCCGGACTCCCGCTTTAATTGCAGAAAAACACCATGATGCGATCAGCTCTTTAGTTCCAAATGATCAGTACATTGCACAGTACTACTATTAGGTTGAATGGTATAAGATGAAAATGTGCAATCAAAATTGAGATAATTGGTAAACATACTTAAGGTTTGTTTACTGAGCATTATGCCGGCCATACATTTACAATCAATTGTACAATCTGATATTAAAGTGATATTAAAGGTTCGTTAAAAAAAAAATAATTAAGAAACATATTATACTTACCTGTTCTGTGCAGTGGTTTTGCACAGAGCAGCCCCGATCCTCTTTTTTTTTGGGTCCCCCGTTGACACTCCTGGCTCCTCCTCTTCAGCCCATGCCCCCAATATCAAGCCACTTGCTCTGGGGACATTGGTGCATGCTCGCTCCCCAGCCTTGCTCTATTCAGCCATAAGACATACAGAGCCACGCATCGGCCCCACCCCTGCTCTCTCCTCATTTGCTCACTGGCTGTTATTGACAGTAGTGGGAACCAATGGCTTACGCTGCTGTCTCAGCCAATGAGGAATGAGAGACCCAGGAGAAGCTAAGCTCCGTGCACATCACTGGATGGAGAGGGAGCTCAGGTGAATATTGGGGGGCCTCTGCACACAGAAGGTTTTTTACCTTCATGCATAGAGTGCCTGAAGATAAAAAAAAACCTTGAGCGTTTAAAACCACTTTATTTTCTTTTTAGATTTACCAAAGACATCCCGCATGCATTTACTTAAAGCGGGGTTCCACTCAAATTTTTAACTCAATCTTACTTCCTTCAGTTAATTGCATAGATGTTCAAATGCCACACGAAAATTTTTTTTATTGCTGTAATTACCTTTATATTGTACTTTATTGTGGCACTTCCTGTCTCTCCTCCCATGGGAGTAGGCGTGTTTATTGCCTTTCCCCGGCGCCGCACTGTATCCTGGGAGCTTAGTGTCAGGCTTCCCAAGATTCAGTGCGGGAACAATGATCATGCGTGTGAAAAAGCTGTGAATGAACAGCATTCACCGCATCCAGGAAATCAATGCTTGTGGGCTTCACATGCCCACAAGCAAGATGGAAACAGCCAGCATCACATTTTTTAAGTTATTCTTCAGTACAAAAACAGACAGAGGCGGAAATATTACACCCAAACTGTGAGTATTATTTTGGGGTTAGCAAAGTGTCTCAATGACCTAAAAAAAAAGGATTGGTCGCCGGACTCCCACTTTATTAATTCAATATATTGATGCACGCAACTTAAAGGTAATCTACGCTCAAGATCAAAAATGTAACATATTGCAGTTTACCAGTCCTTAGATGTGGTGGCTTCTTACTGTTTACGCTAATCCGGCACAAAATATCATCTTATGCTTAGTGCTTGCTTCTGATTTTATTTTATGTCAAATTGTGTAATTACTATTGCCAATCCATTTTTAAGCTTTCTTTCATTACTATCCATATGATATAACAATACATTAAGACTTGCCTTTACTAACTTGTCTAGTGCCTGTTTCTTGATATAGTTCCACTGCTGGATATCTGGCTTTTTGTGATATTGCATGCATTGTGTATTCAACCCAGTGTGTCAGAGGGGCTGAAGTTCTTGAGGAGGTTGAAGCAAGGAACAGAGGATCCATTCTAACCAGCAGCTCCCAGGGGGGTAGTGCTACACAAACAGGATCAACAGGTATTCATTTGTACTTTTTTAACAAATATAACAAAACACTTCCAGTTACAGTGCCTTGAAAAAGGAATTTATACCCCTTGAAATTTTCCACGTTTTGTGAAGTTACAACCAAAAACATAAATGTATTTTATTGGGATTTTATGTGATAGACCAACACAAAGTGGCACATAATTGTGAAGTGGAAGGAAAATGATAAATGGTTTTCAATTTTTTTTTACAAATAAATATCTGAAAAGCATAGTGTGCATTCGTATTCAGCCTCCTTTACTCTGATACCCCTAACTAAAAATCTAGTGGAACAAATTGCCTTCAGAAGTCACCTAAGTGGTAGAGTCCAACTCTTTGTAATTTAATCTCAGTATAATTACAGTTGTTCTGTGAAGCCCTCAGAGGTTTGATAGAGAACCAACAGCATAATGAAGACCAAGGAACACACCAGACAGCTCAGGGATAACGTTGTAGAGAAGTTTAAAGCGGGGTTAGGTTATAAACAAATATCCCAAGCTTTGAACATCTCACGGAGCACTGTTCAATCCATCATCCGAAAATGGAAAGAGTATGGCTCAACTGTAAACCTACCAAGACATGGCCGTCCACCTAAACTGACAGGCCGGGCAAGGAGAGCATTAATCAGAGAAGCAGCCATGGTAACTCTGAACGCCCATGGTAACTCTGGAGGAGCTGCAGAGATCCATAGCTCAGGTGGGAGAATCTGTCCACAGGACAACTATTAGTCGTGCACTCCACAAATCTGGCCTTTATAGAAGAGTGGCAAGAAGAAAGTCATTGTTGAAAGAAAGTCATAACATAAGAAGTCCCATTTGCAGTTTGCATGAAGCCATGTGGAGGACACAGCAAACATATGGAAGAAGGTGCTCTGGTTAAATGAAACCAAAATTGAACTTTTTGGCCTAAAAGCAAAACACTATATGTAGTGGAAAACTAACACCGCACATCACCCTGAACACACCATCCCCACTGTGAAACATGGTGGTGGCAGCATCATGTTGTGGGGATGCTTTTCTTCAGCAGGGACATGAATGCTGGTCAGAGTTGATGGGAAGATGGATGGAGCCAAATACAGGGCAATTTTAGAAGAAAACCTGTTAGAGTCTGCAAAAGACTTGAGACTGGGGTGGAGGTTCACCTTCCAGCAGGACCACGACCCTAAACATACAGCCAGAGCTACAATGGAATGGTTTAGATCAAAGCATATTCATGTGTTAGAATGGCCCAGTCAAAGTCCAGACCTAAATCCAATTGAGAATCTGTGGTAAGACTTTATAATTGCTGTTCACAGACGCTCTCCATCTAATCTGACAGAGCTTGAGCTATTTTGCAAAGTAGAACGGGCAAAAATGTCACTCTCTAGATGTGCAAAGCTGGTAGAGACATCCCCAAAAAGAATTGCAGCTGTAATTGCAGAGAAAGGGGGTTCTACAATATGTTGACTCAGGGGGGCTGAATACAAATGCACCCCACACTTTTCGCATATTTATTTGTAAAAAAAATTGAAAACCATTTATCATTTTCCTTCCACTTCACGTATATGTGCCACTTTGTGTTGATCTATCACATAATATCCCAAAAAATACATTTACGTTTCTGTTTGTAACATGACAAAATGTGGAAAATTTCAAGGGATATGAATACTTTTTCAAGGCACTACAGACTAAAAGGAAGCAAAGGAAACAAAGGAAATAAGTTCATTGCTTGAGTTTACACACACTTGTAACTAATAAACTTTAAAGGCGACTTTTACCTTTTGCAAAAATGTAATAAATACACCCACAATAATAAAAAAAAGGACATGTATTGCATTTTTGCTTTGAAGCCAGCAGAACATTGCAACTGCGATAAGTGGATTATGGATGCAATGCACAGGCTCCTGCAGACTCTTTCCCCAACTCTGGTCATTCTGTTACATGGCTAGAGGATGTATCGATGGACTATGAGCATGGAGCCGATTGTCGCTAACCAATCAGAATCGATCTGGTCCGTGCCAGAAGTGCTGACAGAGAAGAATGGAGTTTGGCTAGGGGGAAACAGACAGCTCAGCAGTCCCAAAGTACAGCAGGGACCAGTGGGGGGTTGGGAGGATGTCTGATATCAGTTCACCTTTACATTTTTTCTGTAAAGGTGAACTAACACTTTAGTGTTTGAAACTTACTTCTGCATGTGTGGCACATCGATTGAATAGGTCGTCAACTATAGATTGATTATTCCAATCAGAAAATAAATTGATAATTTATTGAAGTGTGTATGGCCACCAAGTGGTTCTAAAGGCATAGAATGCATTAAAATAAAAAAACTTTCTGTGTGCAGCAGCCCCCCTAATACTTACCTGAGCCCCATCTCGATCCAGCAATGTTGCACGATAGACTCGGCTGTCCGGGACTCTCCCTCCTGATTGGCTGAGACACAGCAGCAGGCGCCATTGGCTCCTGCTGCTGTCAATCAAAGTCAGTGAGCCAACGAGGAGAGAAAGGGGGAGGGGGCGAGCCGTGGCACCGTGTCTGACTGGACACACAGAGCATCAGCTTGACTCTAATGCCCCCACAGCAGGCTGCTTGCTGTGGGGGCACTCAACAGGAGGGAGGGGCCAGACCTGAGAAGAGGAGGATCGGGGCTGCACTGTGCAAAACCACTACACAGAGCAGGTAAGTATGACATGTTTATTATTTTTAACCACTTGCTTACAGGGCACTTAAACCCCCCTCCTATCCAGACCAATTTTCAGCTTTCAGCACTGACACACTTTGAATGACAATTGCGCGGTCATACAACACTGTACCCAAATGAAATTTTTATCATTTTTTCCCCACAAATAGAGCTTTCTTTTGGTGGTATTTGATCACCTCTGCGGTTTTTATTTTTTGTTAAAAAAATTTAAAAAGAGCGAATTTAAAAAAAAAAAATTATTTTTTTTTATATTTTGTTATAAAAATTTTTAAAAGGGTAATTTTTCTCCTTCATTGATGTACGCTGATGAGGCGGCACCAATGGGCACTGATGGGTGGCAGTGATGGGCACTGATGGGTGGCAGTGATGGGCACTGATTGGTGGCAATAATGGGCACAGATCTTGTACACTGCTAGGTGGCACTGATTGGCACCACTGGTGGGCATTGTTAGGTGGCAATGGTGGGCATTGATAGGTGGCACTTGCAGGCATTGATAGGTGGCACTTATGGGCATTGATACGTGGCACTGGTGGGCACTGTGGGCACTGTGATGTGGCAATAACAGGTGGCACTGGCAGGGGGTACTTGTGGCACGTATGAGGCATTATTGCCTCCTCCTCCTCTTCGGGACTGATGTCCCTTGCTGCTGAGCCGGTGATCGGCTTTTTTTTCTCCTCGCACTGTCAGCGCGACGAGAAAAAAAAAATGATCACAGACCTTTTGTTTTGATCATGTGATCAGCTGTCATTGGCTGACAGCTGATCACATGGTAAGGGGCCGAGTCTCAGTGACTCGGTGATCACAGCGCGCTCCACGCGCGCCCTGCAGGGCGCGCGCAGGGCACGTGCACAGGGGAGGCCGTCATATGACGGCCTCCCGGGAATTCAGGTCCACGCTGTAGCCGTCATTCGGCTATAGCGCGGATGTCAAGCAGTTAAACAAAAGAAAAATGAGACTTTAGTATCACTTTGAGTACCCCAAACATGTTACAATCTGAGTGTGCAATCTCCTTTAGATTTAGCATTGACTATTTAGTGTCAGAACCCACCTAAGCCATCCATTCAATATATACCCCATAAGCCAGACCTGACAAAATGATTGGAACACCTAAAATAGATTAAAAAAAACTAGAAGTGGGTGGGTATCAGCGCTAAAATCAATAAAACATAAAAAGGGATGAAATAGCAGCAGTGGCGTCTCCAGGTTTCATATTTAGGGGGGGAACATGGGAGGACAGGGACAAAAGTAGGGGGGCAACTATAAATTGAAATTATATATATATATATATATATATATATATATATATATATATATCCTGGGGCCCTTTCTACTACGATCCCACAACGGCCCTTTCACATCTTCTGCAGTGAGCTCCCTTCCTACTGTATTGCCCCCCCCCCCCCAGGGTGGCAGAAAACAAGAGATATATGTCACCAGCATACCAAGAAAATATAAGGGTCCAAAGCAGTGGGAGAAATATCAGGGTTGCAAAGGTTGTCTTGCCACTGGGCCCTGGTGTTCTGCCACTGTGGGGTTCCCCAGCCTCCTCTTGCCCCTGCTATTGACAGCGCTGGTCTGGCATCTCTTGGAATTTACAGTCTGTTTTTTCAGTGACTGAGAGCCCTGGTGAAGTCCTTCCTGCAACTCGCTCTTCTCCCTGCCAATGAGGATGCAGGGGAAGGAGCAGATCGGGCGGCCGTGGTTGTGTGAGCACTCGCATTTTGCAGTGTCAGCAAGCAGAGGGAGGGGGAGGAATCACCCGCAGGAGCTGACTGGGGACGCTCTCCCTCTTAGACATTGCCTTTTTGTAAAAAAAAAAAAAAATTTTTTTAATTGGGGGGCACATGGTGGGGCACAGCATAATGTTGGGGGGATCAGGGCCCCCTCTGGCCCCCCCTAGGGACGCCATTGAATAGCAGCCAGCACAGTTCGTGGATCACCAAAATATAGTCCAAAAATGCAGCGCTTATTCAAATGAAAGTTAAATCATTGAAAATGTACACTGTATAATAGTAAGAAGAGCCTTCCACCACTTCGTTTGTGACTTCATAACTGTAAGTGTACTACAATAAATTTGTGCCTTTTTTACCCTACGGGCTTCACTATTTTTTGTTGCCTTGTTCCTGCCTTACATGTCATGTGTAAATGCTGGATTGCTGATCCTTGAAGTTCCTCTGCTCCTGCTCCTGTCCTAAGAAGCTGTCTTAAAATGCCGGCTATTTTGTTTGATTCTTTGTGGATTCATTGTACATTTCATTGGATTCACTGTTGGAGACTGGCACCTGTATTTCCATAGCATATTGATATGATGCTCACCTTTATTTGACATCTGGTGAGCAGATTTGACACACCTGGGTGTTGTGTGCTTCTTTCTTTACACACTGGAAGCGGTGGAAGGCTCTTCTTTAGAAGGAGGGCGCACCGACCTAGTGCATTACCACTGGTAAAGCTTTATTAAAGCATAAAAAACAGCAAAATACAGTGGGGACGGAAAGTATTCAGACCCCCTTACATTTTTCACTCTTTGTTATATTGCAGCCATTTGCTAAAATCATTTAAGTTCATTTTTTCCCTCATTAATGTACACACAGCACCCCGTATTGACAGAAAAACACAGAATTGTTGACATTTTTGCAGATTTATTAAAAAAGAAAAACTGAAATATCACATGGTCCTAAGTATTCAGACCCTTTGCTCAGTATTTAGTAGAAGCACCTTTTTGATCTAATACAGCCATGAGTCTTTTTGGGAAAGATGCAACAAGTTTTCACACCTGGATTTGGGGGTCCTCTGCCATTGCTCCTTGCAGATCCTCTCCAGTTCTGTCAGGTTGGATGGTAAACGTTGGTGGACAGCCATTTTTAGGTCTCTCCAGAGATGCTTAATTGGCTTTAAGTCAGGGCTCTGGCTGCGCCATTCAAGAACAGTCACAGAGTTGTTGTGAAGCCACTCCTTCGTTATTTTAGGTGTGTGCTTAGGGTCATTGTCTTGTTGAAAGGTAAACCTTCGGCCCAGTCAGAGGTCCTGAGCACTCTGGAGAAGGTTTTCGTCCAGGATATCCCTGTACTTGGCCGCATTCATCTTTCCCTCAATTGCAACCAGTCATCCTGTCCCTGCAGCTGAAAAACACCCCCACTGCATGATGCTGCCACCACCATGCTTCACTGTTGGGACTGTATTGGACAGGTGATGAGCAGTGCCTGGTTTTCTTCACACATACCGCTTAGAATTAAGGCCAAAAAGTTCTATCTTGGTCTCATCAGTCCAGAGAATCTTATTTCTCACCATCTTGGAGTCCTTCAGGTGTTTTTAGCAAACTCCATGCGGGCTTTCGTGTGTCTTGCACTGAGGAGAGGCTTCCATCGGGCCACTCTGCCATAAGGCCCGACTGGTGGAGGGCTGCAGTGATGGTTGACTTTCTACAACTTTCTCCCATCTCCCGACTGCATCTCTGGAGCTCAGCCACAGTGATCTTTGGGTTCTTCTTTACCTCTCTCACCAAGGCTCTTCTCCAACGATAGCTCAGTTTGGCCGGACGGCCAGCTCTAGGAAGGGTTCTGGTCGTCCCAAACGTCTTCCATTTAAGGATTATGGAGGCCACTGTGCTCTTAGTAACCTTAAGTGCAGCAGAATTCTTTTGTAACATTGGCCAGATCTGTGCCTTGCCACAATTCTGTCTCTGAGCTCTTCCGGCAGTTCCTTTGACCTCATGATTCTCATTTGCTCTGACATGCACTGTGAGCTGTAAGGTCTTATATAGACAGGTGTGTGTGGCTTTCCTAATCAAGTCCAATCAGTATAATCAAACACAGCTGGACTCAAATGAAGGTGTAGAACCATCTCAAGGATGATCAGAAGAAATGGACAGCACCTGAGTTAAATATATGAGTGTCACAGCAAAGGGTTTGAATACTTAGGACCATGTGATATTTCAGTTTTTCTTTTTTAACCACTTCCCTACCCGCCTATAGTCAAATGACATCCACAGATGGGATCTCCCATCCTGGGTGGACGTTATATGACGGCCTCGGGTTCCCGGCCGCCTAGGGGGCACGCGCGCTCGCCCGCCGCGTTGCTCGGGACACGGTGCATGTGCCCGGCGGCCGCGATGTCCGCCGGGCACCCGCGATTGCCCGTTAACCGGGCCGGACCGTGGATCTCTGTGTGTAAACACAGAGATCCATGTCCTGTCAGCTCAGAGGAGAGCGATCTGTGTTCCCAGAACGGAGGAACACTGATCGGTCTCCTCCCCTTGTGCGTCCCGCCCCCTACAGTTGAGAGCATTCCCTAGGAAACACATTTAACCCCTCCCCGCCCCCTAGTGGTTAACCCCTTCACTGCCTGTCACATTTACACAGTAATCAATGCAATTTTATAGCATTGATCGCTGTATAAATGTGAATGGTCCCAAAAATGTGTCAAAAGTGTCCGATGTGTCCGCCATATTGTCGCAGTCACGAAAAAAAATTGCGATCGCCGCTATTACTAGTAAAAAAAAAAAAAATAATAATTTTTTTTAAAAAATGCCATAAATCGATCCCGTATTTTATAGACGCTATAACTTTTGCGCAAACCAATCAATATACGCTTATTGCGATTTTTTTTTACCAAAAATACGTAGAAGAATACGTATCGGCCGAAACTGAGGAAAAAATTTGTTTTTTTGTTTGAAAAATTGAGATATTTATTATAGCAAAAAGTAAAAAATATTGTGTTTTTTGTTCAAAATTGTCGCTCTTCTTTTGTTTATAGCGCAAAAAATAAAAACCGCAGAGGTGATCAAATACCACCAAAAGAAAGCTCTATTTGTGGGGGAAAAAAGGACGTCAATTTTGTTTGGGTACAACGTCGCACGACCGTGCAATTGTCATTTAAAGTGTGACAGCGCTGAAAACTAAAAATTGGTCTGGGAAGGAAGGGGGTGAAAATGCCCGGTATTGAACCTGTTAATAAATCTGCAAAAATGTCAACAATTCTGTGTTTTTCTGTCAGTATGGGGTGCTGTGTGTCCATTAATGAGGAAAAAAATGAACTTAAATGATTTTAGCAAATGGCTGCAATATAACAAAGAGTGAAAAATTTAAGGGGGTCTGAATACTTTCCGTCCCCACTGTATATACTCACAAACGAGCATTTGTATAAGGCTTTGACAATTGAGCAGGTACGCTGTTCTGAACACCGGCAAACCAGGACGTGATGTCGCGTGATTGCCCGCTTAGGCTCTGAAGAAAGGGGTACTCCCCTGAAACGCGTCAGCCATCTTGTGTTGTCGGTTTTACCCACGCGACATCAGGTCCTGGTTTGCCGGTGTTCAGAACAGCGTACCTGCTCAATCGTCAAAGCCTTA
Source organism: Lithobates clamitans (assembly GCA_037952925.1). Taxonomy (NCBI): domain Eukaryota; kingdom Metazoa; phylum Chordata; class Amphibia; order Anura; family Ranidae; genus Lithobates; species Lithobates clamitans. The sequence goes on along the minus strand of JBBGZY010001104.1, from coordinate 75,522 downwards.
TACAAATGCTCGTTTGTAAGTATATATTTTGCTGTTTTTTTATGCTTTAATAAAGCTTTACCAGTGGTAATGCACTAGGTTGGTGCGCCCTCCTTCTTTTTTTTCTTTTAGTCTATGAATACCCATTATTCTGAGGAGGGCTGCAAGACGGCAGGCATTGCTTTATAAAGTTGTTCGCACCACGCACTGAGATACTTGACACCCGAGCGCAGGAGAGATTTCTACTGTTCTTCTTACTATTATACACTTTACATCTTCAATGAATAAACTTTTATTTGAATAAGCGCTGCATTTTTGGACTATACCTAAAATAGATTGTTCAATAAGATTGTATATGAAACCACACCAAAAAAAACCCCTGATTATTAAATACCCAATACAAGCCCAGTGTTTATTATTAACCACTTGCCACCCAGGCCAATTCTGACATTTTCTCTCCAACATGTAAAAATCATATTTTTTTTTTGCTAGAAAGTTACATAGAACCCCCAAACATTATATATGTTTTTTTTAGCAAAGACCCTAGAGAATACAATGACAGCCATTGCACCTTTTCATCTCGCACAGTATTTGAACATCAATTTTTCGAATGTGTTTTTTTTTTTTTAAAAAAAACAGTTTTGTGCTTTAAAAGAAAACTAAACAGTAAAGTTAGCCCAATTTTTTTGCATAATGTGAAAGATGAAGTTACACCGAGTAAATAGATACCTAACATGTCACGCTTCAAAATTGCACACGCTCGTGGAATGGCGCCAAACTTTGGTACTTAAAAATCCCCATAGGCGACGCTTTAAAATTTTTTACTGGTTACATGTTTTGAGTTACAGAGGAGGTATAGGACTAGAATTATTGCTCTTGCTCTAACGTTCGTGGCGATACCTCACATGTGTGGTTTGAACACCAATTTCATATGGGGGTCGGGACTTACGTATGCATTCGCTTTTGCGTGCAAGCACACGGGGACAGAATTTTTTTTTTTTTTTTTATTGTTAATTTTACTTTTTTTTTTTTAGTTTGACACTTTAAAAAAAAAAAAAATTGATCACTTTTATTCCTATTACAAGGAATGCAAACATCCCTTGTAATAGGAATATGGCATGATCGGTCCTCTTTACAGTGATATATGGGGTCAATAAGACTCCACATCTCACCTCTAGGCTGGGAAGCCTGAAATAAAAAAAAAAAAACAATCTCGGCTTCTCAGCCGAGGCGGCGCCGTTTGTTGGAATACAGAGGCCAGGCGTGACGTCATAACATCGCGCCCGGCCTCCCGAACGATCATAGAGACTCTGGCGACCATCCGGTGGATCCTGTCTCCAACTCACCGATGGAAGCAGTGAGTCGGCAGAAGCACCAGAGGGCGGCAGGAGGGGGCAGATGTCCCATTTCGACGCCCGTAAGAATGATCAAGCGGCGTAACAGCCACTTATGATCATTTTTATGGTGTAGGGAATCGCCGGCTGAAAAAGCCGATATCTGAATGATGCCTGAAGCTGCACCCATCATTCAGATATACCCACTCAAAATCAAGGACGTCATATGACGGCTGGCGGGCGGGAAGTGGTTAAATACCACCGAAAGAGAGCTCTATCTGTCTCAAAACAATAATATAAAATGAATTTGGGTACAGTGTTGCATGACGGTGTAGTTGTTAGTCAAACTATTACAGCACTGAAAACTGAAAGAAGGCCTGGTAATGAAGGAGTATATATATAGGCTCATGGTACTCAAAAGGCTAAATCCAGCTTCTAAATAATCATTTTTAAATAATTAAATAATCATTGGAACATCTTTAAAAAAAAACATCAGCAGAGGATGAATTTTCAACAAATTTCCAGTTCTCCCAGCATATTTCTCACTTTACTAGTTGTCACCAGGGAAGGCATCTGATGATTGTGAATTTGTGTTATAATAGATCTGAACTTGCAGAAGTTGTCAGTGTCTATGCCCGCCCATTCAATGTGCACAGACAACCTTTGACCTGCTTTATTTTAATCCTTTTCATCTAAAAGCAGAATGGAAACTGCAGCATATTCACCCATGCGTTCTGCTACTTGAGTGTTATATCATTATCACATGTTGTAGTTCTTTTCCTGATGGCAAGCCCAACTGAACCTTCAGTTTAACCCCATGTCTCTGGCCCTTTAAATGGGCCCTTATGCTGTTGACCGGCGGGAGGGGCTCCCATTATGCCATTCTGTGCTTGGCTGCACAGTGATGACTTAAAGTGTTACTAAACCCAGGACCCTGCGATCACTATATCTGGTCTCCCACAGTACACAGAACATGGAAATGCAATTATTTTGTAAATATAAACGGCTTGCTTAATGCCTTTTCTCATCAGCAGTTAGGGCGGTCTTTTGATTTCTATCAGTGTCTGGTTAGACAAGCTTGGAGGAGGAGTATTCATTCTGCACTGACTGTCCTATCAGGATAAAGAACCCCTGACCCAGTCTATCTGGACAGTGCTCATACCTCCCAACTTTTTGAAATGGGGACACCTATCGGCAAAAGCATGCAGGCATAGGACACACCCCTTGCCACGTCCCCTTGAAGGAGAATTGAACAAAAAAACAAGATTGGTTAAACCCACAAGTGCTTTTTTTTTACCACTACTATTCCTTTATATTGGCTTTTGGAATTTACAAATGCAGCAATTTAGAAATCAGATGAAAGGTTTAGCGCTGGAAAACACTTTTTGATAGATAAATAGTGTATTTTATATGCATCTATATGGATCAGACCAAAATGAGGGACAAATGAGGAGGAATGAGGGACAGAGGGACATTGCTCAAAATCAGGGATGGTCCCTCAAAATCAGGGACAGATGGGAGCTATGAGTGCTGATTGGCCCTGTGCTGATCGCATGCACCCTCCCAAGGAAAAAAAGAAACTCTAGCAATACACACCAAACTGAGCATGTGCAGCCTGTCCCCTGGCTATGTATTATCAGGAAATATATTGGGGACAGTGGAAGGAGGAGAGGATCAAAGGAGACAGGATCAAACAGCCTTTTTACGCAATGCAGAGGATTACCCCTTAGGTTCCACAGTGAGTATAACAAGCATGTTTTATGCATATACAGACTGATTTTACTGTTGTGGGTTTAGTAACACTTTAAAGTGATTGTAAACCTTCAGTTTCTTTTTTTTTTTTTAAATTAGCATAATAAACATGTTATACCCACCTGCTCCATGAAATGGTATGGAACAGAGCAATATGAAACCTCCTCCTCTGTGGTCCTCCACCAGCGCTCTCCGCTCCTCCTCTCATCTGAGTGCCCCCATAGCAAGCTGTGTGCCATGGGGCCACTTGTGCGGGCTCGCTCCTGAGTCTGGCTGTGTGCTTCTATAGACACACACACAGAGCAGCTCATCCCTGCCCTGCCCCCTCCTCACAGGATTTGAGCCAATGGCACCCGCTGCTGTTCTGTAAATGCAGGGAAAGAGGGGCGCAGGGCTGCCAGGGGGGACAGCGCTGAATTGAGAGTGGTGTCAGGTAAGGGTTAAGAAAGGGGGGGGGGCACAGACATTGAAAGGTTTTTTTACCTTAATGCAGAGAATGCATTAAGCTAAAAAAAAAACATTCGCCTTTAGAACCACTTTAATCAGGGGCCTGATTGACTGGCTCTTGATCTCTGATATTTGACTGTGAGCTGTCTGCGACAGCTCAGTTAGTGTTCTAGGGGAGCCAAATGAGTGCTCCTGTTGAACAATTCAGTGATGCATATATGCGGCGGCTCAGCATTAAAGAAAAAGGGTGGGAATGTTACCCGTCACCCATCATCGTCAGAATGGAAAAAGTAGATTCTGAAGAGGCAAGCCCAGTAAAGGCCAGTGGGGCATTGCTCACATTATCCAGTCTGACCTCCAGCACAGAGAGACTTCCCAGGAATCAGGCTGCACAATCTGGTCCAGGCCACACTCCCCGCAGGGCTGTTTCTGCTGTAATGGCGCTCATGGGCGTTTGTTCTGCTTGTAGCATGTGAAATGTCTCCCTGAGGTTTCTGTCGGGGGCGGCTGGACCAGCATGATTCAGAATCATAAGTACTGCCAAGGGTGAACTTGATTACATAATACTTCGTATTTAATTTTAGTTGTTGACTTTTATAAACTGGGATTTTAAAGCATATGGCAAGTAGGGATGAGCATATCTTCCTGTGTTTAGTCTTCAAACAGTTTCACAAATCTTACTTGAACTTTGCAAACTTTTTGCCAAACCCCATCAAAGTATATTGGGGAAATTCTTGCTACTCAAAGCTGGTAATTTTTAGGGCTAATAATAAACCTATTGTACAAAGGCAGTGTAAGCTGGCCGCTGCCACGAGGGACACATATCAATGGCAAAATGAAAAAAAAATATATATATATATATTTCTCCCATCACAGAATGGTGAGCTTTTCCTAACAGGTCCAACACACTTTGACAAATTTGGCTGCCCAATATTTTATAGAATAGGGGTTGGGTCACCCCTTCCTTCAAGTTATTGGCTCTTGTGGCTCAGCTGACCAAGGGCAAAGGCTATGCACTGCATTATGGGTTGTTGTTTATTTATGGCAGCAAACCAGCAATATTTTTGGCCAAAAGTTTGCAATTCTTGATCTTTGACAATCCTGGGGGGTTTGCTGTGAACCCAAAAAGCTGTTAACCCAAAACTCATTCCTAACATCAAACTAAAAACCTTTTCTCTAGCTTTGGATAGAATGGGTTAGGATTAGAACTCCCGTCTTCTCTAGCTTTGGATAGAATGGCCATTCCTCCTTGCAGATTCTCTCCAGTTCTCTCAGGTTGGATGGTAAACGTTGGTGGACAGCCATTTTTAGGTCTCTCCAGAGATGCTCAATTAGGTTTAAGTCAGGACTCTGGCTGGGCCATTCAAGAACAGTCACGGAGTTGTTGTGAAGCCACTCCTTCGTTATTTTAGCTGTGTGCTTAGGGTCATTGTCTTGTTGGAAGGTAAACCTTCGGCCCAGTCTGAGGTCCTGAGTACTCTGGAGAAGGTTTTCGTCCAGGATATCCCTGTACTTGGCCGCATTCATCTTTACCTCGATTGCAACCAGTCATCCTGTCCCTGCAGCTGGACCCAAAGAATGATGCTGCCACCACCATGCTTCACTGTTGGGACTGTATTGGACAGGTGATGAGCAGTGCCTGGTTTTCTCCACACATACCGCTTAGAATTAAAGCCAAAAAGTTCTATCTTGGTCTCATCAAATCAGAGAATCTTATTTCTCACCATCTTGGAGTCCTTCAGGTGTTTTTTTAGCAAATTCCATGCGGGCTTTCATGTGTCTTGCACTGAGGAGAGGCTTTCGTCGGGCCACTCTGCCATAAAGCCCCGACTGGTGGAGGGCTGCAGTGATGGTTGACTTTCTACAACTTTCTCCCATCTCCTGACTGCATCTCTGGAGCTCAGCCACAGTGATCTTTGGGTTCTTCTTTACCTCTCTCACCAAGGCTCTTCTCCTCTGATAGCTCAGTTTGGCCGGACGGCCAGCTCTAGGAAGGGTTCTGGTCGTCCCAAACGTCTTCCATTTAAGAATTATGGAGGCCACTGTGCTTTTAGGAACCTTAAGTGCAGCAGAAATTTTTTATGTAACCTTGGCTAGATCTGTGCCTTGCCACAATTCTGTCTCTAAGCTCTTCAGGCAGTTCCTTTGACCTCATGATTCTCATTTGCTCTGACATGCACTGTGAACTGTAAGGTCTTATATAGACAGGTGTGTGGCTTTCCTAATCAAGTCCTATCAGTATAATCAAACACAGCTGGACTCAAATAAAGGTGTAGAACCATCTCTAGGATGATCAGAAAAAATTGGCAATCACCTGAGTTAAATATATGAGTGTCAGAGCAAACGGTCTGAATACTTAGGACCATGTGATATTTCAGTTTTTCTTTTTTAATAAATCTGCAAAAATGTCAACAATTCTGTGTTTTTCTGTCAATACTTGAATACTTGGGGGTGAATACTTTCCATCCGCACTGTATTTACCCCCACTCCCTGTCACCAAACAAGAACTCAGTGAATATAAAGAAAGTGCCACATTAAGGTTTTATGTTACAAAATGGTATCTTCGTCCCAAAAAGGTCACTTTCACTGACTTCCTGAAGGAGAGTACCCGACCGGGTAGAAGGACATCCATAAGTAGGGCCTACCTTTAAACACCACTCTTGGGAATGCAGCCAGGATAGCAGCAGAGAGGCTGTAACATACAGCCCCTCTATTTATGTGCCTGCGTGTGTTGGTGCCTTTCCAGCGACACCCACACCGCCGCATAATCATTATTCATTTATTTTATTTATTTATCTAGATATGCTTCCTTCTAGATTTCATAACTTCCCATAGAGATCAATCTTATTGGACTTTTTGAGTCCCCCTGACCTAGCCAAGATTTTGGTATGAATGACTACTGTTGTCTACTATTTACATGATTAATCATCATGGCTAAATACATTTCTCAAATTAAATTCCTTATTTTCTAATTAGACCTTTACTGGTGTTCTGTTCTACGTGAGGGGTTCACATGCCCTCTGGGACGGGCCATCCTCCCTTGGGTCGCCCGCATTGCTGCATTTTTTGGTAAGATGATCCACCCATAGGGTCTCCACAGCAGATACTGTATATGATATACTTTTATTCCACATGTAATTGGATCTGTACTATATGATTATTGTATGTTTTTCTTTATTTGTAGTTATATGATAATCGCTCTATAAAGCCTTGCATATGTGTATATGTACTGTAAAGCTCCTGAAGAAGCGCTAGACTTCATCCGCGAAAAATGTAGCGCAAGCAATACACAGATGGTAGTACTGTATAAGATGTCACATTTATGTGACTGTAGAGCCAATGTTTCTTGATTATCATGTCTGGCTTTAATTATATTTGTATTTTTATACATATTTTTGTAATAAAATCTATAAAACTTCTATCTGAGACTGTCATCTTCAGTTGTCATATGGTACCATTAAAGTCCACCCCAAGACTCCTTTTCCTACTCTCCTTCAGGAAGTCAGTGAAAGTCTGCACAACACAGACAGAAATATAGATCTGGTAGGGTTCTAGCCCTACTCTTTTAAAGAAAATCATTTTTATGTATTTCTCTGTTGCTGCTGGAGAGTTATCCTTGGGTAAAACTTCAGCAAGTCAGGACGTGAAGTTAAATCTAACCCTCCCTATTCTCGCCAAATTCCTTGTCAGGAGTAACTACTGTAGTTAATTACTAGGGATCCATTAACATCTCCTCAGCCTATATATTCGGATGAGGTAAAGGTGATCCAGGTTCTTGTGTGCCACCCAGACCGCCATCTGGGTGGACATGTGTCGTCTGCCCCGGGCTGCTACGCAGGAGATTGGTCCTATCCCAGGGGCATCAGGCTGCCAGGCTGTGTGAGGGCCTATCCAGAATTAAGAGGGCAGCGCAGGGTTGGGACTGAGGCTTTCAGTCCAACCAAAAGTGACGGTTCTGCCGATTGCAGAACCTGTCGTGGTCAGGGGTAGAAGGGAAACTGTCGCCATTAAGGGACCAATCGCCTTTACCAAGGGACCACAGTGAGATACTAAAGCAGTATTCTCACCGAACGGGCACGGTGGAGAATCTGGAAACATCAGGCGGTGATCAAGTCAGGGACCCAACCAGTGGAGGTGATGTTTGCAGAGCAGCCTTCTGTGTCAAGCCAGGGACCGAGCCGGTTATCAGGGGTGAAGCTTAAAGGTATCCGAAGTGCCAAGCTCGGGACCCAGCAGGGAAGCGTGGGTGACGCTTGAGGGAGATACCACCGCAAAAGCCTTGAGGAGCTCATGGGATTCAGAGTCAGTGAATCAGAGGGTCCAGTGAGAGACCAGGAGCTCAAGGGGCTAAAGAACTACAAGGAGAAGTTGTAGTACAGCTGAGAGAACTGTTACTTTGAGTTAGGAGCTGTTTAAATACTGTTGCCATAGGAGACAGCAATCCTGCACGTGCAGAAGTGACACCTTGCTGGGGCCTTTCCCTGCACGGCTGTCCTCCTGCTGAAGTCTCGGAGTCTGCCATTTGAAATTGCAACTACTTAAAGTTGTTGTAAACTCTGTACAACCACTTTTACCTACAGGTAAGCCTATATTAAGGCTTACCTGTAGGTGCTGAAAGTATCTCCTAAACCTCCACGTTTAGGAGATATTTACAATATACGCATGCGCACTTTAGAAAGGGCAAATCAGCCAATCACATCGCAGCAACTCAATGCGTTTAGGCATCTAGACGTGGTGAAGACAACTTGCTGAAGTTCAAACCAAGCATCAGAATAGGGAAAAAAGGGGATTTAAGTGACTTTGAACATGGCATGGTTGTTAGTGCCAGTCTGAGTATTTAAAAAAACTGCTGATCTACTGGGATTTTTCACACACAACCATCTCTAGGGTTTACGGAGAATGGTATGAAAAAGAGAGAATCCAGTGAGTGGCAATTGTGTGGAGTAAAATGCCTTGTTGATGTCAGAGGTCAGAGGAGAATGGGCAGACTGGTTCAAGATGATAAAAAGGCAACAATAACTCAAATAATCACTCGTTACAACCAAGGAATGCAGAATACCATCTCTGAACACACAACACATCAAACCTTGAGGCTGCATTCAAACCTAAGCGTTTTCAACTCATAAAACACCCGAAAAAACGCCTGAAAACCGCCCAACAAGCAAAATCCCATTCATTTCAATGACACCTGTTCACATCTGATCGTTTTATGTAACTGTGTGTGATGAAGACTTATTGTATATTGTATTGTACTGGTCCATGTGGGCCCCCTTGCCTGTTATAAATAAAAAAAAAAATGGCATGGGTTCCCTCTCTAAGACCATATCAGGCCCTTCGGTCTGGCATAGGTTTTAAGCGGAACCCCCCATGCTGAAAAAACGGCGTGGGGTCCCCCCCAAAATCCATACCAGACCCTTACCTGAGCACGCAGCCCGGCAGGTCAGGAAAGGGGGTGGGGACAAGCCCCCCCGCCCCAAAGCACTTTGTCCCCATGTTGAGGACAAGGGCCTCTTCCTGACAACCCTGGCCGTTGTCAGGGTCTGCGGGTGGGGCGGGGGCTTATGGGATCTGGCTGAGACCCTTATCCGAGCACGCACCACCCCCCGCAGGTCAGGAAAGAAGGTGGGGACAAGCGAGTGCCCCCCTCCCTGAACCGTACCAGGCCGCATGCCCTCAATAGGGGGGGTGGGTGCTTTGGGGCAGGGAGAAAAAAACAGCCAGATCAGAAAGGCTAGGTTCAAACCTGTGCGGGTGGTGCTGCTGCGGGACCCTCACATATTCCCGCAGCTGCATGCAACCACCCGCACAGCGAAACGCGGGACCCGTGGGTGAGTACCATTCATCCTAATAGCATACCGCCCACACTGGAAATTGCACCTGCACCGGGAAGTGCGTTGTACTCGCTGTAGAGTAGGTTTAGAGTTAGGTTTTGTCTTTACTTCCACTTTAGGAGGAATTAAAGGTGATTAATGATGGAAAAAATAAATATTTAAACTGCGGTAAAATAATTCAACTTTTCTTTGAGTTTCTATTCCTGGTTTTTGGGGAAGGAATTTGAACTCCCACACACATACAACTCTGTTGTTTGGTAAACAAACTTTGTAATGTAGATACGATCCTGTACGGTAGTAAGGATAGCAGTGTACATCAAAGAGCCCAGTGTAAAAAAAATGACAGGTTATTTAACCACTTGCCGACCGCTGCACACCAATATACGTCGGCACAATGGCAGCGGTGGGCAAATGGGCGTACCTGTACCGGGGATAGCAGGCGCGCACACGCCGTGTACAGCGTGACCGTGCCCGCGGGACCAGCGGACTCAATGTCCGCGGGATCGGCGGACTCGATGTCCGCCGGTCTCCGGGCGATCGTGTCATGGAGCCTCAGAATGGGGAAGTGCCTATGTAAACAAGGCATTTCCCCGTTCTGGCTTGTGTCATGACAGAGATCACTGCTCCCTGTCATCGGGAGCGGTGATCGATGTCATGTGACTTGAAGCCCATCCCCCCACGGTTAGAATCACTCCCTAGGACACACTTAACCCCTTCATCGCCCTCTAGAGGTTAACCCCTTCACTGCCAGTGTCCTTTACATAGTAATTAGTGCATTTTTATAACTGTATAACTGACAACGGTCCTAAAATAGTGTCAAAAGTGTCCGATGTGTCCGCCATAATGTTGCGGTCCCGACAATAATCGCAGATCGCCGCCATTACTAATAAAAAAAAAATTAAAAATGCCATAAAACTATCCCCTATTTTGTAGACGCTATAACTTTTGCGCAAACCAATCAATATATGCTTATTGCGATTTTTTACCAAAAATATGTAGAAGAATACATATCGGCCTAAACTGAGGAAAAAAAATGTTTTTTTAATATATTTTTGGGGGGATATTTATTATAGCAAACACTAAAAAATATTGAGTTTTTTTTTAAATGTTCGCTCTTTTTTTGTTTATAGCACAAAAAATAAAAAGCGCAGAGATGATCAAATACCACCGAAAGAAAGCTCTATTTGTGGGAAAAAAAGGACGTCAATTCTGTTAGGGTGCAACGTCGCACGACCGCGCAATTGTCTGTTAAAACAACGCAGTGCCGTATCGCAAAAAAGGGGCCTGGTCAGGAAGGGGGTAAATCCTTTCCGGGGCTGGAGTGGTTAAACAATGATAGCGTTCCTTCATTTTTATATTTTTTAAAAGCTCTTTTTTTCATTATTTATAGCCATTTTAACTTTGGCCGTGAGCCACATAGGTTTTATTTTTAGCCTTTTAAACCTATTGCCCATGGGAATATCATTTTTCAGTGAGTTTGCATACAGTCTTTTTGAAGAATTTCTATATAAAACTGAGGAAAAAAATAGTTTTTTTATATATTTTTGGGGGATATTTATTATAGCAAAAAGTAAAAAATATTGAGTTTTTTTAAAATTGTTTTTTTCAAAATTGTTGCTCTTTTTTTGGTGATCAAATACCACCAAAAGAAAGCTCTATTTGTGGGGAAAAAAGAACGAAAGAAAAGAATTTTGTTTGGGTGCAACGTCGCACAACCGCGCAATTGTCAGTTAAAGTGACGCAGTGCCGAATCGCAAAAAGTGCTCTGGTCAGGAAGGGGGGTAAAATCTTCCGGGACTGAAGTGGTTAAAGGTAATGGCGTTCAGCTTACCGCGTCATTTATTCTTCCCTTTAATTGCCTACCATGGATTAAAAGTGTTTTCCTTCCGAGCATTACCACAGAGACCACCCATCAACTCCCCCCCCCCGCCCAGACTCAATACGCTGCAGAGCAAAGACACCGTGTTCTTTATTACTCTGAATTAAGGGACTTTTTAGATAACTAACACAAATGCAAATAGTTCAGAAATGCTGCATATGCAAAAGTCTCAAGCTACGGAAGGTTATGAGCTGGGAGAAGAGATTTGAATACACAGATCATGTCATATACATGTCATATAGACATAGTATTATGCATATGACTTCCTGAGAGTACTAAGTGAGATCAAACTCTTACACAAGAAATAGAGACTTACAGCATGCTGCGGGCCTGTGACGCGTGTCTCTGACAAAGGAAGGAAGTGCGATCTTTGCAGATAAACATTGCAGACGCAGAATACATAGTGTACCGAGTAAAACATCTGGATTTGCAAATATTGTGCAATTCAGACTATTCTAAGGCTGGCTATGGCCGGTTCATTTATTTTTTTCCGATCAGCTGATCGAATAAAAAAGATGGATTGCCCCATCCGCACATGCAATGTGTATGGAGGAATCCTCCCTGCTGTGCCATTGTGCTCGGACAGTGGGGCACCCATATGCGGTCAGAATACATTGATCAGCGGCTGCAGCCAATTGGCTGCAAGCCGCTGATCGAAAAAAAAAGAAGCGCTTTCCAACCGTCCAATTTGGCAGAAGTTGATCATTAGAACAGCCATAAATGGAACAAAATTCGGCGAGTCCCCGCTGAACCGGCCGAATTTCAATCCATTTATGAGCAGCCTAAAGTGATTGTAAAGTGGGCTACACATTATAAGAAAATCCGCCTAACGTTCGTCCGATTTTTCGCAGAAAATCGGAGAAGCAGCTGAAAGAAAATTTTGTACGAAAATTCTTACGAATATTCTCGTACGACAAAGGCTCTTTTTGTTGTTTATTGTTTTTAATCATGCGCAGTCTTTCTGTTCTGATTTTTCTTGTCCAAAAATCGTACGAAAACGGTACACATTAACCACTTCAGCCCGGAAGAATTGGCTGCTGGATGACCGGGCCATTTTTTGCGATTCGGCACTGCCACGCTATCATTGTTTAACCACTCCAGCCCCGGAAAGGATTTACCCCTTCCTGACCAGGCCCTTTTTTGTGATACGGCACTGCCACGCTTTAACTGACAATTGCGCGGCCGTGCGGCGCTGCACCCAAACAAAATTGACGTCCTTTTTTTCCCACAAATAGAGCTTTCTTTTGGTGGTATTTGATCGCCTCTGCGTTTTTGTTTTTTTTTGCGCTATGAACAAAAAAAAGCGATAATTTTGAAAAAAAACACAATATTTTGTACTTTTTACTATAATAAATATCCCCATTTTTTTTAAAAAAAAAAGCTAATTTTTTCTCAGTTTAGGCTGATACGTATTCTTCTACATATTTTTGGTAAAAAAAAATGGCAACAAGCGTATATTGATTGGTTTGCGCAAAAGTTATAGCGTCTACAAAATAGGGGATAGATTTATAGCATTTTTATTATTATTTTTTTTTTTTACTAGTAATGCCGGCGATCTGCAATTTTTATCGGGACTGCGACATTATGGCGGACACATCGGACACTTTCGACACATTTTTGGGACCATTGGCATTTATACAGCGATCAGTGCTATAAAAATGCACTGATTACTGTAAAAATGTCACTGGCAGCAAAGGGGTTAACACTAGGGGGCGATCAAGGGGTTAACTGTGTTCCCTATGTGTGTGTTCTAACTGTAGGGGGAGGGGACTGACCTAGAGGAAATGACAGATCGTGGTTCTTAGCTATTAGGAACTCATGATCTGTCTCTCCTCACTGAACAGAACAGGGATTTGTGCGTTTACACACACACGTCCCTGTTCTGCCTCTCGCGCCCGCGATCGCTCATGGCTGGCAGTCATCGCGACGAGCATCGGCACCCCAGCAGTGCAGGGGCGCGTGTGCGCGCCTGCTATCCCGATCACGCGAGCCGACGTATAGCTACAACGGTTTACGGGATCGTGCCGACCTGTCGCCGTGAAATGACGGCGGCTGGTCAGCAAGCGGTTAAACGATAATCGTTCGTTCGGTTCGCGTACGAGAAAAATTTGGGAGTTTGTCCCTTGGGGAATTTTTTGTATGAAAATTCGGAATTGGCTGTCGAAAGTTGTGTACACACTATAAGAAAATTTGCGAAAATTCTTTGGACGAAAATGTTCGCCCGATTTTCTTCTAGTGTGTACGAGCCTTAAGCCTCAGACATGAAATATGAACAAAGCATATCCCTCTCTAGTGTGTACTTGTCTCAATCCAGAGCACTAAGAGCCAGTTCACACCACATGCAGTCCAATGTGTTTTTTTCTGCATCAAAAATGCGTGGATAGTAGGTTATATGATTTTCAATGGCATAGTTCCCACCAGTGCAGCCATTTCCAGTGCGTTCCAGTTCCAAAAAAAAAAAAAAGTAGAACATGCTGTATTTTTATTGCACTAGACTGTACTGGAACGCAGTAAAACGTATCAAAAACGCACCGGAATGCACCAAAAACGCACTGGAACATACATATCCTTATTCATGGCCAGTTCACACAATAGAAACGCAGTCTGGATGCGTTCCAGATGCTTTTCTGCATGCGTGCTTTTGACGCGTTTTTGATGCGTTCCAGTGCGTTTCTCCCCCCTCTTAACCTTTAGTGTTCTTTAGTGTATTGTAAGTGCAGAAAAAAAGCACACAGAACTGCATCTGGTGTGAACTGGCCCTTAATAAGGACATGTGTGTTCCAGTGCATTTAGGTGCGTTCCAGTGTGCGTTTTTGATGGGTTTTACAGCGTTTCAGTACAGTCCAGTGCAGGAAAAATGCAGGAAAAATGCATGTTCTACTTTTTTTTCTGGAGCTGAAAAGCCCTGGAACTGACTGATTAGGAGACCCATCAGAATTGGTAACGGAAGTGACGTTCCGACGCCGCCATCTTGCTACACCCCACACTCCTCCACAGTAAGGATACACTGAGAAGGGGGCAAGCGGACATCTTGTTACACCCACCGGAGTTTTGCGTTTCACAGTTATTTTTAACAGGAAATGGAGCTTATATGGTGAAATACAGTATTTAGAAATCCATCGGACTGTTTGCATGTTGAATTTTAAAAGCAGAGCTGTTATGACAATTAACAAACCTGTGAGATTAGTAGGTTTGTCGCTGCTTTGAAAATTCGACATCTAAACAGTCCGTCGGATTTCTAAATACTGTATTTTACTTTATAAGCTCCATTTCCTGTTAAAAATAAAAATGTCCGCTTGCCCCCTTCTCAGTGTATCCTTATTATGGAGGAGTGCGGGGTGTAGCAAGATGGCGGCGACGGAACGTCACTTCTGTTACCAATTCTGACGGGTGGCCATATCTGACGGAACACCGGTCCTAGTATGTATGTATGTGAAATCGGGAGATTGTAAGCTCCCTGAGGGCAGGGACTGATGTGCCTGTACAGGATGAGAAGTGCTGCGTACATTTTTGGCGCGATATAGCTGATTTTTTATTAGCATTTATAATTTATATCTCATAGTAAAATGTAAAGTGTATGTCAGAGGAAGGAAAAAAAAAACATACACATTTGTTTGAAAACCTTTAACCACCTGCCTACTTTTACCCCCCTTCCTGCCCAGGCCAATTTTCAGCGCTGTTGCTCTTTGAATGACAATTGCGCGGTCATGCAACAATGTACCCATATGACATTTTTAGCATTTTTTTTTTTTAGACAGATAGAGCTTTCTTTTGGTGGTATTTAATCACCACTGGGTTTATTTATTTTTTCGAAAACAAGCAAAAAAAGGCCGCAGATTTTGAAAAAGTTTTTAGTTTCTGTTGCTGTTATAACATTTTCTAAATAAGTAATTGTTCTCATTCACGGATGTGCGCTGATAAGGCTGCACTAATAGGGAACTGATAGGCTTCACTGATGGGCACTGATGAGGGCGCACTGAAATGTGGCACGGATGGGCAGCACTGATAGGCACTAATTGGCAGCACTGGCAGGTAGCACTGATACATAGTTGCCAACAGTCCCGATTATCCCGGGACAATCCCGATTTTGGGACCCTCGTCCTGATTGGAGACTGTCCCGAATCGGGATTTCCATCAGGAAAATCGGGAATGTTGTTTTTTTTTAATTTTTGGAGCAGCTGGCTCCAGCAAAATGGCCGCCAGCGCCGCCGCTCGATCTTCCCCCTAGTGTTCAGTGGAGAGAGGAAGGGGGCTCGATCCGTGCAGCCAATGAATCGGTTTCTTTAGCTGCACGGATCGGCCCCTCCCCTCTCCACTGAACACACGGCGCCGGTGTCTTGCCGAAAAGTTCCCCAGCTCGGCTATTTCCGCCGGCTCGTACTGCGCAAGCGCTGTGCCTGCGCAGTACAGGGGGTCCTTACTTGCCAAGGGGAACTTTCTCGGCAGAACACCGGCCGCTCCTGGACGAGGGGAGGGTCTGCACTGAGGGGGGGTCTGCAAGAAAAGAGGGAGGTCTGCACTGATGGAGGGGGATCTGCACTGATGGAGGGGGTCTGCACTGAGGGGGTCTGCACTGATGGAGGGGGTCTGCACTGAGGGGGTCTGCACTGATGGAGGGGGTCTGCACTGAGGGGGTCTGCACTGATGGAGGGGGGTCTGCACTAACGGAGGTCTATACTGACTCTTCTGGGGGCACCTGATGCGAGGACAGACTCTGCTGGGGGCACCTGATGCAAGGACAGACTCTGCTGGTGGCAGGCGATGTGGCTAGTGACACGCTCAGGGATCCCACTGATTCGGCATTATGGTGAGTTGAATGATTTAATTTTATATTACAATGTAATAATAGAAATAATGCGCTTCAATCATCCTGACACCATAACAACCATGGTGCCAGGATGATTGAAGCGTTAACACCAGGTGTTTGGAGTATCTTTATCTGCTGATTGTTAAACTTTCTAAAATACACATATTTCTATTGTGTAGGATCTGGGGCTGCTGTCCCGTCATTCCCCTCTCCCCCTCTCCCCCTTTCCCTCTCCATCCCTCATTCATCTCAGACTCTAACCACACCCCCTTGGGCCACACCCACTATTTTGCGTAAACCACGCCCATTTTGGCCGCAACACGCTTCGCGCGCCGCACTTGTATTTTTACAAACGAATGCCCCCACCCCCTAATTATTGTACGGCTCCGCCTACAGCCAAAAAAAAGTACTAGGCCGCATGCCCTCAATAGGGGGGGGGGGGGTGGGTGCTTTGGGGCAGGGAGAAAAAAACAGCCAGATCAGAAAGGCTAGGTTCAAACCTGTGCGGGTGGTGCTGCTGCGGGACCCTCACATATTCCCGCAGCTGCATGCAACCACCGAAACGCGGGACCCGTGGGTGAGTACCATTCATCCTAATGGCATACCGCCCACACTAGAAATTGCACCCGCACCGGGAAGTGCGTTGTACTCGCTGTAGAGTAGGTTTAGAGTTAGGTTTTGTCTTTACTTCCACTTTAGGAGGAATTAAAGGTGATTAATGATGGAACAAATAAATATTTTAAACTGCGGTAAAATAATTCAATTTTTCTTTGAGTTTCTATTCCTGGTTTTTGGGGAAGGAATTTGAACTCCCACACACATACAACTCTGTTGTTTGGTAAACAAACTTTGTAATGCAGATACAATCCTGTACGGTAGTAAGGATAGCAGTGTACATCAAAGAGCCCAGTGTAAAAAAAATGACAGGTTATTTAACCACTTGCCGACCGCTGCACGCCAATATACGTCGGCACAATGGCAGCAGTGGGCAAATGGGCGCACCTGTACCGGGGATAGCAGGCGCGCGCACGCCGTGTACAGCGTGACCGTGCCTGCGGGACCAGCGGACTCGATGTCCGCGGGATCGGCAGACTCGATGTCCGCCGGTCTCCAGGCGATCGTGTCATGGAGCCTCAGAATGGGGAAGTGCCTATGTAAACAAGGCATTTCCCCGTTCTGGCTTGTGTCATGACAGAGATCACTGCTCCCTGTCATCGGGAGCGGTGATCGATGTCATGTGACTTGAAGCCCATCCCCCCTAATGACCGATAAATCGTTCAGTGGACATCAATGAATGCATTTTTCGTTCGTTTTTTTACCTAGTGCAGACCGTTCGGACGGGAAACACATTAACCTTTCAATTTATCGTTCGTTCGGCAGAAATTTGCCAACCTTGTCCTTCGTTTTTTCGGCTCAAAAATGTCGCAACGATTATCGATTTTGTGCCCATTAACTGGTCGAAAAACGAATGAACTGTCTAAGGCTGGATTCACACCTAGGCATGTTTGGTGCTTTTTTGCATTTTGCAGATTTGCACTACAGTCCATTTAAAATGGTTTCCTATGGAATATGTTCTGTAGTGCAAATGCAAAAAACACTAAAAATGCGTAGGTGTGAATCCAGCCTAAGGCCCCTTTCACACTGGGGCGGTTTGCACGCGATATTGCACTAAAAATAGCGCCTGCAAACCGACCAAAACTGCCGCTGCTGTTTCTCCAGTGTGAAAGCCCCGAGGGCTTTCACACTGAAACGGTGCGCTGGCAGGAGAAAATAAAAACTCCTGCAAACAGCATCTTTGGAGCGGTGGGGCAGCGCGGCTATACCGCGGCTATACCGCTGCTGTAGCGGCGCTATGCGATCGGTTTTAACCCTTTTTCGGCCGCCAGCGGGGGTTAAAACTGCATCGCTAGCCGCCGAATACCACCGCTAAAACGACAGTAAAGCGACGCAAAAAATAGCACCGTTTTACCGCCAACGCCCCCACCGCCCCAGTGTGAAAGGCGCCTTAGGCTCGATTCACATCTATGCATGTTGCTTTTGAGCGTTTCTGCAGTGTTTTTTGTGGTGCTTGCCGCGATTTTGAACAGCTTTTGTACAGCGTTAATACAGCGTTTTTGCGTTTTTTTTTTACTGTTTTATTTATACTGTCTACAGTGTAAAAAAAAATAATAAAACGCCAAAAACGCAAAACGCATCAAAAACGCCACAAAAACGCTGTTCTTGTGTTTTTGATGCTGGTCCACTGAATTCTATTACATGCAAAACGCTGCATTTTGCATGAAAAGAAGTCCCCGACCCTTTCCAAAAACGCAGAGGTACAAAAATGCATTGATGTGAACATGTTCCATAGGAACCCATGTTAAAAAATTCCCATGCATTTCTGCAAAATGCATCAAAAAACGCGCTAGTGTGAATGGAGCCTAAGTCCTGTTGCAGGCTGACAACACACTTTTTTGTGGACTGAGTGGTGTCACCCCTGCCCAGTTGTCTTTATATTGATCCAGCTTGGCATGATGTAAGTGTGTATATCCCATACCTGATCGGTCACTGGGGAAACTAACAATCACCTTTACCACTTGCCGACTAGCCGCCATCATTATACTGCGGCAGGTCAACACGATCCCGCAAATCGCTATAGGTGTACATCGGCACTTTTAATGTTGATAGCAGGCACGCGCGCCCGCTGCATGGCGGGGGAACCAATGCGCGTGGCCAGCGGCCGCGATGTCCGCCGGCCACCCGCCATTGTGGGCACCAGAGCCAGAACGGGGATGTGTGTGTGTAAACACACACACATCCCCATTCTGACAGGAGAGGAGAGACAGATCTGCTGTTCCTACTAATCAGGAACAGCGATCTGTCTCCTCCTCCAGTCAGTCACATCCCCCCACAATTAGAAACGCGAGGGAACACATTTAACCCCTTGATCACCCCCTAGTGTTAACCCCTTCCCTACCAGTGACATTAACACAGTAATCAGTGAATTTTTATAGCACTGATCGCTGTATAAATGTCAATGGTCCCAAAAAAGTGTCCGATCTGTGTGCCGCAATGTCACAGTCTTGCTAAAAATCGCAGATCACCACCATTACTAGTAAAAAAAAAAAAAGGAAATAATAACTTATCCCCTATTTTGTAGACGCTATAACTTTTGCGCAAACCAATCAATATACGCTTATTGCGATTTTTTTTTAACCAAAAATATGTAGAAGAATACATATCAGCCAAAACTGATGATGAAATTTTTTTTTTTTTAAATTTTTTGGATATTTATTATAGCAAAAAGTATAAAATTTTGTGTTTTTTTTTCAAAATTGTCGCTCTTTTTTTGTTTATAGCGCAAAAAATAAAAACCGCAGAGGTGATCAAATACCACCAAAAGAAAGCTCTATTTGTGGGAAAAAAAGGACGTCAATTTTGTTTGGGTACATCGTCACACGACCGCGCAATTGTCAGTTAAAGCGACGCAGTGCCGAATCGCAAAAAATGGCCTAGTCATTAAGGGGGAAAATCTTCCGGTCTGTAAGTGGTTAAAGTGCCATTAAACCCAAAACCTCAAATTGTACTATATTTCAGTTAACCAATTGTTAGATGTGGTGGCTGCATTCGTTTCTTTTTAGGCTTTTTTCCCTCTGTTTTCATGTGGTGATCTGGCCAGTAAAACACCTCCTGTATTAGAGCGACCCACTCTGGATGCAGGAGCACAGGAGGCACCGCAGACAGCAGCATTGTCAGTCAGGAGGGGAGGGGAGTGTAAAGCCCCCGACACACTATGAGAAAATCAGAAGAAAAATTCCGTATGAGGCACGGTCGTTTTCAAATAGTGCATACACAACTTTCAACATCGGATTCCGACTTTGTAAATTTAAATTTTCAAAGGGACAAACGCCTACATTTTTCCCATATGTGAACAGAACGAACGATTTTCGTTTGATGTGTACCGTTTACGTTACGATTTTCGTACGAGAAGTATCAGATATGAAAGACTGCGCATGATCAGAAACAACAAATAATAATAAAAAAAAAACCTTTGTCGTACGAGAATTTTCATACATTATTTCCTTCCATGGTTCCAACTTGCTGTGAAACGTCGAGGAAAACCGACCGATCGTTTACCCAATTTTCTTATCGTGTGTACCCCATTTTAGATGGACTAGCAGATTTAAATACACTTATCAAATTAAAGCCGAATTCCAGCTAACACATAGCTCCCAATTGTCCCTGATTTCGAGGGACTGTCCCTGATTTGGAGCAATCTCCCTCTGTCCCTCATTCCTCCTCATTTGTCCCTCATTTTGGTCTGATCTATATAGTTGTATATAAAATGCACTTTTTATCTTTCAAAAAGTGTTTCCCAGAGCTAAACCTTTCATCTGATTTCTAAATTGTTGTATTTGTAAATTCCAAAAGCCAATATAAAGGAATAGTAGTGGTAAAAGAAGCACTTGTGGGTTTAACCAATCTTGTTTTTTTGTACAATTCTCCTTTAAGGGGGCGTGGCAGGGGCGTGTCCTATGCCTGAATACTTTTGCTGATAGGTGTCCCTCATTCCCATCTCAAAAAGTTGGGAGGTATGACTAACATGTTACAAGATGTTACAGCATCTTTTGGCATAAAGGTTTTACATAAATAAAGCTGACCATTGTAAGCACCCCTGTGGTAAATAGTTTGTCTCAACCCTCCAACTGCTGCATCGGCAGAGCTTGTTCTGTTGAAAAACAGCAGATTTACTGGCTGGTTCACTAGATGAAAATTAAGTAAATAAGTGCTAAAAAAGAAAACTAATGCAACCCTCACATCTAAGATTTGGTAAGCCGCACTATACTAAATGTTTGCTTTTGGGTTTAAATCTAGATTTTAACACTGGTGCATGAAATGTGATTGTTTGTTTTGGGCACTTTAGCTGTAGTATGTGCATGGCTCCTAACATTTTTCACCTATTAAGCTGTTTGCATAATTTATGTCTATTTAGAGAACACAAAGGGCAGGAAATGAGTGTTGAGGTAAGGCAGATCTGAATTATGCTGATTGCTTGCGGAAGAGAATCAGTCACAAGTTCCTTGTGTTTTGTTTTTTAGGGCACGAATGACTCAAAAGTCGCCAATGCCTACATGACTAGCGCTAAGTTGTCATTAATCCCGTTGTGAAATCATTTTAACCCTTCCTGTAACTGTGGGAAAATCTACAATGGCAGCCTACTGTGCAGTGGGATAAAAGAAAGATTTGTGAACAGCTAACCACTGGGGAAACTACAGCTTTTCACTTTAGTAAGAAATAAAAATCATAGATACGGTATAATTGCCATTCGCTTTAATATATATATATATATATAGATGATATGTATATACGGTATATACACAGTCGGGGAGATTTACTAAAACTGGAGCACACAGAATCTGGTGCAGCTGTGCATAATAACCAATCAGCTTCTAACTTCCGCTTGTTCAATTAAGCTTTGACAATAAAACCTGGAAGCTGATTGGTTACCAGATTCTGTGTGCACCAGTCTTAGTAAATCCCCCCATACTTAGTAAATGTACACATTCATATATACTGTATATTACTATTATATTATAAAACAATTCTGAATAGATAAGGAAAATCACACCCAGCCTAGCAAACAAGAGAAGTGCTACTGTGCAGCATCCATATCTAGAACAGATATTGTGAAGTAGCCTGCAGTCACACCTGAGCAGAGAGAGATTCTGGCCGCGATTCCAAATTGCGTGGCGATCGCTGCACAATGCGCATTTGGGTGCCATTATCGCTTAATGGCACCCCAAACGCGATGTGATTCTGCCACTATTGTCGTGTGACAGGATCCCTCTGCGATCCTGCCTTTCAAAATCGCGTGAAGCTTGTCTCCCAAAAAAAGGAGCAGGAGCTTATTTTTTGGGGGGACAAAGGCACGAAGGACAGCCAATCAGAGTTCCCCCCTACATCAGTGTCCCCATCAAAATCCCTCCTACATCAGTGTCCCCATCAAAATCCCTCCTACATCAGTGTCCCCATCAGAATCCCTCCTATATGTGTCCCAGCAGAGACCCCTCTGTTACATTAGTGTCCCCAGCAGAATCCCTCCTATATCAGTGTCCCCATCATAACCCCTTCTATATCTGTGTCCCCATCAGAATCCCTCCTATATAAGTTTCCCAGCAGAGACCCCTCTGTTACATCAGTGTCCCCAGCAGAATCCCTCCTATATCAGTGTCCCCATCATAACCCCTTCTATATCTGTGCCCCCATCAGAATCCCTCCTATATAAGTTTCCCAGCAGAGACCCCTCTGTTACATCAGTGTCCCGGTCAGAATCCCTCCTTCATCAGTGTCCCCATCAGAATCCCTCCTATATCAGTGTCCCCAGCAGAATCCCTCCTTCATCAGTGTCCCCATCAGAATCCCCCTACATCAGTGTCCCCATCAAAATCCCCCTACATCAGTGTCCCCATCAGAATCCCTCTCATATCAGTGTCCCCATCAGAATCCCCCTACATCAGTGTCCCCATCAGAATCCCCCTACATCAGTGTCCCCATCAAAATCCCCCTACATCAGTGTCCCCATCAAAATCCCTCTACATCAGTGTCCCCATCAGAATCCCTCTACATCAGTGTCCCCATCAGAATCCCTCCTACATCAGTGTCTCCAGCAGAGACCCCTGTTACATCAGAGTCCCCAGCAGAGACCCCTCTGTTACATCAGTGTCCCCATCAGAATCCCCCTACATCAGTGTCCCCATCAGAATCCCCCTACATCAGTGTCCCCATCAGAATTCCTCCTATATCAATGTTCCTAGCAGAGACCCCTCTGTTACATCAGTGTCCCCATCAGAATCCCTCCTTCATCAGTGTCCCCATCAGAATCCCTCCTTCAACAGTGTCCCCATCAGAATCCTTCCTATATCATTTTATAGAAAAAAGTATATGAACCTCTGAAGGGATTTTTAAGGCAATGGAAATGTTCAATTTGAGTAAAAATCAATTTTATTATTATCGATCAGAGTTAATAAATACAAAAGTACAAAAATTACAAAAAATAGAATAGATAGATTGAAAATTAACTCGATCGATAATAATAAAATTGATTTTTACTCAAATTGAAAATTTCCATTGCCTTAAAAATCCCTTCAGAGGTTCATATACTTTTTTCTATAAATTGATATGATGATGGCAATGACACATCCACACCACCGAGGTCACATGTATATATCCTTCCTATATCAGTGTCCCCATCAGAATCCCCCTACATCAGCGCCCCCATCAGAATCCCCCTACATCAGTGTCCCCATCAGAATCCCCCTACATCAGTGTCCCCATCAGAATCCCTCTCATATCAGTGTCCCCATCAGAATCCCCCTACATCAGCGCCCCCATCAGAATCCCCCTACATCAGTGTCCCCATCAGAATCCCCCTACATCAGTGTCCCCATCAGAATCCCCCTACATCAGTTTCTCCATCAGAATCCCCCTACATCAGTGTCCCCATCAGAATCCCTCCTACATCAGTGTCCCCATCAGAACCCCCCTACATCAGTGTCTCCATCAGAATCCCCCTACATCAGTGTCCCCATCAAAATCCCTCCTACATCAGTGTCCCCATCAGAATCCCCCTACATCAGTTTCTCCATCAGAATCCCCCTACATCAGTGTCCCCATCAGAATCCCCCTACATCAGTGTCCCCATCAGAATCCCTCTCATATCAGTGTCCCCATCAGAATCCCCCTACATCAGCGCCCCCATCAGAATCCCCCTACATCAGTGTCCCCATCAGAATCCCCCTACATCAGTGTCCCCATCAGAATCCCCCTACATCAGTTTCTCCATCAGAATCCCCCTACATCAGTGTCCCCATCAGAATTCCTCCTACATCAGTGTCCCCATCAGAACCCCCCTACATCAGTGTCTCCATCAGAATCCCCCTACATCAGTGTCCCCATCAAAATCCCTCCTACATCAGTGTCCCCATCAGAATCCTCCTACATCAGTGTCCCCATCAGAATCCTCCTACATCAGTGTCCCCAGCAGAGACCCCTCTGTTACATCAGTGTCCCCAACTCCCCATCAGAATCCTCCTACATCAGTGTCTCCATCAAAGCCCTCTTTACATTAGAGACCCGTTCTTACATCAGGGTCCCTATCAGAGTCCCCCCTTACACCAGGGTCCCTATGAGGCTGGGTTTACACTGGAACACGCAACGGCTCACAGCAGGAGTCCGGTGCTTCTCCATTCATCGTTTCAAGTCCGATTTCAGCCCGAATTTTGGGCTGAATTTGGATCTGAAATGGACCAAAAGACGCACAGGACTCCTGTGTAATTAGCACCGGAGCCGCTGCGGACATGTGTGAACCGGCTCCATAGAGAGCCGTTCACAATCTCCTGCTATGCGAATTGGATGCGGGGAAACCCATATCCAATTCGCAATAGTGTGAACCCAGCCTTAGAGACCCCCCTACATCAGTGTCCCCATCAGAGTCCTTTTTACATAAGTGTCTCCATCAGAGACCTCTTTACATAAGTGTCCCCATCAGAGTCCCCCCTTACATCAGTGTCCCCATCAGAGTCCCCCCTTACATCAGTGTCCCCATCAGAGTCCCCCCTTACATCAGTCTCCCCATCAGAGTCCCCCCTTACATCAGTGTCCCCATCAGAGACCCCCCTTACATCAGTCTCCCCATCAGAGACCTCTTTACATCAGTGTCCCTATCAGAGATCCCCCATACATCAGGGTCCCTATCAGAGACCCCCCTTACATCAGGGTCCCTATCAGAGACCTCTTCACATCAGTGTCCCCATCTGAGACCCCCCCTTACATCAGTGTCCCCACCAGAGACCCCCCTTACATCAGTCTCCCCATCAGAAACCTCTTCACATCAGTCTCCCCATCAGAGACCCCCCTTACATCAGGGTCCCCATCAGAAACCTCTTCACATCAGTCTCCCCATCAGAGACCCCCCTTACATCAATGTCCCCACCAGAGTCCCCCTTACATTAGTGTCCCCATCAGAGACCCTCCTTACATCAGTCTCCCCATCAGAGAAACCCCTTACATCAGGGTGCCTATCAGAGACCTCTTCACATCAGTGTCCACATCAGAAATCCCCCTTAAATCAGTGTTCCCATCAGAGACCCCCTTTACATCAGAGTCCCTATCAGAGACCCCCCTTACATCAGGGTCCCCATCAGAAACCTCTTCACATCAGTCTCCCCATCAGAGTCCCCCCTTACATCAATGTCCCCACCAGAGTCCCCCTTACATCAGTCTCCCCATCAGAGTCCCCCCTTACATCAGTGTCCCCATCAGAGACCCCCCTTACATCAGTCTCCCCATCAGAGACCCCCCTTACATCAGGGTGCCTATCAGAGACCTCTTCACATCAGTGTCCCCCCTTACATCAGGGTCCCCATGAGAGACCCCCCCTTACATCAGGGTCCCTATCAGAGACCCCCCTTATATCAGTGTCCTCATCAGAGACCTCTTCACATCAGTTTCCCCATCAGAGACCCCCCTTACATCAATGTCCCCATTAGAGACCCCCCTTAGATTAGTGTTCACATCAGAGCCCCCAGACATCAGTGTCCCTATTAAAGACCCCCCTCCCCTTACATCAGTGTCCCCAGCATTCACAGGGGAGGCATGTGATTGGTTGCTACGACGCTGGCGGATATACAGCACAAGAGAATTCTTACTATGCAATGTCCATGCATATAGAATAGAAGAGGGTGCTGAAAATTACACCCAGCATACAGAAAAGGTGAAGATGTACTGTGTTATGTGTATATACAAATAATAAAATACGGGTGAGAGATCTAAAAAGAGGGTGACTTTGTGGATTTTAGGGTGAGTTACCATGGGGCAGAGGAGATTGCACCGTCGAATGCGATCAGACAACGCTCACGCTGACACAGCACAAGAAATCATCAGCATTTGTGTTTATTGATCCTTGCAGCCGAATACGCCCCTTTGACGTCTCTACGTGACTTTACTGAATGAGGTTAATATGGTGACTGAGGCTGACGAGGCTGAACCCTCAGGCGAGGAAACTGTAAATTCCTCTGTAGTATACAATGGCGCTTTATGAGTTGTCCCTTTAAGTCTCTTTTTATTTTCCATCTCTGCCTCCCCGCACTGCCACCCACAGGAAAAAACATGGCGGGGGAAAGCAAATGTCAGCTTGAAAAGTGAGCCCCAGTATCCTCGTTTTCTAGAAACGTGGGCACAGCCCACAATTACTCTCTTTAAATCTCAGCTGAAACCTAGGCCACATGCTGGGAAAGTACGCTGACACGTGTATGACACACAGCAGACTGTCTTCATAAACAAGTCTCTGCAGGGCTAAGCCAATCACAACAGAGATTTCTGTTTTTGGTGGCTGCTGGGGAGATAAATCATCCACGTCGTTGTCACATAAGGGGCCCCACACACCATTCAATCTGGTTCTTTCTGATCTATGCAAAAAAGGATCCTTATTGATATTTTTTGTTCACCTTGGAACAACAGAAAAAGCCAATAAACAGGTTTGAGAACTTTCACAAAAGTTTTTTTTCTTTTTTTACACATAATTCTTTTTGGATTTTTCAGAGCAATAAAAAAGGCAATGGCCCCTAGAGCGCCACTGAAATCTGATCTCGGTCTACATAGCCTCACCCTTTGCAATAGTCTTACTAGCTCAAGCATGTCAAGAAAATAATTGTTGTATTTAATAAAGTAGAACTAAAAGCAGAAGTTTTTTTTTTTTTTTTAATTTTGGATAGAGTACGGCTCCATTCACACTAGCGCGTTTTTTGATGCATTTTGCAGAAATGCACGGGAATTTTTTAACATGGGTTCCTATGGAACATGTTCACATCAATACCTTTTTGTTTCTCTGCATTTTTGGAAAGGGTCAGGGACTTTTTTCATGCAAAATGCAGCGTTTTGCATGTAATAGAATTCAATGGACAAGCATCAAAAACGCAAGTGCACCGTTTTTGCAGCGTTTTTGCCGTTTTGTTTTTTTTATTTTTTTATTTTTATTTTTTTTAAGACTGTAAAAAAAAACTGTAAAAAAAAAACGCAAAACGCAAATCGCGGCAAAATCGCGGCAAAAAACGCTGCTCAAAAACGTGGCAAGCATGAAAAAAAAACCTCCAAAAACGCTCAAAAGCAACATGCATAGGTGTGAATCGAGCCTAAGGATCGATTCACACCTATGCAGTTTTAGTGCTTTTTGCACTTTGCAGATTTGCACTACAGTCCATTTACCATGGTTTCCTATGGAACATGTTCTGTAGTGCAAATCTGCAAAATGCAAAAAGCACTAAAAATGCATAGGTGTGAATCCAGCCTCAGGGAAAGTTAAAACCCGTCAGTTTTTTTTTTCCATCCGTTTCCCATTAGGAAGATTTACCTTAAAGTGGTGTTCCGGCCGAAATTATACTTTTTAAATAAAAATACCCCTATAATACACAAGCTTAATGTATTCTAGTAAAGTTAGTCTGTAAACTAAGGTCTGTTTTGTTAGTTTATGGCAGTAGTTTGTTATTTTATAAACTTACAGCAGGCCGTGGCCATCTTAAGTGTGGGCATCTGAAGCCAGACTGTATTTCTTCCTGGATCTCAACCTTGCAGATCTCGCACATGCTCAGTGCAGCACAAGCAGTGTAATAGGTTTCAGGTCAGGTTTCCATAGCGACGGCAGTTTCAGAGGAAGTTGCTGCCCCTTCCCAGAAGGCATTGCAAACAGGAAATGATGCGATGGGCCGCGGCCAGGGAGGAGGAAGTGAAAAATGAATACAGCAGATATACAGTAGGTGCTGAGAAAAAAAATTTAAAAATATCCAATTTGTTTACAGTGCACAGTTTAGTGAGGGATGCTGAAGAGTTGTAAAAGTGGGTGGAACTCCACTTTAACTTCCTGCCCCATACCTCCCAACTGTCCCTGATTTCGAGGGACTGTCCCTGATTTGAAGCAATGTCCCTTTGTCCCTCATTCCCCCTCATTTGTCCCTCATTTTGGTCTGATCTATATAGAGGTATATAAAATACACTTTTTATCTTAGGCCCCTTTCACACGAGGCGGACTCTGTTTCTACAGAGCCCGCCTCGGTCCGCTGGCTCAGCGGGAGATCCCTCCATTGATCTCCGCTGAGCCGGCGGATGACAGGTCCCTCTCTGCTCACTGAGCGGGGAGGGGCTTGTCAGGCGCCGCTGCCGCCTATGGTGGGATCGCACGAAAACGGACAGCATGTCCGTTTTCATCAGATCTTACCCGATCCGATCCGCCAGCGACGGATCTGGACGTAGGGCCATCCGTCTGCTTTTAGCGGATCGGACGGGGTCGGATGTCTGCGGACATGTCTCCGCTGACATCCGACGCTCCGTAGACTAACATGGA
Organism: Lithobates clamitans; assembly: GCA_037952925.1. Classification (NCBI taxonomy): domain Eukaryota; kingdom Metazoa; phylum Chordata; class Amphibia; order Anura; family Ranidae; genus Lithobates; species Lithobates clamitans. Next base: position 47,120 of record JBBGZY010001104.1, on the reverse strand, counting down.
GCGCCCGTTCAGGTCCGCCGTCAAAACTGACAGGTCCGATCGTGTGAAAGGGGCCTTAAAGTGTTTCCCAGTGCTAAACCTTTCATCTGATTTCTAAATAGCTGCATTTGTAAATTCTAAAAGCCAATATAAAGGAATAGTAGTGGTAGAAAAAAAGCACTTGTGGGTTTAACCAATCTTGTTTTTTTGTACAATTCTCCTTTAAGGGGGCGTGGCAAGGGGGGTGTCCTATGCCTGCATACTTTTGCTGATAGGTGTCCCTCATTCCCATCCCAAAAATTTGGGAGGTACCCTGTTTCCCCGAAAATAAGACCTAGCGTGATTGTCGCTGATGGCTGCAATATAAGCCCTACCCCCCAAATAAGCCCTACCCTGTTTCCCCGAAAATAAGCCCTACCCTGAAAATAAGACCTACAAGGACTTTAACTAGGGCTTATTTGGCGGGTAGGGTTTTTATTGCAGCCATCACCGACAATCACGCTAGGTCTTATTTTAGGGGAAACAGGGTATGCTGTCCTATAGCCAAAACAGGAAGTGAGAGGAAATCCCTTCAAAGTGAGAGAATTCCTGGTTGTCCCCACTGGAAGATTTCCCCTCTTTTACTGTTCTGGTGACAACCAAACATTTGAGGTTTTCTTTCACTTTCAGTGATATAGAATAAATAGAGAGGGTGAATCTCCCTAAGTGCTAGTTCACACCAGACGCAGTTTCGTTCAGTTCCGTGCGCTTTTTTTTTTTTTTCACAAAATGCATGCACAGTGTTTTCCATGTATTCCAATGGCTCTAGTTCACACCAAGCAGTCAGTTTCTGCACCGGAAACTGACTGAATGGTGTGAACTAGAGCCATTGGAATACATGGAAAACACTGTGCATGCATTTTTAGTGCAGAAAAAAAGCACACGGAACTGAACGGAACTGCATCTGGTGTGAACTGGCCCTAAAGCTGCTTTCACACTGCAGCCATGGACGCATTGACGGTAAAGCGCCGCTCGTTTTAGCGGTGCTTTACTATTGTTTAAGCGTCGCTTTTCGGCCGCTAGCAGGGTGCTTTTAACCCCCGCTAGTGACCGAAAAAAGGGTTAAAACTAGGGCTGGGAGATTTTCTTAAAAAAAAAAATCTTCGATTCTCTTAAAAAAAACTCGATTCACAATTCGAATCGAGGTTTTTTTTTTTTGGAAACCGCGCCAGTCCCGAGGCGCTGTGGGCATGAGCTTTTAGGTGAGGCCGCGGCTTCGGCCGGACGCCGCGGACTAGGCCGAAGCCACGGCCTTACCTAAAAACTCCTTGCCCGCAGCTCTTCAGGCCCACACGGTGTCCGCGCCGGTCCGGAGGCGCTGCGGGCATGAGTTTTTAGGCGAGGCCGTGTCGTCGGCCTAGTCCGCGGCGCCCGGCCGTAGCCGCGGACTAGGCCGAAGCCGCGGCCTCGCCTAAAAACTCATGCCGCAGCGCCTCGGGACCGGCGCAGTGAAAAAAAAAAATCTAAAAAAATCGATTTGCTTAAATTTTGAATCGATTTGACCTCTAAACTCGCCCTAGTTAAAACTGCCCATGTTGCACTGCTTCCAAAGCGCTTTTTAGATGCTTCCGAAGCGCTTCCCATTCATTCCAATGGGCAGGAGCAGGGTGGATGCTGCTTACAGGACTTTTTTTCCCGTCCCACAAGCGCACCGCCCCAGTATGAGAGCACTCGGGCTTTCACACTGGGAAGGCATGAGAGGCAGGTTTCAGGTGCATTACAGGCGCTATTTCTAGCACTAAAACGCCTGAACACTGCCTCGGTGTGAAAGGGGTCTAACAGGGACACAGACAGAAATACAAACCTGGCAGGGGTTTTAAATCCTCTACATGTGGGGAGGTGCAGCGGCAGTAAACACTCAATGGGATTTTTACTAAAACTGGTCCACACACGGAATCTGGTGCAGGTGTGCATAATAACCAATCAGCTTCTAACTTCAGCTTGTTCAATTAAGGCCTCTTTCACGCTTGTGCGACTTTTCCTGCAACTTTGGACATCATGACAAGTCGTACCCCATGATTCCCAATGATAACCATTCATATCTGTGCGACTTCATGTCGCACCGACTTCAAAGTAGTCCCTGTACTCCTTTGGTTCCGATTTTGATGCGAGTTGAGGTCCATAGATCTTAAGTTTACACAGGCCTTCCTTGAAATCACGTCCAAATCGCGGCCGCAAAATCATGCGTCTTTCAAGTCACGGTGTGAAAGGGGGCTAAGCGTTGACAATAAAACCTTGAAGCTGATTGGTTACTATGCAGAGCTGCACCACTTAAGGCCCCTTTCACACTGGCTGTCCGATCAGGTCCGCCTCCCAGTTTTTCAGGGCAGACCTGATTGGACCCTCCAGTCTCCCCTATGGAGCGGCGGATGTCAGCAGAGACATGTCCGCTGACATCCGCCGCTATCCGAACGGATCCTGTCCGCAAAATGCAGATGGATGGTGATCCTATTTTCCATCTGTCTGGTGGATCGGATCAGATGAAAACGGACATCCGGTCCAATTTCACCTGATTTCCCCATAGAGGAGAGCGGGACTGTGTCCATCTCCACCCTGCACAGCGGACAGGACCTGTCACCTGCCTACTCAGCTGAGATCAGAGGAGCGATTCCCCGCCGAGTGAGCGTTTTACGCAAAACGGACGCAGCCGTGTGAAAGGAGCCTTAGTAAATCTCCCGCTCAGAATCCAGTTACAGAAACAGAACTTGTATCAAAGTTAAAGTTTTGTAGCAGAGCAGGTCTCTGATGTGCCGACAGCATCTGTCTTGAGGGGCGGAATGTGGCCTGGCCGGTCTATGCCCAAAACGGGAGGCTTCCAGGAAGGTAGGCGTGTCCCTATCCAATCCCTACTTGTCTGGAACCTCTTCCTACCACTAATCGCTCTCAGGCTTGGCACACATTTTGAGTGTGGGCAGTGTAGGGACAGCTGTCCCTACACTGCCCACACTCAAAATGTGTGCCAAGCCTGAGAGGTAGGGTCTTAAAGGGGTTACAAACTCTTGTTTTTTTTTTTTTTAAATAAAAATAACAAACATGCTTACACTTACCTGCTCTGTGCAATCGTTGTGCAAATCACATGCGATGTTTGTGCGATCCGAACTTCGCCATACAGATAGTATGGCTGAATTTGCATTGTATTCAGACCAAACTCGCAAAGGACCCTTTTTTTGGTCTGCAGCGATCCAATTCCTGTCCGAATTTGCAGATCACGCTGAGATATGCAAACTGATTTCAGGGTGTCATTAACATTTATTTGACACTCCCAGCAGTTCGCATAGGGCAGTGTGAACTGCCGCCGGGAGACATGTGATGCGGGAACCCGCAGTGGATTTGCAGGGTTCCCGCATCGCACCAGTGTGAACCGAGTCTCAGTGCCAGTTCACACTGATGCGGTGCGGGAACCACATTCAATTTGGACAGGAATCGCACTGCATTCCTGTTCAAATCACATGCGATTCTGCAGCTGTGCGATTTGAGCCATTATTCTGTGTGGCTCAAATCGCACCGCATCTGCGCCAAAATCATGCAGTACCCTTTTTTTTGCTGCACCAGAATCAGATCACAAGGGTTTTCACACCCATGCGATCTGATTCTGCAAATGCACTGCGTTTTGCGAACCGATTTCAGGGTGTTGTTAACTTTACATACACACCCTTTACATATGTTGTAAGAGTTGTGTAAATTGTGGGCCCTATATAAATCCTGTATAATAATAATAACAACAATTCATAGAACAGCTTGTATTTTTAGCGAATACAAGGCATCTTCTGATTGGATGAGATGGAAATCAGGATATTACCACTTCTCCCCTTCACTTCATCTAATTAGAGAACGTCTTGTATAAACTGAAAAGAATAGGAGACTCTTTGTGAATGGTGGGAACGCAGCGTGAGTGACCCACCTCCTGAGGTCAGTGTGCACACGGGAAACTGCTCAACACAGAACCGGGCTGGAGGATTACTGTTATTACTGTAGTAGCACTGACTAGTACAGTGAGTGTCCACTTCTCCAGCGCACTCTTAGGCATGAGATATTCATACTCCAAGCTGGACCAATATAAGTATGCAATAAAGACCATACCTGGAGGTCTGCTTTAAGTTTGTACTGGTGGATCAGAAACAGTTGATTTATGTTTGGTTGCAGCCTTGTTGGTCTGGGTGAGATTGAATTATTTGGTTGTTTTATAGGTTTTGGTGACAGAAGGCACTGTGGGGGGATATGTAGACCAAAATTCACTTTCTGACTAAAAGTTGGAAAACACCAAAGTCCAATAATATTGCAGTGTGACTTTTGTATCATTACAAATATGCCCCATCATCAAGAAAAGGAAAAGATGACAAAAACACAGAGTGTGTAAAAAGATATTGCATTCTCCTAAGCCACGTGCGCCCTCCTATGGCACTCTTATCAAACTACATTACATTGTTTTAATATTACAGTTTCTAAGCTTTAATGAACTATTTTATAGAAATACTTAAAATACAGTATTATATATATATATATATATATATATATATATATATATATATACACATACATACATACACACACAGTTCCACTGTAAATATCTTTAACCACCAAATTAAGTCCACACTCTAATGATAAATACTTTGAATATTTAAAAAAAAAAATCGGAATCATCTAGTTTATTTTGCAAAAATTATAAATGATATCAAATACCCAATAAAATTATGGAAGATCTTCCAATGAGGACATTGTTTTGGTGCCAACTTCATAACAGGGGGACTTCCCTCACTCTTGAGTTGCATCTAAAGAATAGGAAAAGAAGGAAAATCTCCCCAATAAGACGCAGATGGCCAATAAAACAATGACAGGGGTTATAATCATTGCCTGTCCTATCCCAAATTAAAAAATGGCTTTAGGTATCATTTAAGCAGAAACTATATTGCTTATGTGACCACCAATAATATTCCATATAGTACAGGCAGTATTTTAGTGATGGTTTATGGTCGGTTTACTAAACTTGGAACTGTACAACTTGCGTTGTTTATTAAAAAGACAGTTAATGACTTACTACATATGTGGTATTAAAATTACGTATATGTTTTCTATATGCAGTAACCTTCAGAACTGGCCATACCATTCAATGCAGTGCCTCTAGATTATAGAAAACATATGTAGTTCCCATTTTTATATATAAAGTCCAATGTTTGTGAACACCTGACCATCACAGCTATACTATATGCCCAAAAGTATGTGGACTAGCCTTCAAATTATTGAGCTCAGGGGTTCCCATTGATATCTACTGTCATTGCTACAGCATACAAAGATATTTTGGACAATTGTGCGCTTTCAATCTTATGTAGCAATGTGGACTACTATTGCAAAGCCTAGCAATTTCCCGTCATTTCTATGTACTGTATTTTCCCTCTAGTGCCCAGCATCGCTAACTGACATCATGTCTATGAGCCGACCCAAAAGGTCTTGTGGGATTAGTAGTTCCCCAGAATGGCAATTACATTGTATGACTATGCACCCGGACTACATATCCCAGGGATCTTTGCTATCATCGGGTAGAATGCTGGGAAGAGCATTAAAGAGACCAGAGACGCGTGCTACGCTCTCTTCCTGCTGGGCCTGGTGTGTGACGGACCTCACTGTTCCAAAAGGGTAAGGTCGCGGCCTACCACGTGGTGTACGACATTCCAACCTGGCCGAGAAGGGCCCATCCCTGCTTGCTAAACATCAGGCATCTATCCAGCATTACCTGTATAATCCAGCAACCCGCTCTTTGTGCTGTTCATTGGATGATTGTCGCGAGTGGAACCGCTGCAAGGACACCTCTTCAGGAATCCCTGTTCAGAAGGCATTGAATTGGCCTGGTCGTTGGTGAGAGGGCAATTGCCCACCTTTACAAACCTTTATTTGCTGCTTCACTGGGACACTGTGCACACAGCTTTACCCTTTACTGCATCTCTATTTGAACAATGTACATATACACTTGTCGCATCAACCTTTCCAAGAAATACTATTGCCCTGCTGCTGCACCTTATTGTATATAGTTAATGAGCTCCGACTGCTGGCAAAGACCATCAGGCCTGCAACTGGGACATTACTGTCATTACTACTTAAAGGGCCCTCATACTGTCTTGTTTAATTGATCTTTCATTACGATAAAAAGTTGAATAGGCCGGCCTGGGTTCCCACTTTAGAAGTTTTGCCAGAATTAATACTTAAAGTGGTTGTAACCCCCCCCCCCAAAAAAAAAACTACAAGACAAAGGCATAATGAACTAGTATGCATAGCATACTAGCTCATTATGAATTACTTACCTAATGCCGCGTACACACAAGCGGACTTTACGGCAGACTTGGTCCGGCGTACTGGATTTCGTCGGACAGTTCGATCGTGTGTGGGCTCCAGCGGACTTTGCTTTCTCAAAAGTTGGACGGACTTAGATTTGAAACATGTTTCAAATCTATCCGATGGATTCGAGTCCGGACGAAAAGTCCGCTCATCTGTATGCTAGTTTGACGGACAAAAAGCCACGCTAGGGCAGCTATTGGCTACTGGCTATGAACTTCCTTATTTTAGTCCGGTCGTACGTCATCACGTATGAATTCGACGGACTTTGGTTGATTGTGTGTAGGCAAGTCCGTTCATTCAGAAAGCCCGTCGTAAAGTCCGCCGGGCAAAGTCTGCCGTAAAGTCCGCTCGTGTGTACGCGGCATTAGATCGAAGCCCCAGCAGTGGTCCTCGTACACCGATTCGGCCGGTGTCATCGCTCCCGGAGTTACTTCCGGGTATCGCGGGCTCTGGCGCTGAGGAACAGATTTTGATCTGCTCTCTCTCAACTTTTCTTGTTTAATATATGCAAGCTATCACACTAAGCATCATGTATACCGGTGGTCAGCAACCAGTAGGTCACAGACAGGTGACTGGTAGATCTCGGCCTGGGCTTGCTGACCCACCACCCCAGAGCATCAAACAGAGTGCAATACAGAAGGACTACTTGTAAAGTTGGAGCTGTAGTAGGAAGCAAGAGCCGCATAAGCTGATGCCTCCTCTGTAGTGCCGGTGTTCTGCCGAGAACGTTCCCCTCGGCGCATAAGGACCCCCCTGTACTACGCAGGCGCAGCGCTTGCGCAGTACGAGTCGGCGGAAATAGCCGAAGCTGAATAGGTGTAAATCAGCTGTACACGGCGCCTGTAACAGGGCCCCTCGCGGGCTCGCTTCGCTCGCCACGCTTCGCTCGCCACGCTTCGGGCACGGCCTTGCTTCGCTCGCCACGCTTCGGGCACGGCCTCGCTTCGCTCAGCACTTTTTCATTCTACCTCTAGGTCCACTTGGATGGTGGGGCTTGAACCTGGACTCAGGGCGCAGGCGCCGTTGTACAGCTGATTGAAGGTTTTCAGCTTCGGCTATTTTCGGTGGCTCCTTAGTCGTTCGTACTGCGCAAGCGCTGCACAGTACAGGGGGGTCCTTATCCGCTAGGGGGAACTTTCTCGGCAAGACACTGGCTCCTGTCCCATACAGAATGATACCAACCGCACTCCACCTCTTATCCTGGCTAGTGGCCTCCAGGGTGGTGCCAGCAGCAGGAAAGAAGAGATCTTCAGGTCAGTGTGAGGCAATACACTGAGCACAATACTGATGTGCAGTGGTTTACCCACACCATGGGTGCAGTGCTGTGTACCTGCAGCTTTGCTGCACTTAGCCATAGACTTCTCTTATATCCTGCTGTTTTACCACTCCCCAACTTTACGTGTAAACGAGCCCTAAGGGTGCTGCTGCCGAATGCAACTAAGTGCTCATTTACAAGTGCAGCAGGCACTGCTGCTCCTCCGAAAAGCGATCCAAGTGTGTGTTGACAGGTGATGAGGAGACGATATGTTGCCTCCTCACCACCTTATTTAAACCCATGATTACTATGCAATGCACACGATTGCGACGCGGTAGTACGGCAATTAGAGGTTTAAATCAGGTGTGAGGAGGCGACACTGACTTATCCCATGTTGTTCAGGTAGATCGCCACCTCTTTGTATACCATGTATACCATGTAAAGGATAATGACAGCAACAACGTGCACTGGTTAAAAAAAAAATGTTCTTCTTCACACACAGAGATTCTCTGTCATGTTAGAAAACCTTTGAACCCTCTGAGCTCTTGTTCCGTTTCCACCTTTTGTCAATAGTGTGAAATATCTATATCTTGGTTGAATCAAGGAAAGAAGATGCAACACAGTCACATAACTGTGCAATTCAAAGGATGGGCATACCTCTTATTGACTCTTGGGAACAGAGCTACCTATGCATGATAACTAAGTCAGTACATTTTAAAGTGATACAATCTATATCACTAGAATTATGCAATGATCTCAGCATGTGTGGAGCATGAAGGAAGGCATCAGTAGACCATTTTCAGAGCCATGGGGTATCCAGAAAGTTGCCAAAATTTGTCAACAACGATAAGCTGCCACCATGCTGTATTTCCTAAAGGCAGATATAGGAAAATTATGCAAAAAAGTCACCTGACTATTAAATTAACCGCTTGCCGACCGCCACACACAGATGTACGTCGGCAGAATGGCACAGGCAGGCCAATGGGTGTACCTGTACATCCCTTTAAATCTGCCGCCTATCGGCACGCGCGCCCGCTGCACACCGCGGTAGCATGCCCGCGGGTCCCGGGAACTCGATGTTCGCCAGCAGCCCGCGATTGCGGTGTGGAGAGGAAGAACAGGCAGATGCAAGGAAAGGGCAGATTCCTATGTAAACAAGAAATTTCCCCGTTCTGCCTAGTGACATGACAGAAATCACTGCTCCCTGTCATCAGGAGCAGTGATTGCTGTTATGTCAGTGGTAGCCCTTACACCCCAAGGTTAGAACACCCCCCTAGGACACACTTAACCCCTTGATCGCCCCCTAGTGTTTAACCCGTTCCCTGCCATTGTCATTACACAGTAATCGGAGCATTTTATAGCACTGATCGCTGTATAAATGACAGTGGTCCCAAAATGGTGTCAAAAGTGTCCCCTGTGTGCTCGCCATAATGTTGCAGTCACAATAAAAATCGCAGATCGCCGCCATTACTAATAGAAAAAAATTAATAATAAAAATGCTATAAATCTTTTCCCTATTTTGTAGACGCTATAACTTTTGCGCAAACCAATCATATACACTTATTGCGATTTTTTTTTTTTTTTTTACCAAAAATATGTAGAAGAATATATATTGGCCTAAACTGAGAAAAAATATTTTTTTATATATTTTTTGGGGATATTTATTATAGCAAACACTAAAAAATGCTCAGGCCTGACCTTTGTACAATTAATATATTTAACCGCTTCAGCCATGGAAGATTTTACCCCCTTCCTGACCAGAGCACGCTTATTGAGATTTTTTTTACCAAAAATATGTAGAAGAATACATATCGGCCTAAACAGAGGAAAAAAAATATTTTTTATATATTTTTGGGGGATATTTATTATACCAAACAGTAAAAAAATATTGCGTTTTTTTTAAATGTTCGCTCTTTTTTTGTTTATAGCACAAAAAATAAAAAGCACAGAGATGATCAAATACCACCAAAAGAAAGCTCTATTTGTGGGGAAAAAAGGACGTCAATTTTGTTTGGGTGCCACGTCGCACAACCGCGCAATTGTCAGTTAAAACGATGCAGTGCCGTCGTCAGGAAGCCTGGTCAGGAAGGGGGTAAATCCTTCCGGGCTGGAGTGGTTAAACAATGATAAAAAGTTAAAAATATTTCTTTTTTTTTTCAAAATTGTCGCTCCATTTTTGTTTATAGCGCAAAAAATAAAAACCACAGAGGTGATCAAATACCACCAAAAGAAAGCTCTATTTGTGGGGAAAAAAGGACGTCAATTTTGTTTGGCTGCAACGTCGCACAACCGCGTAATTGTCAGTTAAAGCGTTGCAGTGCCGAATCGCAAAAGGTGCTCTGGTCAGGAAGGGGGTAAATCCTTCCGGGGCTGAAGTGGTTAAACACAGGCCGCTTTGTGGTAGTCACAACTGATAAATCAATGCAAGAGCCGTGTGCCAATCTCTCTGCGCACAGAACCCACTAAGTCCTAAAACATAACTTTTTTTTCATACACAGCTGAAAATAACATATGTTGGCAAAAGTTTAAAAATATAGGAAAATTGGCCAATTTGAATTGAATAGTGGATGTGTGCATCTGATGGTGGTGACCTTTTCCAAATAATCATACCACCTGTTATAACCAGCTTAAAGCATACAAGTGATCTAGATCAATATACACTGCAAATCCCATAATGCTGTGTAAGAAAAATACAGTATATCATGTAATATAAAAAAAAACGGATAAACATACGTGGGGGTCTCTCCAGGCTGGATGATGGAGCTGCAGATAGTGCGGTCACTGCCACAGCGCTGTCAGGGATCATCATCAGGCAGCTGAGTCCAAAGCAGCACAGCTTTCTTCCCCCTTACAGCCAATAAGGACGCAGCCAAGAACTCAGCCCTGCTCACAGCCACTAATAACCTCAGTCAGGGCCTTACAGCAATGCCAGGAATACCAAAGAAATTAGAAATTGTGGAATGTTTGAGCACAAATAGTGCAGAACATAACAGGCTTGCCTCTGAGCATAATGGATGCATGGGAAAGCTTCCAAACAGAGGCAGCAGAGACAAACTGTCCCCCTGTCCTTTTTTAATCATGCAGTTGTTACTCCTTTAGGCCTAAAGAATGATTGTTTTCAAGTATATACAATATATTAACGTCTATCCCAACAATTAAAGCTGAACTCCATCTCGAATTCACAACACCTAAAAGAGTTAAATTATACATATGTGCAGGGGGGTGGCTAGGTCTGCAAAAGATCTGGGGCTAGAGCCCATAGCAGCGGTCACCAACCGGTGGTAAGCAATTTGTCACGGGCAAAGGCTGGTGTTTGCGTTTCAATCATCATGGCACCATGGTTGATATGGTGTCAGGGTGATCGAAGCGCATTGTTTCTATTGTTACATTCTAATATATAATGAAGTGGTTCAACTCATCATAATGCAGAATTAGTGGGAGCCCTGGGCGTGTCACTTGCCACATCTCCTGCCACCAGATGCAGCGTGTCACTTGACACCGTCGCCTGTCACCAGATGTGGATTGTCACTTGCCACATCACCTGCCACCATTTGCAGATTGTCACATCTCCTGCCACCATTTGCAGATTGTGACTTGCCACCGTCACCTGCCACCTGATGTGGATTGTCACTTGCCACATCACCTGCCACCATTTGCAGATTGTCACATCTCCTGCCACCATTTGCAGATTGTGACTTGCCACCGTCACCTGCCACCTGATGTGGATTGTCACTTGCCACGTCACCTGCCACCATTTGCAGACTGTCACTTGCCAGCATTTGCAGATTATCACTTGCCACCATTTGCAGCGCTGCATTTTTATATATACCCCAGTTTCTTTCACATTGTCACTACATTGTTGATGCTGGCTGCTACTCTCATTTAAATTTTCTATAGTAGCGCAACAATATTTTGTACATTTTTACCATTTGCAGATTGTCACTTGCCACCATTTGCAGACTGTCACTTGCCACCTCACCTGCCACCTGATGCGGATTGTCACTTGCTACGTCACCTGCCACCATTAGCAGATTGTCACTTGCCACGTCACCTGCCACTAGATGTGGGTTGTCACTTGCCAACTGATGTGGATTGTCACTTGCCATGCCAGCCAGTGCCACCAAATGTACATTCTCGCTGCATTGGTGGCAGGCTGGCAGCACTGGTCCATTTAGTGAGGGCAGGAGAGCAGAGATGTGGGGCGGGCAGTGAGAGATGATGTAATTGCTCTGCTCCCAGCCGCACCTCCGACATTGAAGAGGCCCGCGCTATGAGGGCAGAAGAGCGCTGATGTGTGGCGGGCAGTGAGAGATGATGTCATCTCTCTGCTCCCCACCGCACATCACTCCCACATTGAAGTGGCCCGGCTGTGAGGGCGGAAGAGTGGTGACGTGGAGCGGGCGGAGAGAGATGATGTCATCTCTGCTCATTCGCCCGCTCGTCTCTCTCCTCCACCTCTAATGCAGCCCGCCCGCCGCAGCCGTGACTCGCCGGTTAGGCAGGAACCCTGCAGCAAGAGAGTCGGGGCTATGGGCTCCAGATTCGGGGCTACAGCCTCAATAGCCACCCTCTGGTGATGCCTATGCATATGTGCACAGTACTATCTGTCAAAGGATCTGTAATTATGTTTGGCCACCTATGTGGTTCATAAACTAAAAAGCACAACCAAGAGGTTGGCACCGCTCTCTCTGTTATATTTAAAGCCCAACTCCATGCAAAAAAAAAAATTTTTCCCATGTAGTGCGGCCGTGCCTGCACTGCATAGGTCAAGTGCCCATTTTGTCCATGGGAGAGTAAAAAGCCTATACTTACCCGATCCTCCGCTGCACCAGCAAACAGCGCTCCCCCACGATCCAGCGGTAGACTTTTCCTGACCTCCTCACATCCAGAGCAGGTCTATGGGAGTGATAGAAATTCTTCAAAAAGACTGTATGCAAACTCACTGAAAAATGATATTCCCACGGGCAATAGGTTTAAAAGGCTAAAAATAAAACCTATGTGGCTCACGGCCAAAGTCAAAATGGCTATAAATAATAAAAAAAAGAGCTTTTAAAAAATCTAAAAATGAAGGAACACTATCATTGTTTAACCACTCCAGCTCCGGAAGGATTTACCCCCTTCCTGACCAGGCCCTATTTTGCGATACGGCACTGCGTCGTTTTAACTGACAATTGCGCGGTCGTGCGACGTTGCACCCTAACAGAATTGACGTCCTTTTTTTCCCACAAATAGAGCTTTCTTTTAGTGGTATTTGATCATCTCTGTGGTTTTTATTTTTTGTGCTATAAACAAAAAAAGAGCGAACATTTTGAAAAAAACGCAATATTTTTTACTTTTTGCTATAATAAATATCCCCCAAAAATATATAAAAAAAACATTTTTTTTCCTCAGTTTAGGCCTATATGTATTCTTCTACATATTTTTGGTAAAAAAAATCTCAATAAGCGTATATTGATTGGTTAGCGTCTACAAAATATAATGGCCTAAACTGAGGAAAAAAAATGTTTTTTTTTTTAATATATTTTTTGGGGATATTTATTATAGCAAAAAGGAAAAAAAAATTGCGTTTTTTTTCAAAATTGACGCTCTTTTTTTGTTTTTAGCGCAAAAAATAAAAACCGCAGAGGTGATCAAATACCACCAAAAGAAAGCTCTATTTGTGGGAAAAAAAGGACGTCAATTTTGTTTGGGTGCAACGTTGCACGACCACGCAATTGTCAGTTAAAGCGACGCAGTGCCGAATCGCAAAAAGTGCTCTGGTCAGGAAGGGGGTAAAATCTTCCGTTGCTGAAGCGGTTAAATATATTAATAGTACAAAGGTCAGGCCTGAGCATGTAGGCCCTTTACAAAATAATCTAGAGTGGGTGACTGGGGACAAAGAGAAGGCAAATTTATTAAATACTTTCTTCAGCTCTGTGTATACAAAGGATGGGGGAGATCATGTCCATAATGGGGGTGGTAGTGACACAGTCCCAAATGATCCACAATGGCTCAAAAGTGATATGGTTCAGAAAAATGCGGGACACTTTTGCGAGGCCATTACTTCTAACGGCATCCCAATCGCGGTGCGATTTTACCGCGTATGTCGCGCAATAAATTGCTCTGCAATTGCGGCAAATTGCAGCACGCGACACTGTCGCCAACGAGAATTTATTAAAAAAACATTTATAAAAACAATTTATCGCATGGCAACGGCAGCAAAATGTGGTGCCATTAGAAGTAATGGCATCGCAAAAGCCCCGCATTTTGCGGCGATTCTGGAGCGCCCAGGTGTGAATGGACCCGAAGATGTGTCACTACTTGCTATCATTACTTCTTATACTGTTGCTTAGTTTTAGAAGAAAAACTGATACCATTGTATTATCTAGGTTATCCTTTCTAAGCCAGGGTCCTGTGGAGCCCTCGGGTTCCTCTAGAGGTTGTTTGGGGTTCCTTCAACAATTATCCAATTTTGCCTCTTAGATAAGGCAATGCATACGTGAGTAATTTTAACCAATGTATTGAACAAAAAAAATTACTAGATTTTCCCATCCAAACATTCGATATGGATGGGGGAATCCTACTTCTGGGCCTTTGTAAAAAAATAGCAGCCGACCAACTCACGATCAGCGTTCTCTGCCAATGGCCTGGTGGTGGTGGTGGTGGTGGTGGTGGTGGGGGGGGCATCCCCCTGTCATAACACAACAGCTCAGCAGGGGAGATCGCTGTACTAACTTTGCATAGTTAGTACAGCGGCTCCGACCAGAGCTGATAGACTCTTTGTTTTTTCAACCCGCTGGGTTGAACGAAAAAAAAAAAACTCATAGTGTGTACCAGGCTTTAGAGCTTTGAAGAGAGACAGGTAAACACTACAGATATACTATATGCTTAGTTCAGATTTCATGACTGGGGTTTACAACCACTTTAAGTAACCACTACACATAATTATCAGTTTAGAAATTTGCAAGGGGAAGGGGATCTAACCACTGACCACAACTGTAAGGAGCAAGTTTCCCACTGACCATCACACTAATGAATCACAATCTGTGGATATGCAAATTATAAGTAGGGGTTTACGGAAACCGAAAAGTAAAGCTGGGTATAAAAGGACCGAAAATCAGGCGGTTCAGCAGGAACCTTTTCCTTCGTATGTACCACTGACTGTTCAACAGAAGCCGGTCAAATGCCCCGTACACACGGTCGGATTTTCCAACGGAAAATGTGTGATAGGACCTTGTTGTCGGAAATTCCGACCATGTGTAGGCTCCATCACACATTTTCCATCGGATTTTCCGACACACAAAGTTTGAGAGCAGGCTATAAAATTTTCCGACAACAAAATCCGTTGTCGGAAATTCCGATCGTGTGTACACAAATCCGACGGACAAAGTGCCACGCATGCTCAGAATAAATAAAGAGATGAAAGCTTTTGGCCACTGCCCCATTTATAGTCCCGACGTACGTGTTTTACGTCACCGCGTTCAGAACGATCGGATTTTCCGACAACTTTGTGTGACCATGTGTATGCAAGACAAGTTTGAGCCAACATTCGTCTGAAAAAATCCTAGGATTTTGTTGTCGGAATGTCCGAACAAAGTCCGACCGTGTGTACGGGGCATAATAACCAGTTTCCGGCGAACTGTCATGTTGGAAAATCAGCATCCGATCAAGGCTTTCAGCCAATGGCCGCAGCGCTGATCTGTGTTTTCTGACGGTGGTGAGGGGAGTCCCCACTATCAGAATACAATAGCCAAGCGGGAAAAATCACACATCATTTGTGTTGATGTGGGGATCTGTCAGGTTTTTTTTTTTTTTTGTTCAAACCACTGGTTGAACAAAAAACTGAATGTGTAAACCCTGCTTTAATTCATGGGTTCTTTCATTTTAAAAAGGTTGAGAAAGGATGATCTAGGTAGCTCAGAAAAAGAGGAAACAGTCAAATTTTTTTCATCAATAAATAACTATGTTAGAATGTGGAAAAAAAAGAGAAACACCAATTAGAGCTTACACTTCCTTTTTTTAAATGTCAAACAGACAAAAAAAATCAATAGCGTAGGCGCCGCTAGGCGGGCATGTTAAATATATAAAAACAGACATTAAAGTGGTTGTAAACCCTACAAAAAAAAATCTGCAAGACAAAGGCATAATGTGCTAGTATGCATAGCATACTAGCTTATTATGAAATACTCACCTTAGATCGAAGCCCCCGCAGCGGTCCCGGCACACTGTTCTGCCCGGCGACATGTTTCCCAGAGCTATTTCCAGGTATGAAATGCTAGGATCTTTCAAAACATTCCATCTGAATTACATTCTGTTGGGTATACCTTCACACCACCTAGCAGTTACTTTTAATGAAGAAGACCTTTCCTGAGAAGCACAGACTCCAAAGTGCCCTCATTTTGTACATTCTTTGTGTAGGGACTTTGTGCCCCCCACCTTACCTCAGCAGTCGTCAACAGAGAGGTGGGCAGAACTCCTCCACTTTTCGAAGCAGGTACAAAGAGGCTCGTCTCTATCCCCCCACCATTCCCCTCCTCAGCAGTTGGCAGCAGAGGGGAGGACAGAACTCCTCCTACAGATCCTGCATCTCTCTGTGCAGCTGCAGCACCCCCTTGTCTCTGCCTCCCCTGGTCTCCGCATTCAGCAGACTCCAGCATCTGACTCTAGCCCTCCTCTGGTCCTCCTCAATACTTTGTGCTTTATGCTTACCAGCTCCCCCCCCCCCCCCAGCTCTTACTGGCAGCAGCACAGGCTAAGGCGGTGCACTGTGATGCAGCAAGTCCAGTAAGGTGATGAATTATTCATAATGTTATAGTAACCCTGTCTTTTTAATATGATCAATGTTATTGACATGTTCTAATTTTTGTACAAATAAACTTTTTTGACATTTTATGAGTGCTTATGTTTAAAAAGGTTCTGGTTGACCCATGATGGCTGCTTGAGTCACATGGGGCAGCAGCATCGAATGGGATAGCTTCCCCAGTAGGGGTGCAACGGATCGTCATCGATCCGTGATCCGATCAGCGGAGCTTGATCCGTACGGGACACCCGCGATCCGCGGAGCACTCTGTGGCCTCGGCCATAGGAAAGGCCGCGGCTTTGGCCTAGCTCTGGAGCGGCGGCCATCTTGGTACACCCGGCGGATCACTTGTAACAAACCGGCGTCATGTCATGATGCCAGTTCCTCTCTCCCCTCTGTGTACTGATCTGTACAGTGGAGGGGAGAGATCGGATGGCAGCAGTGCCAATACTCTGCAACGCCCTGCCAATACTCTGCAACGCCCTGCCAATACTCTGCAACGCCCTGCCAATACTCCGCAATGCCCTGCCAATACTCTGCAACGCCCTGCTGCAATGCCCTGCCAATACTCTCCAATGCCCTGCCAATACGCTCCAATGCCCTGCCAATATACCCACCAATACCCTGCCAATATACCCGCCAATACTCTGCCAATATACCCGCCAATACTCTGCCAATATACCCGCCAATACTCTGCCAATATACCCGCCAATACTCTGCCAATATACCCGCCAATACTCTGCCAATATACCCGCCAATACCCTGCCAATATACTCGCTAATATACCCGCCAATACCCTGCCAATATACCCGCCAATACTCTGCCAATATACCCGCCAATACCCTGCCAATATACCCGCCAATACCCTGACAATATACCCAATACCATGACAATAGGGAGATTGTTGATATTACAGTGGGAGAGATTATTTTTTTTTGTTGATCCGAAAATGATCCGAACCGTGACTCCTAATCCGAGGAACGATCCGAACCGTGAGTTTTTTGATCCGTTGCACCCCTATTCCCCAGTGACACAGGAAACAACAGAGGTTTCCTGTCTTCCTCTTCAACAACAGTGCCACTGGTGGGAGCACACCCCGCCGTGGAGAAAGTAGACTGTACCTGCCTACAAGCTGCCCAACAAACACTTCAACCGAGAGGAGATAGGAGACATGGGCAGATGGAAAGGTAAATATAATACCTCTATTATTACAGGTAACTGCTTTATAGAAATCTTTTGTGTTGCAGCAGCGGCACCTTCAGGCTGGGTTCACACTAGAGATCGCAGTGGCTCACAGCAGGAGTCTGGTGTGTCTCCATTCACTATTTCAGGTCCGATTTCAGCCCAAATTTTGGGCTGAATTCGGACCTGAAACAGACTAAAAGATGCACAGGGCTCCTGTGCAATTCGCACCTGAGTGACTGAGGAGATGTGTCAACCGGCTCCATAGAGAGCCGGTCACAATCTCCTGCTATGCGAATTGGATGTGGGGAAACCTGCATCCAATTCGCAATAGTGTGAACCCAGCCTTCAAGAATCAAACATATGGGGCGTTTGCGGCAAATTAGAGTGCTGCGGAGCGCCCCATAATGCACTGGGAGGTTGCAGTGCATGGACAGCTCCTGATTGGCCAAAGCATGCACCTTACCTGCATGCTTTGGCCAATCACAGCGCGATCTGCTGTGAGAGCCATGATTGGCAAAAGCAGGGTGCAGCTGTTATATAGGCAAGGGCGGGGCCACCTGGTGATGTAACTGAGTGACCACGCCCCCGTCTGACGTCAGACGGGGTGGGGCCATCCGGTTATGTCCATGGGTGGCCCCGCCCCACCCTTGCCTATATAAGAGCTGTTAAAGGTAAAAGACAGCAGTCGCCGGGAGGCCTTCCATGGAGGCGTAGTTTTTTCTATATTTCAGGTCCGTCGGGCGGCGTGATTGTCGATAGATGTACATCGCGGGACACTTTATATATATTTCTTTTTTTAATAAAGGAATTGTCAAAAACTGTCTATTGTGGTTTTTACTTTTTGACACTTTTTTTTGGTGAATGGGTAGGAGTACAATGTACCCATTACACATTCACATGGGGGGGGGGGGGCGGGATCTGGGGGTCCCCATGTTAAAGGGGGCTTCCAGATTCCAATAAGCCCCTCGCCCGCAGACCCCGACAACCAATGGCAAGGGTTGTCGGTAAAGGCTCTCTTGTTCCCATTAACATGGGGACAAGGTACTTTGGGGGGGGGGAGACCACAAAGGATCCTCCCCATGTTGAGGGCATGTGGCCTGGTATTGTTCAGGAGGGGGGGCGCTCTCTTGTCACCCCTGCTATCCTGACCCCCAGGCTGCATGCTCGGATAAGGGTTTGGTATGAATTTTGGGGACACCCCCACGCCAATTGTTTTTTAAATTTTGGCATAGAGTTCCCCTTAAAATCCGAAGGGCCTGGTATAGACTGGACGCACACAGATGCACCACTTTATAGGCAGTCTAAGGGGACCCCACCCCAGCACGATATTTAAAGGAATATTTCATTTTTATTTTTTCACTTTAAGCATTATTACTATCACTGCTCATGAAAAAAACGGTCATTTTAAAAACTTTTAAATGTTAAATGTTTGCAAAAATTTTAAAATTAACCAGGTGTGCCAGAGGGGCTGAGGCCATTCTTGGAATTAAAGCGTAGAACAGAGAACCCAAAAATCACCAAGCAGCTCCTTCGGGGGTGGTGCTACATAAGGGAGGAGGTCAAATGCTCCCCCATAGCCAGAAACCATAAGTATTTCCCCAGGACAGCAACAGAGCAATGGGGAAGTGTTATTTTAAGAGAACCTGTCACCTGACAGAGTTTCCTTTATCCAAGCTGACAAGTGCCAAATTCCAACAATGCAGCTTAATATACAACCACCTATGAATGCAGCATTCATAATAAATAATTACATTTTAATCTTTTCAATCTTTCATTAAGCACATTGCAAAATGTTTTGAACCATGCATTAGGTTTTAGCACCTTGTTATAGCAGCTTGTGCTTCCTGCAAGCCCAACTATCCACAATGAGCCGAACAATTCCATCCAATATTCGCTGTCCCTGACAATCAAATACTTTCTGTGTTTGTGAGTGGTAAGGCTCTGCCAAGTCTGTGTTAATTACCCCAGAAGATCATTGCGCTGATGTTTTCCATTAATAAACCAACATGCCTGTGGGTAAACAAGAGACAGAGGTCTAACTTACAGGCTATATTAGGTTGTTATATGAATTAGAGCCTAGAAATGTGTGGCTAAGAGCCCACAGACCTAGCTTGCTGTAAATGTCAAACAATGACTCCAATCAGCTGCTAAGGCTTTCATGCTTAAAGGGTGGTCCAACCCAAATTTATATTTTAGTTACAGGTTGAGTCTGTTTGGCTGAGCCAATGTCTACCTTTTCATATGTCCTGGATATTCTGCACATCCTTCACCAAACACTGTCCCCTGATGAGGACATAAATTATGGTGAAATGTTGGGTGTGGGAGTTTGCTGCACTGGGGCACAAGTTTTACTAACAGGAGTAAAAGAAAAATAGAAAAGTTAGGCCCAGAGTAAAGAACAGAAAAAATATGGATGGAGGTCCTGCATGATAGGAGTTAAAGAGGGCTTGGGTCTAGGTGTGGTTATACCTGAGTTTAAAATAAAATATAGTTGTAAAGACTTACTTGATTGGTGGGCTAAGTATGAACAGGTGGAGCTACGAGCGGTGGTTAGTCAAGGGGTCCCAGGACGGCCTAATTTAGAAGGGAGCTGAGCTGAGTTGGGAAAACTTTCTGCCCTCCCTCCCCTTTGGTTCCCGATACCTTGGCTCGTTGTTCTTTTGGTGGGTATTTGGGTTTCTTGCAAGAGAAAGATATAAGCAACCCCAATTTTTATGTTCCACCATCAGAAGCAGTCATGATGTTTCAGGAGCAGAGACGTACAGTCATGGATGCACTTTTGGTTGCCACAGGTGGGAAATCAATAGACATACCTGCAACTGAATGGACAGTTCCATGGGGGGGGGGGGGGGGAGGGGGGATGGCCATCCGGAAACTGACAGAAGGGATGGCTCAGCTCCAGATGTACTCTCGGGAACACTCTTTCAGAAATGGCCCAGGCCGCCATCCCAGTGTTGGGGGATGTTAGGCTGGACCATCTCCAAAGGCACTGCCCCAACCATACACAATGAAAGCCATTTAACTAGAATGCCCTGTTTAAGTATAGCAATGTCACTGTCATTTCTATGACACCCCACAAGGGTTACTCCATATAAACTATTATGAAGTCGCAGTTTTCAACCAGATTTACATAATTTTTAATTCTGATGGGTCATATTAAGGATTATGAAGTCAACCTTGATTGTGATATTATACTCAATATGGTAATTTGACTTAGCATTGTGTTATCATGCTAAGGGGGAGTACAACTGGGGGAATCCATAGTGGATAAGGATCTTTGGGTTTTGGTAGATCATAAGCTTAATAATAGCATGCAATGCCAAGCTGCGGTTTCCAAAGCGAGCAAAGTCCTTTCTTGTATTAAGAGAGGTATGGACTCAAGAGAGAGATATCATTTTGCCCCTGTACAAAACATTAGTAAGACCTCATCTGGAACATGCAGTTCAGTTTTGGGCATCAGTTTTCAAAAAGGATATCGGGGGAACTGGAGAAAGTGCAGAGAAGGGCAACTAAACTGATAAGAGGCATGGAGAAGCTCAGCTATGGGGAAAGCTTAGAGGACCTGAATTTATTCTCTCTTGAGAAGAGGAGATTAAAGGGGGATATGATAAACATTTACAAATACATAAACGGTCAATATAGTGAACTTGGTGTTGAGTTATTCACTGTAAAGTCATCAGAGAAGGACAGGGGGCACTCTTTACGTCTAGAGGAAAAAAGATTTCATCTCCAAATACGGAAAGGTTTCTTCATAGTAAGAGCTCTGAAAATGTGGAATAGACTCCCTCCAGAGGTGGTTCTGGCCAGCTCAGTAGATCGCTTTAAAAAAGGCATGGATTTTTTCCTAAATGTACATAATATGACTGGGTACCAACGTTTATAGGTAAAGTTGATCCGGGGAATATCCGATTGCCTCTCGGGATCAGGAAGACATTTTTTTCCCCTGCTGAAGCAAATTGGATCATGCTTTGCTGGGGTTTTTGGCCTTCCTCTGGATCAACTGTGGCTTTAGGATTGCGTATATGGGATTGCATGATTTCTTTTTTTTTTATTGGTTGAATTAGATGGACTTGTGTATTTTTTCAACCTGACTAAAGCTGGCCATACATTATACGAAAAATCGGCCGAAAAATCGTTCGTATGGACACTTCGTTCGTTTTTCGGCAAGTTAGTGGGTACAAATCGATAATCGTTTGTGACGTTTTTGTGGAAAAAAAACGAACGGCATGTTTGGAAAATTTCTGCCGAACGTACGATAAATTGCAAGGTTAATGTTTTTCCCGTCCGAACTGCCTGCACTAGGTATATGTAAAAAAACGAACACAAAATTATTTATTCATGTCCACTGAACAGATTATCGGTCATTATATGATGGCACGATCGTTTGCGGTCACGGTCGAACGTTCGTTTTTCGAAAAGGGGTTCGGCCGATTTTCTGTATAGTGTATGGCCAGCTTTACTATGTAACTATCATTGCCAGCAGTTGTCTGCCTATATTAGCTGGCAATCTCTCGCATTTGCCCGCACGTTCAAGGAAGTTATTAACTCAATTTTCTTTATTTGCAGCATGTTTGAAGAGCAGCATATGTGTGCAAAGAGGAACACATATACTGTAGTGACAGGAGCCAGGGCAGTGACAACATTTTTTTCACAATCCTATAGCTATAAACCTAACTTAGAAAGAAGGGTCGCAATATACATGCATCAATGTGCAAATCTTTAACATTTGCTAAATACGTGCTATCTTACGTATCTTTATAGTACCATATTATCGTCAGATGGAGGAAGTACATTTTTAGAGCCTTTAAACACTTTACAATATCAGACTTTCACAATACTTTGCATGTCAGGGTATATATAGTAATCGTTGGTAGCAGTTTAACACGTCTTGATCTGTATCATTATTAGGAATAAGCAATGTATTGAGAGATGAGAATCTTACATACCTGTTCCAGTGGATGGCTCACATCTCACCCCACAGCAATATGGCTTTTGTTTGTTTATAGGGCTATACCCAAGCCTTTAACTACGTCTGCCGAGCTGTCAGCTTAAACTTCCTCCGCTATCCCTTGCGTCACACTAGTGACACGAGAGATAGCAGAAAGGAAGTGTCGGCAAACTATAGGATAGTAATAATAACAGCTCTATAGCAGTGAGGAACTGTACCAACCAGCTGTCCCTGAAAGTCTAAAAACAGTATTAAACCCAAAAGCAAACATTTATTATATTGCAGCTTATCAATTCCTAGATGTGATGGCTGCATTTGTTTCCTTTTTTTTAGGCTTTCTTTCCTTTATTTTCATCTGGTGATCCAGCAAGTCTGAAAGCTCTCTTCCCGATGTATTAGTTTACAGGGATGAGATACATCATTTAACACTGGCTTTTATTTATTCATGTAAAAACTTTATGCCAAAAGGAAAAAATTGTTTGTTATAACTATTTATAAAGTGTTAGCTGGAGTTTGGCGTACATCTAGCAAACACTCCCCTACCCCCAGGCTGACAATGCTGCCGTGCAAAGGTGCCCCCTGTTCTCATTCATCCAGAATAGGGGCACGCTAATACAGGAGGTGTGTTACTGGCCAGATCACCAGGTAAAAACAGAGGGGGAAAAAAGCCTAAAAAATGAAAACGAATGCAGCCACTGCATCTAATAATTGGTAAGCTGCAATATATTAAGTGCAAGTGATAATATAACTGCGCTAACCCAATAAAACAAAATCACAAGCAGCTACACAAGAATATGACAAATATTCTAATAAGACAAAGTGTAGCAAAAAACACATATGTGTGAACTAATGAAATTCAATAATAGATGGGTGTTAACCCAGTGCAATATACATGTGAAAAAACATATAAATATAATAAAGTCCAACAAAGAAATAAGTGAAAAATCCAATGGAAGTGGAGAGGTCTTCCGACATGCAATTTGTCTAATAATAAATCTGGAAGTGAAGGAGGTATAAACACTCTTACCAGAACAGATGGATTTGAATGCCAATGACACCGAGTCAAACAAGCTTAGAAATCCAGATGGAGGGCTCTCCCAGGTGATGGTAGGGGCCTCACATCTCCGAAGATAACTCCTCTAGGCTGGAACGGCTGCAATGGTATCCACCAAACCGAGAAAACGACACATCCAATGGGGACATCCAAATCTCTCATCAAACCAAAAAGTATGGGAAAGAAAAAATGGAATGCTCCAATGGTGCAGATCAAAAAGGGTAGATTTATTGGAACCAACCAATATACAATAGGTAAAAAAGTGATCACATATGGAATAAAAGCAATGTAGGGATCGAAGAGCCTTGCCCGATGCGTTTCGTCCTTAGTGGACTTCTACAGGGGCATCAAAACTACTGCAATATATTACATTTTGTTTTGGGTTTATTTGGCTTTAAAAGCTATGAGGTCTACTGTGTTAGTAATACAACTTTATCCCAAAAGTACATATGAAACATGTCATATCTGCATGGAGGATCTACAGTCATGATATTAATTAACAGTAAGCAATAAAATGTTAAAGCTAAAATCCAGTTTCCTAAAAAATGCCATGACTGTGTTCAGGGGTGTAATAGGGATCTTCATTAGCACACCTTGGTATAGTGATGATCTTGTCCTTTATTCACATAAAGCAACAGGCATCACAGGCCGAAGTTTTGGGACTTCACAGGATACATTTTTTAAGGCACAGCCGGTGAAGATCCTTATTTCTCTGTGACTTCATGTTGGCGCTGTGGGCAAGACTGTGAGGAGTGCAATGGATACAATACAACTTTTCTGTATTCAGGGATGGGCTGGGACCTTGGGATCCACCAGAGAAAGTTATGTCTAGGGGCCCAGCTGGGCAATTGCCCCCTGGGCCGCTCTGATGCCCTGTAAAAAAAGGCCACATCGCTTCCACCAGAAGCAAACAGCCAGGAAACTGTCGGGAGGAGAGCCAGCCGGCTCACACAGAGAGAGGAATTCCCACTTTGACACTGTCAAATAATCCCCCGCCTCCTGAAATGGCTCCTATTATAGACAGCACACTGATTCAATTTCCCAGCATTGGACCAGTGTGCTGTCTATGATAGGAGTCGGTCCAGGAGGCGGGACTTTTTTTTACAGCGGCCGGCGTTTCAGATCCAAGCTGTGTCACAGCTGGAGATCCTCTCTCTCTATGTGAGCCAGGTGGCTCTCCTTCTGATTCCTTCCTGTGATCCCCATGCAGTGATAGGCTGCACTGATGGGCACTGATAGGCTGCATTGATAGTCACTGATAGGCTGCACTGATGAAGCTGCACTGATGGGCACTTATGAGGCTGCATTGATGGGCACTGATAAGGCTGCATTGATGGGCACTGATAAGGCTGTACTGATGGGCACTGATAGGCTGCATTGATAGTCACTGATAGGCTGCACTGATAAGCACGGATGAAGCTGCACTGATGGGCACTGATGAGGCTGCACTGTTGGGCACTGATAGGCTTCATTAATGGGCACTGATAAGGCTGCACTGATGGGCGCTGTTAAGGCAGCACTGATGGCCACTGGTGAGGCGGCACTGATATGCTGCACTGATAAGGCAGCACTAATATGCTGCACTGATGAGCACTGATATGCTACACTGATGGGGACTAATAGGCTGCACTGAT
Organism: Lithobates clamitans; assembly: GCA_037952925.1. Classification (NCBI taxonomy): domain Eukaryota; kingdom Metazoa; phylum Chordata; class Amphibia; order Anura; family Ranidae; genus Lithobates; species Lithobates clamitans. The sequence goes on along the minus strand of JBBGZY010001104.1, from coordinate 21,920 downwards.
GCGTACTGATGAGGCTGTACTGATGGCCACTTATGAGGCGCAACTGATGAGGTGGCACTGATGGCCACTGATGAGGTGGCAATGACAGGCACTGATACAGTAAGCTGCAATGATGGGCACTGATGAGGCTGCACTGATAAAGCAACACTGATATGCTGCACTGATGGGCACTGATATGCTGCACTGATGGGGATGCACTGATGGGCACTGATAGGAGCTCCTGGCCCCTCCCTCCTGCTGAGTGCCCCCACAGCAAGCAGCTTGCTATGAGGGCACCAGAGCCAAGCTGTAGCTCCGTTCATCCATTCAGACACGGAGCTGTGGTTCGACCTCACCCCCTCTCTCTCCTGATTGGCTAACTGAGTTTGATTGACAGCGGTGGGAGCCAATGGCGCCGCTGCTGTGTCTTAGCCAATCAGGGGGGAGAGTCCCGGATGGACAAAGCACTCATGGACATCGCTGGATACAGATGGGGCTCAGGTAAGTATTAAGGGAGCTGGGGTGGCTTCTGCACACAGAAGGGTTTTCTATCTTATTGCATAAAATGCATTAAGATAAAAAAACCTTTTGCATTTACAACCACTTTAACAGTGTAATTTCATGAGATAGCTTATGAGGGTGTGTTTAGGGGTGGAATTAAGGGCGGGGCAGGGTAGGGGTTGGGTGGGGCAACTGGTCAGTGTTAATTTACAGGCAGCCATTTTTGGGCTGTCCATAAACGCCTGTTACGGGCAGCGGCACCCAAGGCCGGACTGGGAATAAAAACCAGCCCTGGAAATAATTTCATACCAGCCCCATAGCATTATTATACCAGCCCAACAGCATAACATCATTATTTTCCTGTTCATAAAAAACCATACATTTTAAAGCACATTTGAAGAGTGCATTATATATAGATAAGACAGATATGAAAGCACATAGGGCTAGGGATATATATATATATATATATATATATATATATATATATATATATATATAAGACAGCAAATTTCAGTTAAAAGTAGTAAAAGTGGAGCCATCATCAAGGGGGACACCTGGGACTCTGGGTATGCGGGGAGGGGGACTCTGGTGACCAGAGACCACCTTCCACAGTTCCACAGAAAGAATACACTAAGGTAAGGTGGGGTGGGTTACTGATATAGGGGGGAAACCTTTATATCAGTGCCCCATTACATTATTGTATTTACTCCCCCCTTACATCAATGACCCCCCCTCAGACTGGCCTGGCGGTGCTGTCACTGACCTCGTCTCAGGTGCACCTTGCAGGGATCAGTTAGTTGGCTCCAGCTTGGTGGTTCTGGTTTTCCTATAGTCTCCTCTCCACAGTCCACACATGTCTGACTTTTCCCATGACTCCCTTCCCAGTGGTGCTCCCATTCTTAACTCCTCTCCAGACTCCCTCAGAGACTGCAGACATGATATAAGACAAGAGGTGGTCAGAGGTTGCTGACATGATACAAGAGATGGTTAGAGGCTGCAGGCATATTACAGGAGATGTCAAGATGTCAGAGGCTGCGGGCATGGTACAGGAGATGTCAGAGGCTGCGGGCATGGTAAAGGAGATGGTCAGAGACTGAGGACATGATACTAAAGATGTTAAGAGAATGTAGACATGATTTAGGAGATGGTCAGAGACTGCAGACATGATACAAGAGATGGTCAGAGACTACGGACATGATACAAGAGATCAATGTAGCCTCACCAGTGCCCATCAAATGCAGCCTCACTGTGCCCATCCATGCAGCCTCACTGTGCCCATCCATGCAGCTTCACTGTGCCCATCATTGCAGCCTCACTGTGCCCATCATTGCAGCCTCACCGTGCCCATCATTGCAGCCTCACCATGCCCATCATTGCAGCCTCACCGTGCTCATCATTGCCGCCTCATCGTGCCCATCATTGCCGCCTTACTGTGCCCATCATTGCTGCCTTACCATGCCCTCATTGCAGCCTCCCGGGCCCTCATTGCAGCCTCACCATCATTGCAGCCTTACTGTGCCCATCATTGCCGCCTTACTGTGCCCATCATTGCCGCCTCACTGTGCCGATCATTGCAGCCTCACCATGCCCATCATTGCAGCCTCACCATGCCCATCATTGCAGCCTCACTTGCCCATGATTGTAGCCTCACCGTGCCCATCATTGCAGCCTCACCGTGCCCATCATTTCCACCTCACCGTGCCCATCATTGCCACCTCACCGTGCCCATCATTGCAGCCTTACCGTGCCCTCATTGCAGCCTTACCATGCACTTATTGCAGCCTCACCATCATTGCGGCCTTACTGTGCCCTCATTGCAGCCTCCCTCACCATCATTGCCTCCTTACTGTGCCCTCATTGCAGCCTCCCTCACCATCATTGCCGCCTTACTGTGCCCTTATTGCAGCCTCCCTCACCATCATTGCCGCCTTACTGTGCCCTCATTTCAGCCTCCCTCACCATTATTGCAGCCTCCCTCACCATCATTGCCCCCTTACTGTGCCAAACAACGTAGCCTCACCAGTCAGTGTGCGCATTACGCACAGCGGGCTTCTCCTGCTCCTGCTGTGTCACAGAGCTCAGTGTTAAATGTTTGGCCGAGCTGTGACAAAAGTCCCGCCCTCCTCCTATACCAGCTCAAGTGATAGATCACTGAGAACACTGCATCTATCACACTAGCTGGTCTAGGAGGAGGGCGGGACTTTTGTCATAGCTCGGCCGAACATTTAACACTGAGCTCTGTGACACAGCAGGAGCAGGAGAAGCGGTCTCCCGCTGTGTGTTACAAGTAGACAGGAGAAGCGCTGCAGCCACAGCATAGATTAAAGCGGCCCCAGGGCAGGCAGCCTACCGGGAAATGTCCCGGTAGGCCAGTCCAACCCTGGCAGCACCTGTAAAAAAGATGGCTTCAGGCCTACAGTGCAACTACACATGCGCCGTTCTGGAGCTTGCCAGGCTTGGGAAAACTCATACATGCTCGGCTGGGCGGGTGCATGCACGGTGACGTAATGGCGCCATTTTTGAATGGAATATGGAAGGCCTTGTTCTCAGTGGCGCCTCGCCACAGCAGAGGAGGAGTGAGGACACTCATGTGAGGGGGTAATATAAAGGTGGCAGAGGAGGACATTATGTGCCCATGGAGAGGTGAAAGGGGCACAGGAGGACACTGATGTGGAGAGGGGAAAGGGGCACAGGAGGGGGACACTGATGTGCCTTCCGAGAGGTAAAAGGGGTACAGGAGGAGGACACTGATGTGGAGAGGTAATATGAAGGGGGACAGCGCAGGAAACTACTGTGAGGAGGTGAGCCTCATGTCCGTGCAGCCTCTGACCACCTCCTGTACCATGTCCGCAGCCTCTGACCACCTCCTTTACCTTGTCCGCAGGCTCTGACCATCTCCTGTACCATGTCCGCAGCCATTCTGGGGGGGGGGGGGGTCACTGATGTAAGGGTGGAGTGAATACAATAATGTAAGGGGGCACTGATATAAAGGTCCCCCTCTATATTAGTAACCCCCCCTTACCTTAGTGTATTCACTCTGTGGAAGGTGGTCTCTGGTCACCAGAGTGCCCCCCACATAAGAGTTCCTGGCGTTCCCCTTTACATCTGAGTCTGCAGGATTCCCCCTTACAGTGCAAGGGCAATGCTGCAGACCCTGATGTAAGTGGGAACTCTGATGTAAGTAAGGGGAATGCAGTGGACTCTGATATAAGGTCACTAGAGCCCCCCTTACATCAGAGTTCCCCCTTAGATCATGATCTGCAGCATTCCCCTTTCCTTCGCACGGTAAGGGGAAATTCTGCAGACTCTGATGTAAGGGAGAACTCTGTGCTGGCTGGATTATCGTAACCTGCCCTTTACGTAAATGGAGAAATATGGTTTTTGACTTTTGTTTAAACACATTGCTATTAGCACTAGCTATATGTTTATAGTTTAAATATTGATATTTGCACTGTTTAGCACTGAAAACGGTCATTTTATTTCAGTAAAAAAAGAAGCTCTGTCAGTAAATGTCATGATTTTTGCCAGAAAAAAAAAGTGGCGTTTGTAAATTTTGGCGTCCTGCCATTAAATTTCACTTCAGGGGGTTGGCTGCACTGCAACTGGTGGCGAGTAATGCTTAAAGTGATACTAAAGTCTAAGTTTTTCTTCTTTAAAAATAACAAACATGTTATACTTACCTGCTCTGCGCAGTGGTTTTGCACAGAGCAGCCCAGATCCTCCTATTCTCGGGTCCCTCGCCGGTGCTCCTTGCCCCTCCCCCTGCTGAGTGCCCCCACCGCAAGCAGCTTGTTATGGGAGCACCTGAGCCAAGCCGCTACTCTCTGTGTCTATACAGACACAAAGCTGCGGTTCGGGCCCACCCCCCCTTTCTCCTCATTGGCTTACTGACTTTGATTGACAGAAGCAGGAGCCAATGGCGTCAGGCTTCTACAGTCAGGTCCATAAATGTTGGGACATCGACACAATTCTAATCTTTTTGGCTCTATACACAACCACAATGGATTTGAAATGAAATGAACAAGATGTGCTTTAACTGCAGACTTTCAACTTTAATTTGAGGGTATGGTGAATGGTGTAGGAATTACAACAGTTTGTATATGTGCCACCCACTTTTTAAGGGACCAAAAGCAATGGGACAATTGGCTTCTCAGCTGTTCTATGGGCAGGTGTGTGTTATTCCCTCATTATCCCATTTACAAGGAGCAGATAAAAGGTCCAGCGTTCATTTTAAGTGTGCTATTTGCATTTGGAATCTGTTGCTGTCAACTCTCAATATGAGATCCAAAGAGCTGTCACTATCAGTGAAGCAAGCCATCATTAGGCTGAAAAAACAAAACAAACCCATCAGAGAGATAGCAAAAATCAACTGTTTGGAACATCCTTAAAAAGAAAGAACGCACCGGTGAGCTCAGCAACACCAAAAGACCCGGAAGACCATGGAAAACAACTGTGGTGGATGACCGAAGAATTCTTTCCCTGGTGAAGAAAACACCCTTCACAACAGTTGGCCAGATCAAGAACACTCTCCAGGAGGTAGGTGTATGTGTGTCAAAGTCAACAATCAAGAGAAGACTTCACCAGAGTGAATACAGAGGGTTCACCACAAGATGTAAACCATTAGTCAGCCTCAAAAACAGGAAGGCCAGATTAGAGTTTGCCAAACAACATCTAATGCCATGCCAAACACCATTGTGGTGGTGTATAGAGCCAAAAAGATTAGAATTGTGTCAATGTCCCAATATTTATGGACCTGACTGTATCTCAGCCAATGAAGAGGGGGAGTCCCGGGCAGCCGAGACACTCCTGCAACATCGCTGGATCGAGATGGGCTCAGGTAAATATTAGGGGGGCTGTGGCCCACAGAAGGTTTTCTGACTTAATGCGTAGAATATATTAAGATAAAAAACCTTATGAATTTACAATCACTTTAAGGTCTGTCTAGTAGCTCAGTACTTGAAATTTTGAGCCCTGATATAGACTATGGATCCACCTGATTTCTACATTTATGTACTCATTGAACAAGAAACAGATGATGGGAAAAATTACATACGGTACACAGTAATTGGTCAAGCAAATGTTGATAAGGGTGATGACCAAAGTTACAGACCTGAAGTCATTGTATTACCTAATCCTCAATATACTGACATTTGTTATATAGAATTCGGCTATATATATAGTGCCTTGAAAAAGTGTTCATACCCCTTGAAATTTTCCACATTTTGTGATGTTACAACCTAATACATAAAATGTATTTTGTTGGGATTTTATGTAGACCAACACAAAGTGGTCTATCTCTCGGCTGCTTCTCTGATTTATGCCCTCTTTGCCCAGCCTGTCAGTTTAGGTGGTCAGGCATGTCTTGGTAGGTTTGCAGTTGTGCCATACTCTTTCCATTTGATGGATGATGGATTGAACAGTGCTCCGTGACATGTTCAAAGCTTGGGATATTTTTTTATAACCTAACACTGCTATATCCTGACCTATCCCTGACCTATCTGGTGTGTTCCTTGGCCTTCATGATGTGGTTTGTTCACTAAGGTTCTCTAACAAACCTCTTAGGACTTCACAGAACAGCTGTATTTAGCCCTGGTTCACATTGATGCAATTTGGAATGCGATTTAACATGTCAAATCGCATCCCAAATTGGCGGCAATTACCAGCAATAACAGCGTCCGAATCGGTGCAACGCCGCATTTGTGGCGCCGCACCGCTTCACAAAATTTGTTTTTGTACTACTTTTGGTGATTTTGGGGTGCGATTTCCATTGACATCTGTGCAGAAACCCGCACAGATGGCTCTAAAAAAGCCCCCGAAGTCGGGACTGACATGCGGGAATGAAATTGTGCGAGTTCAGCTGAACAATTTCATTCCCACAGTCAGTGTGAACCTAGGCTTAGGTAGGACATGAGAGTCGTATGACTGTGGATCCGATTTTGCCCTGTGACTTGAAGTCCAACATCCATCCGACTTCAATGAATGACTTTGTGTCTGGTATGAATTTTTAGGGGAAACTCTACTTCAAATTTAAAAGAAAAACAGTTTAGGGTTCCACCTCCAAGACCATATCAGGCCCTTTGGTCTGGTATGGATCTTAAAGGGAACCCCCATGGCAAAAAAAATTCTGTGGGATCCCCCCCAAAATCCATACCAGACCCTTATCTGAGCAGGCAGCCCGGCAGGTCAGGAAAAGGGGTGGGGACGAGCGAGTGCCCCCCCTGAACCATACCAGGTTACATGCCCTCAACATGGGTGTTGATGAGGACAAGGGCCTCTTCCCGACAACCCTGGCTGGTGGTTGTCAGGGTAAAAAGGGGGCCCCCAGATCCCAGGCCCTCCGCCCAATGTGAATGAGTATGGGGTACATTGTACCCCTACCCATTCACCTAAAATAAAAGTGTCAAAAATAAACACAGTACACAGGTTTTTAAAGTATTTTATTAAGGCAGCTCCGGTGTCTCTTACGATTTCTTCTCCCCTCTCCAGCTCTTCTCTGTCTTCCGGTGATGTCTTCTCCCTCTGCTAAGTCTCCTCCACTCTCTGCTGATGTCTTCCAGCCCTGACCGCCTGGGGCACGATGGGGCGGTGACATTACAAGGGGCGGGTCCTCCGGATGACATTAGCGGGTGGCCCTGCCCCATTCCAATATAAGTATTGGCACACGGCGGCCCCAGCATTAGAGTGGCAGAGAGCATCGAGTCAACATTGGAGGAAGAACAGAGGGAGAAGACAGCGGAGAGAGGAGGCACGGCAGAGGCAGAAGATGGCGGACAGAGGAGAAGAACCAGAAGGGCTAGAAGACATCAGCGGAGAGCGGAGGAGAACTGGCAGAGGGACAAGACATCGCCAGAAGACGAAGAGCCAGAGAGGGGAGAAGAAATCGGAAAAGAGATGCCAGTGCTGCCTTAATAAAATACTTTAACCACTTAAGGACCGCCTCACGCCGATGTACGTCGGCAAGGCGGCACGGGCAGGCAAAATCACGTACATGTACGTGATTTGCCTCCCGCGGGTGGGGGTCCGATCGGACCCCCCCCCCGCCGCCCGAGGCGGTCCCGTTCTGTCCCCCGGCGATCAGAGACGAGGGGGAGGCCATCCATTCGTGGCCCCCCCCTCGCGATAGCCGCCGGCCAATGGGAACACTCCTTTGCTGCTGTATGCTAAACAGCAGCAAAGGAAGTGATGTCATCTCCCCTCGGCTCAGTAGTTTCCGTTCCGGCCCGAGGAGAGACGACATCTATGTGAGTGCACCAACACACACACACACAGTAGAACATGCCAGGCACACAAAACACCCCGATCCCCCCCCCGATCGCCCCCCGATCCCCCCCCAATCACCCCCCCCCCCTGTCACAAACTGACACCAGCAGTTTTTTTTTTTTTTTTTTTTTTCTGATTACTGCTGTGTCAGTTTGTGACAGTTACTGTGTTAGCACAGTTACTGTTACCCCCCTGTAGGTCTAGGGTACCCCCCTAACCCCCCCTAATAAAGTTTTAACCCCTTGATCACCCCCCGTCACCAGTGTCGCTAAGCGATCATTTTTCTGATCGCTGTATTAGTGTCGCTGGTGACGCTAGTTAGTGAGGTAAATATTTAGGTTCGCCGTCAGCGTTTTATAGCGTCAGGGACCCCCATATACTACCTAATAAATGTTTTAACCCCTTGATTGCCCCCTAGTTAACCCTTTCACCACTGATCACCGTATAACCGCTACGGTTGACGCTGGTTAGTTCGTTTATTTTTTATAGTGTCAGGGCACCCGCCGTTTATTACCGAATAAAGGTTTAGCCCCCTGATCGCCCGGCGGTGATATGCGTCGCCCCAGGCAGCGTCAGATTAGCGCCAGTACCGCTAACACCCACGCACGCAGCATGCGCCTCCCTTAGTGGTATAGTATCTGATCGGATCAATATCTGATCCGATCAGATCTATACTAGCGTCCCCAGCAGTTTAGGGTTCCCAAAAACGCAGTGTTAGCGTGATCAGCCCAGATACCCGCTAGCACCTGCGTTTTGCCCCTCCGCCCGGCCCAGCCCAGCCCACCCAAGTGCAGTATCGATCGATCACTGTCACTTACAAAACACTAAACGCATAACTGCAGCGTTCGCAGAGTCAGGCCTGATCCCTGCGATCGCTAACAGTTTTTTTTGTAGCGTTTTGGTGAACTGGCAAGCACCAGCCCCAGGCAGCGTCAGGTTAGCGCCAGTACCGCTAACACCCACGCACGCACCGTACACCTCCCTTAGTGGTATAGTATCTGATCGCATCAATATCTGATCCGATCAGATCTATACTAGCGTCACCAGCAGTTTAGGGTTCCCAAAAACGCAGTGTTAGCGGGATCAGCCCAGATACCTGCTAGCACCTGCGTTTTGCCCCTCCGCCCGGCCCAGCCCACCCAAGTGCAGTATCGATCGATCACTGTCACTTACAAAAGACTAAAACGCATAACTGCAGCGTTCGCAGAGTCAGGCCTGATCCCTGCGATCGCTAACAGTTTTTTGGTAGCGTTTTGGTGAACTGGCAAGCGCCAGCGGCCTAGTACACCCCGGTCGTAGTCAAACCAGCACTGCAGTAACACGTGGTGACGTGGCGAGTCCCATAAGTGCAGTTCAAGCTGGCGAGATGGCAAGCACAAGTAGTGTCCCGCTGCCACCAAAAAGACAAACACAGGACCGTCGTGCCCATAATGCCCTTCCTGCTGCATTCGCCAATCCTAATTGGGAACCCACCGCTTCTGCAGCGCCCGTACTTCCCCCATTCACATCCCCAACCAAATGCGGTCGGCTGCATGAGAGGCATTTTTATGTCCTCCCAAGTACCCCTACCCAACGAACCCCCCAAAAAAGATGTTGTGTCTGCAGCAAGCGCGGATATAGGCGTGACACCCGCTATTATTGTCCCTCCTGTCCTGATAATCCTGGTCTTTGCATTGGTGAATGTTTTGAACGCTACCATGCACTAGTTGACTATTAGCGTAGGGTACAGCATTGCACAGACTAGGCACACTTTCACAGGGTCTCCCAAGATGCCATCGCATTTTGAGAGACCCGAACCTGGAACCGGTTACCGTTATAAAAGTTAGTTACAAAAAAAGTGTAAAAAAAAAAAAAAATATGAAATAAAAAAAAATAGTTGTTGTTTTATTGTTCTCTCTCTCTCTATTCTCTCTCTCTATTGTTCTGCTCTTTTTTACTGTATTCTATTCTGCAATGTTTTATTGTTATTGTTATTATGTTTTATCATGTTTGTTTTTCAGGTGTGTAATTATTTACACTTTACTGTTTACTGTGCTTTATTGTTAACCATTGTTAACCATTTTTTTGTCTTCAGGTACGCCATTCACGACTTTGAGTGGTTATACCAGAATGATGCCTGCAGGTTTAGGTATCATCTTGGTATCATTCTTTTCAGCCAGCGGTCGGCTTTCATGTAAAAGCAATCCTAGCGGCTAATTAGCCTCTAGACTGCTTTTACAAGCCGTGGGAGGGAATGCCCCCCCCCCCACCGTCTTCCGTGTTTTTCTCTGGCTCTCCTGTCTCAACAGGGAACCTGAGAATGCAGCCGGTGATTCAGCCAGCTGACCATAGAGCTGATCAGAGACCAGAGTGGCTCCAAACATCTCTATGGCCTAAGAAACCGGAAGCTACGAGTATTTCATGACTTAGATTTCACCGGATGTAAATAGCGCCATTGGGAAATTGGGGAAGCATTTTATCACACCGATCTTGGTGTGGTCAGATGCTTTGAGGGCAGAGGAGAGATCTAGGGTCTAATAGACCACAATTTTTTCAAAAAAGAGTACCTGTCACTACCTATTGCTATCATAGGGGATATTTACATTCCCCGAGATAACAATAAAAATGATTAAAAAAAAAAATATGAAAGGAACAGTTTAAAAGTAAGATTAAAAAAGCAAAAAAATAATAAAGAAAAAAAAAAAACAAAAAAAAAACACCCCTGTCGCCCCCTGCTCTCGCGCTAAGGCGAACGCAAGCGGCGGTCTGTCGTCAAACGTAAACAGCAATTGCACCATGCATGTGAGGTATCGCCGCGAAGGCCAGATCGAGTGCAGTAATTTTTCCAGTAGACCTCCTCTGTAAATCTAAAGTGGTAACCTGTAAAGGCTTTTGAAGGCTTTTAAACATGTATTTATTTTGTTGCCACCGCACGTTTGTGCGCAATTTTAAAGCATGTCATGTTTGGTATCCATGTACTCGGCCTAAGATCATCTTTTTTATTTCATCAAACATTTGGGCAATATAGCGTGTTTTAGTGCATTAGAATTTAAAAAAAGTGTGTTTTTTCCCCAAAAAATGCGTTTGAAAAATCGCTGCGCAATTACTGTGTGAAAAAAAAAAATGAAACACCCACCATTTTAATCTGTAGGGCATTTGCTTTAAAAAAATATATAATGTTTGGGGGTTCAAAGTAATTTTTTTGCAAAAAAAAAAAACTTTTTCATGTAAACAATAAGTGTCAGAAAGGGCTTTGTCTTCAAGTGGTTAGAAGAGTGGGTGATGTGCGACATAAGCTTCTAAATGTTGTGCATAAAATGCCAGGACAGTTCAAAACCCCCCCAAATGACCCCATTTTGGAAAGTAGACACCCCAAGCTATTTGCTGAGAGGCATGTCGAGTCCATGGAATATTTTATATTGCGACACAAGTTGCGGGAAAGAGACAAATTTTTTTTTTTTTTTTTTTTTTTGCACAAAGTTGTCACTTAATGATATATTGCTCAAACATGCCATGGGAATATGTGAAATTACACCCCAAAATACATTCTGCTGCTTCTCCTGAGCACGGGGATACCACATGTGTGAGACTTTTTGGGAGCCTAGCCGCGTACGGGACCCCGAAAACCAAGCACCGCCTTCAGGCTTTCTAAGGGCGTGAATTTTTGATTTCACTCTTCACTGCCTATCACAGTTTCGGAGGCCATGGAATGCCCAGGTGGCACAAAACCCCCCCAAATGACCCCATTTTGGAAAGTAGACACCCCAAGCTATTTGCTGAGAGGTATAGTGAGTATTTTGCAGACCTCACTTTTTGTCACAAAGTTTTAAAAATTGAAAAAAGAAAAAAAAAAATGTTTTTTCTTGTCTTTCTTCATTTTCAAAAACAAATGAGAGCTGCAAAATACTCACCATGCCTTTCAGCAAATAGCTTGGGGTGTCTACTTTCCAAAATGGGGTCATTTGGGGGGGTTTTGTGCCACCTGGGCATTCCATGGCCTCCGAAACTGTGATAGGCAGTGAAGAGTGAAAGCAAAAATTTACACCCTTAGAAATCCTGAAGGCGGTGATTGGTTTTCGGGGCCCCGTACGTGGCTAGGCTGCCAAAAAGTCCCACACATGTGGTATCCCCGTACTCAGGAGAAGCAGCTAAATGTATTTTGGGGTGCAATTCCACATAGGCCCATGGCCTGTGTGAGCAATATATCATTTAGTGACAACTTTTTGTAAATATATATTTTTTTTTTTTGTCATTTTTCAATCACTTGGGACAAAAAAAATAAATATTCAATGGGTTCAACATGCCTCTCAGCAATTTCCTTGGGGTGTCTACTTTCCAAAATGGGGTCATTTGGGGGGGTTTTGTACTGCCCTGCCATTTTAGCACCTCAAGAAATGACATAGGCAGTCATAAACTAAAAGCTGTGTAAATTCCAGAAAATGTACCCTAGTTTGTAGACGCTATAACTTTTGCGCAAACCAATAAATATACGCTTATTGACATTTTTTTTACCAAAGACATGTGGCCGAATACATTTTGGCCTAAATGTATGACTAAAATTTAGTTTATTGGATTTTTTTTATAACAAAAAGTAGAAAATATCATTTTTTTTCAAAATTTTCGGTCTTTTTCCGTTTATAGCGCAAAAAATAAAAACCGCAGAGGTGATCAAATACCATCAAAAGAAAGCTCTATTTGTGGGAAGAAAAGGACGCAAATTTCGTTTGGGTACAGCATTGCATGACCGCGCAATTAGCAGTTAAAGTGACGCAGTGCCAAATTGGAAAAAGACCTCTGGTCCTTAGGCAGCATAATGGTCCGGGGCTCAAGTGGTTAAAAACCTATGTAATGTGTTTAATTTTGAAACTTTTTTTTAGGTGAATTGATAGGGGTACAATGTACCCCATACTGCTCGTCCCCACCCCCTTTCCTGACCTGCAGGGCTGCCTGCTCGGATAAGGGTCTGGAATAGATTTGGGGGGACCCCGCGTTGTTTTTTTCGGCGTGGGGGTTCCCCTTAAAATCCTTACCAGACCGAAGGTCCTGATATGGTCTCGGAGGGGAAACCCCATGCCGTTTTTTTTTTTTTTTTTTTAATTTGGTGTGGAGTTCCCCTTCAAGATCCTCAGAGCACATGCCAAAGTGCTATCAGTTAAGATGATGATCCAACTTTGATCCGACTTCAATAATATTCAATTGGCTGAAGTGGTATCAAAGTCGGACCAAAGTAGTGCAGGATTCTTTTTCAAAGTCAGACCAACGAGTTAAGACGGCTCTCATAGGGAAACATTGATTTGCATACGCCATGCGACACAATGTGCTCACAATGTCGGAGTGTTTGTCGTACAAGTGTGAACCTGGCCTTAGGCCGGGTTTACACTGGTGCGACATGACAGCCGTCCTACTTTGGATCCGACTTTGCCATGCGACTTGAAGCCGACATACGTCCGACTTTCAATGAACAGGGATCCGACTTGGATCCCCGCCAATACCAGGCACTGTGTTTGGTATGAATCTTGAGGGGGAACTCCACACCAAATTTTAAATAAAAAAGTGGCATGGGTACCCCCTCCAGGAGCATACCAGGCCCTTGGGTCTGGTATGGATTTTAAGGGGAATCTCCTACGCCGAAAAAAACAGCATGGGGGTCCCCCCAAAATCCATACCGGACCCTTATCTGAGCACGCAGCACGGCCGGTCAGGAAGAGGGTGGGGATGAGCGAGCGTCCCCCCTCCTGAACCGTACAAGGCTGCATGCCCTCAACATTGGGGGTGGGTGCTTTGGAGCGGGGGGGCACACTGCCGCCCCCCCACCCCAAAGCACCTTGTCCCCATGTTGATGAGGACAAGGGCCTCTTCCCGACAACTCTGGCCATTGGTTGTCGGGGTCTGCGGGTGGGAGGCTTATCGGAATCCGGGAGCCCCTTCAATAAGGGGGCTCCCAGATCCCGGCCCCCCACCCTATGTGAATGAGTATGGGGTACATTGTACCCCCACCCATTCACCTGGGGAAAAAAGTGTCAATAAAAAAAAAAACACACTAGACAGGTTTTTAAAGTAATTTATTAGGCAGCCCCGGGGGTCTTCTTGCGACTTGGGGGGTCTCTTCTGACTTCTCCGTGCTCTCCGGCCTCTTCTCCCGGTCTTCAGTTCTTCTCCCACTCTCTGGCCTCTTCTCCCGGTCTCCGGTTCTTCTCCCGCTCTCCAGTTCTTCTGCCGGGCTCCTCAGCTATGTTCTGCTCTTTTGCCCACTCTTTTGCTAGCGGTGGCCCGGTCTTCTCTGCTGTCTTCTTCCCTCTTCTCTTCTTCCGATGTTGACACGACGCTCGCTCCCACTGTAATGGCGTGTGACTGGTGCGCAACGACTTATATAGGGATGGGGCGTGGTCACCGGGTGATGTCACTCGGTGACCCTGCCCCTGATGATGTCCCAGTTCCATCATGCCCCGGGCAGTGATGTCATAAGGGGCGGGGTCACCGGGTGACATCACCTGGTGACCACGCCCCATGCCTATATAAGTGGTTGCGCACCGCGCACACGGCATTACAGCGGGAGAGAGCGTCGTGTCAACATCGGAAGAAGAGAAGAGGGAAGAAGACGACGGAAAAGACCGGGCCAACACTAGCAAAAGAGCGGCAAAAGAGCAGAAGGTAGCGGAGGAGCCTGGCAGAAGAACCGGAGAGCGGGGAGAAGAATCAGAGACCAGGAGAAGAGTCCGGAGACCGGGAGAAGAGGCCGGAGAGCACGGAGTCAGAAGAGACCCCCCAAGTCGGAAGAAGACCCCCGGAGCTGCCTAATAAATTACTTTAAAAACCTGTCTAGTGTGTTTTTTTTTATTGACACTTTTTTCCCCAGGTAAATGGGTAGGTGTACAATGTACCCCATAATCATTCACATAGGGTGGGGGGCCAGAAACTGGGGGCCCCCTTATTAAAGGGGGTTCCCGGATTCCAATAAGCCCCCCGCCCGCAGACCCCGACAACCAATGGCCAGGGTTGTCGGGAAGAGGCCCTTGTCCTCATCAACATGGGGAGAAGGTGCTTTGGGGTGGGGGGGCCGCAGGGCGTCCCCCTGCCCCAAAGCACCCACCCCCTATGTTGAGGGCATGCGGCCTGGTACGGTTCAGGAAGGGGGGTGCTCGCTCGTCCCCACCCCCCTTTCTGACCGGCCATGCTGCGTGCTCGGATAAGGGTCCGGTATGGATTTTGGGGGGACCCCCATGCCATTTTTTCGGCGTAGGGGATTCCCCTTAAAATCCTTATCAGACCCAAGGGCCTGGTATGCTCTTGGAGGTGAAACCAATGCCGTTTTTTTTTTGGCGCGGAGTTCCCCCTCAAGATCATCAGAGCACAAGTCGCATGCCAAAGTCGGATCATGCAAGACGGCCATCCGACTTTGATCCGACTTCAATGATAGTCAATGGGCTGAAGTAGGATCAAAGTCGGACCAAAGTAGTACAGGGAGCATTTTCAAAGTTGGACCGACTTGTGTCGGACCAGTTTCCATATTTTCATTTTATATTTTTTCTTTTTTATCTTCTTTTTTCATTTTTTTAATTTCCTGCTCTTTGGGTCTTAGCAGTTCTATACTACTCACGTTCCAAATGTGATGTTCTTCTTCTGATATGTCTCCTTATATTTTTAGAATTCAGACATTTGTAAAACATTTCCAACATTCTCAACTCTCAAGTCCCTGATGAAGGTATCAGAATACTGGAAACGCGTCGGGTATTGGGGTACACCACCCCTAGGAGAGTACATATGACATGATGATTCATATTTGCATAGTTCTTGTCTTGTTTTTTTATGGAATGTATTTTTGTATTGTGTAGACGCTTTTACGTCTTTTTATTGTATATCATTAAAATACACTATTTTTTACCATAAAGAGTTGGTGGTCTGTCAAAGTCCCATTGAGGGGGGATATTTTCCTTTGTTCCATGATACTAGAGATGAGACCACCATACTCTAAATTTGACATGATGGAGGTCTCTTTTTTCTTTGTGTCAGACCAGTTAAGACGGCTCCCATAGGGAAACATTGATTTTCACACGTCATGCGGCATGAGCTCACAATGTCGGAGCGTTGTGAACCCAGCCTTAAACTGAGATTAAATTACACACAAGTGGACTCTATTTACTAATTAGGTGACTTCTGAAAGCAATTTGTTCCACTAGATTTTAAATAGGGGTATCAGAGTAAAGGGGGCTGAATACAAATGCACGCCACACTTTTCAGACACTTATTTGTAAAAGAAAATGAAAACCATTTATCGTTTTCCTTCCACTTCACAATGATGTGCCACTTTGTGTTGGTCTATCACATGAAATCACAATAGAATACATTTACTTTTTTGGTTGTAACATGACAAAATGTGGAAAATGTCAAGGGGTGTGAATACTTTTTCATGGCACTGTATAGAGAGTTAGTGTGCTCTTTAACTGTACCCACGTTTTCAGAAAAAACATGGCGATCTTTTATGCCTTTGCAATAGCTTTCAGATGTAGTTATTGTTGGCAGTGCTGACTGATAATGCTGCTGTCCAAGTCTGCCCCTGTGCTCCTTCATCCAGAATCGTGTCTCACTCAGTCTGATGCTGCATCTGTCCCCCCGCTGCTTCTAATGCAGACGGGATCTTTCCTGGGCTTGGACCAACTGAGTGATGCCACAGGGAGTGCAGAACAAACTGCGCTCTTGTGATCCCCAGGAGGGGTATAGCCAAAATAGCTTTGGATATACTTCTCCTTTAATCTTTTCTTATATAAAGCTTGTATTATTTCCATACTGGTGTGCATCTATATACTTATGGTTAATGTTCTATGCTGGTTGCAGTAGTTCCTCTGCTCCCAATTACTTGGGTTCGATCACTGGTTACCCATTTCACGCAAAACAACGTACCCGTAGGTCAGTACTTTGATACTAAATACCGGGGTTATGGCAGCAGCTAGCTGCCATAACCCCGGTATTTTCGGGAACGCCGTGCATTTCTCTTTCAGATAAAAGTGGTCTCCGCGGCGGATTCGCCGCAAGATCACTTTTATCGGTGGCGGGAGAGGTGCCCACCCCCCCTCCCACCATGCTCCGGTCATCTCCGCAGCTTACCGGACCCGTCGGTAGCCGCGGACACAATCACATCCTCTCCCGTGGATGCCTGGCTGCCGACTGAGGGGAAGATGGCCCCCCCGCTCAACTCCATAGCATGGGATTGTGAGGAAGGAGGAGAAGACATTACAGGAAGGGCAGGAGTAGGAGGAGATTGTGAGCGAGGGGGGGGAGACTGTACAGGAAGCGGAGAAGATTGTGCAGGAGAAGAAGATTGTGAGCGGGGGGGTGGAGACTGTACAGGAGTAGGAGGAGATTGTGAGGGTGGAAGGGAGGTGCTGTACAGGAAGCGGAGAAGACTGTGCAGGAGTAGGAGGAGATTGTGAGGGAGGGGGTGGAGACTGTACAGGAGTAGGAGGAGATTGTGAGGGTGGTGGCTGTACAGTAGAGGGAGAATTCTGTACAGGAGGAGGAGGTTGTGAGGGTGGGGGCTGTACAGGAGAGGGAGAAGACTGTACAGGAGTAGGAGGAGGTTGTGAGGGGGGGGCTGTACAGGAGAGGGAGAAGACTGTACAGGAGTAGGAGGAGGTTGTGAGGGTGGGGGCTGTACAGGAGAGAGAGAAGACTGTACAGGAGTAGGAGGAGATTGTGAGGGTGGAGGGGGGGGCTGTACAGGAGAGGGAGAAGACTGTACAGGAGTAGGAGGAGGTTGTGAGGGGGGGGCTGTACAGGAGAGGGAGAAGACTGTACAGGAGTAGGAGGAGATTGTGAGGGTGGAGGGGGGGGGGGCTGTACAGGAGAGGGAGAAGACTGTACAGGAGTAGGAGGAGGTTGTGAGGGTGGGGGCTGTACAGGAGAGGGAGAAGACTGTACAGGAGTAGGAGGAGGTTGTGAGGGTGGGGGCTGTACAGTAGAGGGAGAATTCTGTACAGGAGGAGGAGGTTGTGAGGGTGGGGGCTGTACAGGAGAGAGAGAAGACTGTACAGGAGTAGGAGGAGATTGTGAGGGTGGAGGGGGGGGCTGTACAGGAGAGGGAGAAGACTGTACAGGAGTAGGAGGAGGTTGTGAGGGGGGGGCTGTACAGGAGAGGGAGAAGACTGTACAGGAGTAGGAGGAGATTGTGAGGGTGGAGGGGGGGGGGGGCTGTACAGGAGAGGGAGAAGACTGTACAGGAGTAGGAGGAGGTTGTGAGGGTGGGGGCTGTACAGGAGAGGGAGAAGACTGTACAGGAGTAGGAGGAGGTTGTGAGGGTGGGGGCTGTACAGGAGAGGGAGAAGACTGAACAGGAGTAGGAGGAGATTGTGAGGGGGGGGGCTGTACAGGAGAGGGAGAAGACTGAACAGGAGTAGGAGGAGATTGTGAGGGGGGGACTTACAGGAAGCGGAGGAGACTGTGAAGGAGTAGGAGATTGTAAGGGAGGGGGATGAGACTGTACAGGAGTAGGAGGAGACTTTGAGGGGGGGGGGAGGAGATTTGCAGAAGGAGATCATTAGGGAAGGAGAGAAAACTGTACAGGAGGGGGGATTGTGCAGGAGTAGAAGAAGATTATGAGGGAGGGAGAGGAGATTGTGCAGGAATAGAGGGAAATTGAGAGGAAAGGGGAGGAGATTGTGCAGGAGTAAGAGGAGCATGTGAGGGAGGGGGGGGGGATTGTGCAGGAGGGGGAGGAGATTGTGCGAAGGGGGAGATTGGCGCTATATAAATCCCGTATAATAATAATAATAATAATAATAATAATAATAATTGTGAGGAAGGGGGAGGAGATTATGCAGGAGGGGGAGGAGATTGTGCAGGAGTAGGAGGAGATTGAGAGGGAGGGGGAGGAGCTTGTGCAGGAGTAGGGGGAGATTGAGAGGGAGGGGGAAGAGATTGTGCAGGAGTAGGAGGAGATTGAGAGGGAGGAGATTGTGCAGAAGAAGGACATCGTCAGGGAAGGAGAGAAGACTGTACAGGAGTAGGGGGAGAGTGTCAGGGAGGGCTTGCGGTTTGTGCAGGAGGGGGGGACTTATACGGTAGGAGAAGTCGAGTTGGGTCATGTGCTGTTACGCCCCGTCTGGACACTGCTGTTATGAAACATACCACGTGACCGTTATGAAACATACCACGTGACCGCCCTCAGGCGGGCATGTGCCAATAAATTTGGTATCCCATGAAATTTGGTATCCTCTGCTATTACTGCGCATGTGCCGATTTCAGACAAGAGAAACCGAGCGCAGATCTACTGCCGACGAACACAGCTGAGTTATATTAACTCCTCACACGCCGTGCATCATGAAGACACAGCGAGACACCTGGCTCCATGTGGATGACAGCGGGGGACACGACGAGGGCACACAGGCGAAGAAGGAACAGCAACAAGCTGTATCGTCTACACACAGACTGCAAGTCACATGGGGGGGGGCAGTCTGGATGTCACATGGGGGGGCAGTCTGGATGTCACATGGGGGGCAGTCTGAATGTCACATGGGGGGGGCAGTCTGAATGTCACATGGGGGGGCAGTCTGAATGTCACATGGGGGGGGCAGTCTGAATGTCACATGGGGGGGGGCAGTCTGGATGTCACATGGGGGGGGCAGTCTGAATGTCACATGGGGGGGGCAGTCTGGTTGTCACATGGGGGGGGCAGTCTGGTTGTCACATGGGGGGGCAGTCTGGTTGTCACATGGGGGGGCAGTCTGAATGTCACATGGGGGGGCAGTCTGAATGTCACATGGGGGGGCAGTCTGAATGTCACATGGGGGGGGCAGTCTGAATGTCACATGGGGGGGCAGTCTGGATGTCACATGGGGGGGGGGCAGTCTGAATGTCACATGGGGGGGCAGTCTGGATGTCACATGGGGGGGCAGTCTGGATGTCACATGGGGGGGCAGTCTGAATGTCGCATGGGGGGGCAGTCTGAATGTCGCATGGGGGGGGCAGTCTGAATGTCGCATGGGGGGGGCAGTCTGAATGTCACATGGGGGGGGCAGTCTGGATGTCACATGGGGGGGGGCAGTCTGGATGTCACATGGGGGGGGCAGTCTGAATGTCACATGGGGGGGCAGTCTGAATGTCACATGGGGGGGGCAGTCTGAATGTCACATGGGGGGGGCAGTCTGAATGTCACATGGGGGGGGCAGTCTGGATGTCACATGGGGGGGGGCAGTCTGGATGTCACATGGGGGGGGGCAGTCTGGATGTCACATGGGGGGGGCAGTCTGGATGTCACATGGGGGGGCAGTCTGGATGTCACATGGGGGGGGGCAGTCTGGATGTCACATGGGGGGGCAGTCTGGATGTCACATGGGGGGGCAGTCTGGATGTCACATGGGGGGGGGCAGTCTGAATGTCACATGGGGGGGCAGTCTGAATGTCACATGGGGGGGGCAGTCTGAATGTCACATGGGGGGGGCAGTCTGAATGTCACATGGGGGGGGCAGTCTGAATGTCACATGGGGGGGGCAGTCTGAATGTCACATGGGGGGGGCAGTCTGAATGTCACATGGGGGGGGCAGTCTGAATGTCACATGGGGGGGGCAGTCTGAATGTCACATGGGGGGGCAGTCTGAATGTCACATGGGGGGGGGCAGTCTGAATGTCGCATGGGGAGGGCAGTCTGAATGTCACATGGGGGGGGCAGTCTGAATGTCACATGGGGGGGCAGTCTGAATGTCACATGGGGGGGCAGTCTGAATGTCACATGGGGGGGCAGTCTGAATGTCACATGGGGGGGCAGTCTGAATGTCACATGGGGGGGGCAGTCTGGATGTCACATGGGGGGCAGTCTGGATGTCACATGGGGGGGCAGTCTGAATGTCGCATGGGGGGGGCAGTCTGAATGTCGCATGGGGGGGGCAGTCTGAATGTCACATGGGGGGGGGCAGTCTGAATGTCACATGGGGGGGGGGCAGTCTGAATGTCACATGGGGGGGGGCAGTCTGAATGTCACATGGGGGGGGGCAGTCTGGATGTCACATGGGGGGGGCAGTCTGGATGTCACATGGGGGGGGCAGTCTGGATGTCACATGGGGGGGGCAGTCTGGATGTCACATGGGGGGGGCAGTCTGAATGTCACAGGGGACAGTCTGCATGTCACATGGGGGGGGCCACGGGCTGGATGTCACAGGGGAGGCTGCATATCATAGGGAGCACACGATGGTTGCCATAGGCTGGCTGGGTGTCACCGGGGGGCACACAATGGTTGGTACAGGCTGGCTGCATGTCACAGGGGGCCACAGGCTACACTGATTGCATGTCACAGGGGGCCACAGACTACACTGGCTGGGTGTCACGGGGGGCCACAGGCTGCATGGCACAGGAGGCACACAATTGTTGCCACAGCCTGGCTGGATATCACAGGGGGCCACAGGCTGCGCTGGCTGGTTGTCACAGGGGCAGTATCACGGCGCAGGGAGTGCTGAGTACTCCAGGAATCTCTGGACTCTTAACTATTTAACAGTACCTGCAAGGCGGGGCTCCTCAATGCCTGTGTCCCGCAGTGGTCAGGAAAATTCTACCCTCATAAAATGGGTGTGGCCCCTGGGGGTCCTCTAGTATCCCTGTACCAATTTTGGTGTCCCTGGGCACCATGGTTCAGCTACAGGGCCCTAAATTCAGGCTAGCTTGGCCCACTATGTTAATTTATGGCGCAGTAACGTTTGGAAACTTTGAGTGGCCACAGCTCAGGCCCGAAAGAGTCCGGGCCCCCACAGCTCGAGCCCCTGGACATGTTTGGGGCTCAAGCTGTGGCCCCTCAAAGTTCCTGACTGCGCCATAGATTAACATAGCGGGCCAAGCTAGCCTATATTTAGGCCCCCCTTGGTAGCCAAACCACATTGCCCAGGGGCACCAAACTTGGTACAGGGAAACTGGAGGACCCCCAGGGGCCACACACATTTTTTGGGGCCAATGCTTCATTTTCAGGGGGACCTGCATTGGGGTAGAATTTCGCTGGCCACCGTGGGACACAGGAATTGTATTCATATATTCAGTCCATATATGTATATATTCTCAATGCACAACTTTTTCATCCTCTTTGGTTGCAGGGGATCTGTCACTGGTTGGGGATCTGTCACTGGTTGGGGATCTGTCACTGGTTGGGACTGACCCTTGAACATTATCTCCCTATGCAACCAAGCTTACCCTGTGTCCTTGGACACGATTGCTTCTGGTTCTTTGTC
>JBBGZY010001103.1:682500-1002698 GCA_037952925.1 Lithobates clamitans | reverse complement strand
GGTGTCAATGGGAGACTAGTGTTCCATCGTTGGTGTCAATGGGAGACTAGTGTTCCATCATTGGTGTCAATGGGAGACTAGTGTTCCATCGTTGGTGTCAATGGGAGACTAGTGTTCCATCGTTGGTGTCAATGGGAGACTAGTGTTCCATCGTTGGTGTCAATGGGTGAATAGTGTTCCATCGTTGGTGTCAATGGGAGAATAGTGTTCCATCGTTGGTGTCAATGGGAGAATAGTGTTCCATCGTTGGTGTCAATGGGAGAATAGTGTTCCATCGTTGGTGTCAATGGGAGAATAGTGTTCCATCGTTGGTGTCAATGGGAGAATAGTGTTCCATCGTTGGTGTCAATGGGAGAATAGTGTCCCATCGTTGGTGTCCATGGGTGAATAGTGTCCCATCGTTGGTGTCAATGGGTGAATAGTGTCCCATCGTTGGTGTCCATGGGTGAATAGTGTCCCACTGGTGTCAATGGGTGAATAGTGTCCCATCGTTGGTGTCAATGGGTGAATAGTGTCCCATCGTTGGTGTCAATGGGAGAATAGTGTCCCATCGTTGGTGTCAGTGGGAGAATAGTGTCCCAAGGGACAGATAAAAGGCAAGCAAACGTCCACATCTGGCCTGTGGGCCACAGTTTGGAGACCACTGTCGTAAACTTTTTAAAAATGGCCTGGACAGGCATGAATACGTTCTTAATTTCTGTGTCAGTATTTTTAAAAAAAGCCAGGATCAGACAAATCCGCCGACCACCATATTTAAAAGCAGTGCAGCAATGGCAGCCCCGATAACACAGTGAATACCTGTATGTAGTATTATGTTTTATCTTTTTATACAGATATCAGTCCACACAGACACTTTCACCTGGAAGTCTGGAATCACAACCCACAGATGTTTGGACATTTTTTGGCCGAGAAATATTTGTATGTTCTTCACATGTCATTTAAGAAACATACACACCTAAACATCGCATTTCCTTATCCATTTCACCTATAAAGTCATTCTACATTGTGCAATACTTACGTATGTAGTTTTCATATATTTAATTTCCATTTCCTTATTCATTTTACATGATGCAATATATTCATGTTGTTTTTATTTAGTGCTTACGTAGGTAATGTACATGATCTTTATTTTTGGCACTTTAGGTTTGCTGTTCAGCAATAACCACCTCTGGCCATTATCTATCAGTCCCTCCCTCATACCAGGGTGAAGGTGTAATCCTGTACTATGATCTCTAATTTCATCCCCCAATCCAATCACTGTCCTAATTTTACCACCTTCACCTCCATAACATTTACAAAATGTGCCACTTCTTTACCAAGGATACCTTCAAGATACTAAATCATTCCCTTGTTATCTCTCGCCTTGACTATTCCATCTCCCTCCTCATTGGCTGACCTCTACACAGACTATCCTCTCTTCAGTCCATCATGAATGCTTCTGCCAGATTCATCCACCTTACCAACCCCTCAGTGTCCTCCACCTATCTCTGCCAATCCTACACTGGCCAATCCAGGTCCTCCCCCTCTCAGCCAATCCCTCTACTGGCCTCCTCTCGGTGTCCTCCATTCCTCTCTGCCAATACCTCCACTGGCCTCAGCTCAGTGTCCTCCAGCCCTCTCTGCCAAACCCTTCCACTGGCTTATGCTCAGTGTTCTCCACCCTCTCTGCCAATCCCTCAACTAGCCGCTGATCAGTGTTCTTCACCATTCTCTGCCAATTCCACCACTGGCCTCTGCTCAGTGTCCTCCACTCCTCCCTGCTAACCCCTCTCTAACAATCCCTTCACCCTCTCTGCCTTTCCCTCTACTGGCTGCCATTCAGTGTCCTCCATCCCTCTCTGCCAATCCTCCCTGGGCTCCACTTAATGTCCTCCACCCCTTACCTATCCCTCAACTGGCCCTGCTCAGTGTTCTCCACCCCTCTTTGCCAATCCCTCCACTGGGCCCAACTTGGTGCCTTCCACCCCTCACCCACTTACCAATCCTTCAACTGGCCCCTGCTCAGTGTTCTCCACCCCTCTTTGCCAATCCCTCCACTGGCCCCCGCTCAGTGTCCTCCATCCCTCTCTGCCAATTCCTCCATTGGCCTCCACCCCTCTCTGCCAATCCCTCCGCTGACCATAGACTTTGCATCCAACTATGTCACTAATGTGCTTTATGAACGCCCCCCCCCTCCTCCGTTTTGCTTTGTGTGAACTCCATTATCGGGTACATATCTAATACGATGTACACCCCTAACCGAGTTCAATAGAAAACAGGAAGTGAGAGGAAATCCCTGAAAAGTGAGGGAATCCCTGTTTGTCACCAGAATTAGTTCCCCCATTAGAAGATTTTTTTTTCTCCTCTATGCCTGTTCTGGTGACAACCCAAAATTTGTGATGGTTATTCACACTCGGTAAGCAGGACAAACAGAGAGGTAAAATCTCCCTAACAGGGGCACAGACAACAATAAAAAGCAGACAAGTGGTTCTAATCCCTCTTCACTTCATCCAAAAAAAGATTTTTTTTTTCATTTAGTTATACTTTAAAGAGTGCCCTGGGCCTCTGCCGATGACATCACTGGTTATAAATAAAAAAAAAAAAACAGGTGAAGATTTACCTGACCCGACTTCTTCCTTTTCTCCCGCTTTCCAAAGATGCAGGCCAGATCGGTGTCACTGCGACAAGACAGGTCCTTTCCTGCATGACAAACGCAAACAAGAAGAGTATTTTGAAGTATTGAGAGCGCTCTGTTTTGTTTTAATATTAAATAACCTTCTAAATCCAACCAGATTAAATGCCCGTCCAAACCAAACACCCGGAGCTGAGGAAACCACTCACTGCAAGCAGCTCCACCTTCAGTACACAGCGTGCAACCGTCAGAGAACGCAACACCAAAACCGCCCAACATACTGTGGCTTCTGATCTAGACTACTCATCGCCCTTTGCTGTCAGTAGTATACGTCAAACCAAAAATCAGAGTGGGCACCCAGATCATGACATCCTGGGCCAGATATAGTGTGAGCCATTGACTGAACACCCAACAGCTACATGACTATGTTGAGGGGCCATTTATCTGCTGTACAAGTCCACCCTACAAGAGTTGCCTCTCTCGCCCCCCCAACCTACTACTTGTAAACCTTTTCAACTGACCCTTACCCCTCCCCTTTCTTTTCTCTCTCTGTCTTTACCTCATGTTTAAACCTTCACCCCCCCCCCCCCCCTTCTTCTTTATCCCCCACTCCTCAAAGCCCAAATAAAATATTATCCCCTTTTACAGTGCAGATGCACCCACACTGCAGGGGTTATACCTCATTTTATCAAGGGGAGAGTAGAAACAGATTTACTTACCTGATGCTCCACTGCTCTGGTGGTAGACTGTCCATCTGGGTCATAAAGACCAATGCAGGGATCTGGTCCCTACTTTGAATTTCATGACTTCATGATCCTAGACTGCTGCAGAACAGGGCAGAAGAGGCTGTGGGACTTGTCTAGCTGCAGGGAGGAGTGGACGAATGGGTAAGTAAATCTTTTTTTTTGCTGCACATGACCAGTGGGGCTCCAAACTCCAAATGTGGTCTTTGCTTGCCTTTTTCAGGCCCCTAGGGCACTATTTCTCCCAGTGACGCCAACAATGAGGCACTGATCCTTCCACTGACAACAATGGGGCACCATTCCTCCCACTGACACCATTGGCGCACTATTCCTCCCACTAACACCAACAATGGCGCACTATTCCTCCCACTAACACCAATGATGAGGCACTGATCCTTCCACTGACAACAATGGGGCACCATTCCTCCCACTGACACCATTGGCGCACTATTCCTCCCACTAACACCAACAATGGCGCACTATTCCTCCCACTAACACCAATGATGAGGCACTGCTGATCCTTTCACTGACAACAATGGGGCACCATTCCTCCCACTGACACCATTGGCGTACTATTCCTCCCACTAACACCAACAATGACTCACTATTCCTCCCACTAACACCAATGATGAGGCACTGATCCTTCCACTGACATCAACAATGGGTCACTATTCCTCCAACTGGTATCAACAATAGGGCACCATTCTTTCCACAGATACCAATGATGGGAGACTATTCCTCCCACTGATAAAAAGGATGGGGCATTATTCCATCCACTGATACCAATGATGTGACACTATTCCTCCAACTGATATAATCAATAGAGCACTATTCTTTCCACGGATACCAATGATGGGGCACTATTTCTCCCACTGACAGCATCCATGGGGCCCATTTCCTTTAACTGATAAGAATAGGGCACTATTCTTTTCACGGATATCAATGATGGGAAACTATTCCTCTCACTGATACCAATGATGGAACACTATTCCTCTCACCGATACCAATGATGTGGCACTGTTCCTTCCACTGATAATGATGGGGCACCATTCCTTCCACTGACATCAATAATGGGACACTTATTCCTCCCACTGACACCAATGATGGGACACTTGTTCCTCCCACTGATACCAATGATGTGGCACTATTCCTTCAACTGACACCAAAGATGGGACACTATTCCTTCAACTGACACCAAGGATGGGACACTATTCCTCTCACTGACACCAACAATGACAAACTATTCCTCCTACTGACCACAAATGCTATGGTTTTTTTTTTCCTCCCACTGACCACCAAGCCTGAAGTATTGTCTACTCCCACTGGCCACAGTCTTGCCTCTCTAAAGTCTGAAGAACAGTAAACTGGTCCTTTATTTAGAAAGTTTGGATACTCCTGACCAAAATGAACAAATAACCCTTCCAGTGCAGGCACAGCCCCACTGCAAGGGTTACTTCATAAATTGCCCAAAGTTGGACTTTAAATAATTCTGAAACCCTTCTGCTATACACTTTTGACCTGCAAGGCTGCCCTCTCGCCAAATCCTTCCAATCCTTCACAGGTATCTCTAGGATTTCCTTCTCCCCCACTCCTTATACATCAGCAATATGACCTGGTCTCGGAGTTATCATGAATACATTCACCCGCTCCAGAACCCAGTAACAGTCTGTTGTAGGGCATTTTTGCCCTGCACATCAACAGAAGTTTCCCATGCTAGAGAGTGATGTCAGCTTCAAAATGGTGTCTAGAGACGGCAATATTATATATGTAATGATACAACCAATATGACTGTTCTATCCAATCTGTCATGTACTCCTCTTTTCCATGTTCAATACTGTATCTTGGAAAAATCCAAAGAAAAACCATTATGGAAAGTAAAACAGAACGGGCTTCCATTTAACCAAAGTTTGGGAAACCGTTACTGGAAGACTTCCGTTTTGTGTGAACTGGTAATGGAGCTGGAGGCACTCGGTAAAATCCAACGTTTGTAAAGCTTTATTATTCTGGGCCAGCCTAAAATCTCCTTCCCTGACACATTTCACCCACAACTGGGCTTACAGGCTATTAAGTCCAGCTGTGGCTGAAATGCGTCAGTGAGGCTCCTTGAATAATAAAGCATTTCACAAGTGGATTTCAGGTGTGCGGTAGAGCTGCACAAAAATCATTAAAAAATCGTGATCTCGATTCAACCCCCCTCACGATCTCTATGCAGAATTTCACGATTTATGTAACAAGTGTAGAGAGTTCTCTGCTCACTCAGCTGTCAAAAGAAAAAAAAAAAAGGTCATCCTGCCAAGTTTTTCACAACATTATCCCTGCTGGTAGATAACTATAAACATTGTAACTTTTTGTTCTTAGATCAAAGAGATGAACTTCGGTCTGTAAATAGATAAGGGAAGTTTAACCACTTAAAGACTAAACCTTTTTCTGACACTTGTTTCTTACAAAGTTAAAATCGGTATTTTTTGCTAGAAAATTACTTGGAACCCCCAAACATTATATATATTTTTAGCAGAGACCCTAGAGAATAAAATAGCGGTTGTTGCAATATTTAATGTCACACTGTATTTTCTCAGCGGCCTTTCAAACGCAATTTTTTGGGAAAAAATACACATCAACAAATAAAAAAAAAAACTGTAAAATTAACCCAATTTTTTTGTATAATGTTAAAGATAATTTACACCGCGAGAATCGAAGATCTTTATACCAAGCAAAAAAATAGTGATTCTTATTTTAGCCAGAATCGTGCAGCTCTAGTGTGTGGTTTGCTTCCCTTTCTAAAGCCTAGTACACACGATCGAAAAATCAGATGAAAAAATACCGCTTTCAAAAGCGAATGTAGCATAATCTGACCGACATAATCTGAGTCTGATTAGGAGGGCCAGTGACCTTTGACACCTCTGAACTTTGTCTTCAAGTGATTTGACCTCTGCACTCAACTGAGGACCATACTGACTCTTCCTAAAGTAGACCACCCTAAAACTAAAATCCCTGCATCTACAGACATCGACCATCTAACCCTGTGAAGAAAAAAAAACAGTATACATACCTTTTCTGCAACTGATCCAACCCAATCCCACGCTGAGCTGTCAGCCGTTGCTTCCCTATAGGAGGTGGGTGCAGAGGACACCTCCGACAACCGAAGCCCCATAGTAACTCTACGGGTCACGTGACTCCCCATTCATTTTAAAGCTGTTGTCAGCTGTGTCCTCTGCAGAGCTTCCACCGCTGGAGATCAGATTGGATCGGCTTCAGAAAAGGTATGTATACGGATTTCTTCTTTACAGGGTTAGATAGGTTAGTGTTGGAATGTGCATGTCTGTAGATGCAGGGATTGTAGTTTTAGAGTGGACTTACACTTTAAAAAAGGAGGTCCAGCCTGGGTGAAAAAAAAATAAAAAAAGTCAGCAGCTACAAATACTGTAGCTTCTGACTTTTAATATTAGGGCACTTACCTGTCCAGGGTGCCCGCAATGTCGGCACCCCAGCCGATCTTCGGGTCAACCCCCCGGGTGCTGCCGCTGCCATTCCTGTTAAGGGAACCAGGCTGTGAAGCCTTTCGGCTTCATTTCTTGTTCCCTACTGCGCATGCGCGAAGCACGCTTTTTTTTTTCTAATTGGTCCGGCGGCAGGGGAAGGAGGAGGGGGGCCGAACTTCCGGGAGATCAGGTGCCGTGGCCCATCTCCCGGAAGTGAGCAAGAGGCCCCGTCTCCCGAAAGTGGGCACGGGGACCTGTCAAAAACAGGTCCCCATTCCCCCCTTAACCCTGAAAGCTGCCAAATGTAACAACGAAGGGGGGAGGAAGCGTATAAGTGGAAGTTTTACTTTTGGGTGGAACTTTGCTTTAAGCATTTTTGTTTTTAAACCCTTTTATATTACTGTTGCTTAATAGCTTTTCTGTAACATCTGTTTATGGAAATATTTCTTGAGGCTCTTTTTTCCATTAAAACAATATTTAAAATCGTTACGCTGACTCTCTCAATGCTCGAACCATAAATCAAAGGGCTTTGCTTTAACTGAAGAAGCTACCATAGTGTAAACTCTTCCATTCCTGTTTGGATGTGCCAATGTTTTAACATTTTTTTTTGTTAAAGGTGGACGCTATGAACAATGCATATTTTGACTAAAACATGTGGTGGCAGCTACTGTGTACATGTAAAGGGTTAAATGTTCACTTAAGATCACTCTCAAAATGCTGGTCACATTGTTGCCCTGCAAACTGGAAAATCTCTGCACAGGGTGAGTCTGGATGTGTAATTGTCAAAAAGGACTAATCAACTCTTTACAGCTGACCTTTTCCCCATTCTTGATTTACTATGCTTTGTTCTGCACTGTGCATCTGTGTGGGGACAGCCATCTTTGTAGAGGCCGGGCTTTGCTTCTTTATGTCAGAGAGGCCCTTCTGATGACTGGTTGGGTTATGATCAAGAATCAACAGTAGAGGTGGAGAAAGCACAGATACACAGAATGGATGAGGCAGAAGCAAAGAGATCCTTACACCGCCGGTCCTCAGCTTCCCCTCCAGCAAGGAGAACAGCGAGCTGCACAGTAGTGACATCACCAAATCTCACTCCAAAGTTTTTGAGGCTACCAGGTTTGCAAGCAGGGAGATCCTTGCACTGCAGATCCTCAGGTACAGCTTCCTTTCCAGCAAGGAGAACAGTAAGCAGCACATTAGCGACATCACCAAATCTCACTCCAAAGTTCTCGAGGTTACCAGGTTTGCAAGCAGGGAGATCCTTGCACTGCAGATCCCCAGGTACAGCTTCCTTTCCAGCAAGGAGAACAGTAAGCAGCACATTAGTGACATCACCAAATCTCACTCCAAATTTGCTGAGGCTACCAGGTTTCCGAGCAGGGAGATCCTTGCACCGCAGATCCCCAGGTACAGCTTTCTTTCCAGCAAGGAGAACAGTAAGCAGCACATTAGTGACATCACCAAATCTCACTCCAAATTTTCTGAGGCTATCAGGTTTCCGAGCAGGGAGATCCTTGCACCGCAGATCCTCATGTGCAGCTTCCTCTCCAGCAAGGAAGTACAATGAGCAGCACAGTACCGACATCACCAAATCTCACTCCAAATCTGGGGAGCCAGGCAATCCCAGGCAGCAGTGTCTTAGATGATATCACACTGCAGATATACAGCTATAAAAAGGAAACTAAAACAGCGCCTAGGCACACAAAGCCAATTTTTTCAGGAGGAATTCAAGACAATCTTAGGAACCAAGTAGTCAACACTCCTTAAAAAAAAAAAAAAAAATCGACCTAACTATATTGTACTAAAAAATCCTGCTTGCTCCTGGACTGAATGGATAGGCTCCTAAATCCCATATTATTTGTTCACCCCTGCTTTAGAAGAACCCTGAACTAGCAGTTTCAAAACTATCCCTAACTAGAGGGGGCGTCTTCACCACCTTGAAAACAGAATCTGCCCTTTGGCCATAATATGTAACAACACACAAACAATCTACTTAATGGTAACACTTGTAATTGCCAATGAACTTTACAGGCAGAAGTCACACAAGCTCTTAGTCACTCTCACTAACACCAATCATATTGGATTATCCCGTGCCGATTCCAGAACACTTTCCCCTCCTGACTGCAACGCTAGGGGATGATGGGAGTACTCCTCTGGATGTAATACCACACTAAATGGCTTAATTTCAAGTGATTTCAAACCTGTTAAGCAACGAGGAAAGAAATTAAAGAAAAACATAGCTGAGCAATGAAGTCACCGCACTCAACCAGGGTGAGACCGAACAAATCCCTGTGTCATCTACAGAAGACCTCGAGCAAAACATCATTCTGCGTACCGTGAAGGCGATGCTCACCATTTCATAGCTCCAAGTTCATTTAAAGGCTAACGCCACCTTTAGAAACACGTTACACCCATGTTAGGGTATATATAACATTGCCAAGCACACCCTCACCCTCTTTCCACTAGGGATCGACGATATCGAAATATACAGATATTTCGGCCACCTCTCAATGCTGATCGCAGATATTATGTGCCGATATTCTGTACATTTAAAAAAAATATATAATTTTACACTGTCCTTTTACTTTTTTTTATCACTATTATTGCTGTCACAAGGAATGTAAACATCCCTTGTG
The DNA here is from genome assembly GCA_037952925.1 of Lithobates clamitans. Taxonomy (NCBI): domain Eukaryota; kingdom Metazoa; phylum Chordata; class Amphibia; order Anura; family Ranidae; genus Lithobates; species Lithobates clamitans. The sequence continues at coordinate 993,229 of JBBGZY010001103.1, read as the reverse complement.
ACAGTAATAGACAGTGACGGGTCCTCTTTATGGAGGGATCTGGGGTTCTACAAGACCCCAAACCCCTCCTCTACACTTGAAAGTATTCAAAACGTCAAGATCGGCGTTTTTGAATACTTTTTTAGTCTTTAAGATGCCAGTAATCCGGGAAGTGATGTAATGATCCCCCCCCACAACTCTATACTCCAAGAAATGCATCTAGTGGGTGGTAGAATCATGAGCCTCAAAAGACCCTGGGTGGGACATCACTACCATGCTACTCCTTTGGGTTATGCCCGAGGAGTTAGCATACGGATACATAAATCCCTCAATTTCGAGCTCCTGAATGAAAAAAAAACAAAAAAAACAAAAAAAAAAGAAGAAGATATCGCTGCCAGGTTACTAGATCCGAGACCCGACCGAATCATCTGCTTTTTTCAGGTCTTCAGCCAGCCGGTGAACGTTCTGGCTGGTTGCTCGGGCCTCCTGGTGGGACGGGAGAGCCCGGGCGAGCGGTGGAAGGCGGAGGGAGGACGTTCCCTCCCGCTGCTTGTAATAACAGCATCACCCTGGTAAAACCCCTTGAAGCAATATCGGTAATATCGGTCAGTTTTGTGACTGATACCGATATTTCCAAAAAAGTGAACATCGGCCACACCAATAATCGGTTGATCCCTTCTTTCCACCCATGACAGTTTGTTACCTGTATAAAAGAGCTTGTTACCTGTATAAAAGACACCTGTCCACAGAAAGCAATCAGATTCCAATCTCTCCACCATGGCCAAGACCAAAGACCTGTCCAATGATGTCAGAGACAAGATTGTAGACCTACACAAGGCTGGAATGGGCTACAAGACCATCGTCAAGAAGCTTGGTGAGAGGGTGACAACAGTAGAAGCGATTATTTGCACATGGAAAAAACACAAAATAACTGTCAATCTCCCTCGGACTTGGACGTAATGCAAGATCTCACTTCGTGGAGTTTCAATGATCATGAGAACGGTGAGGAATCAGCCCAGAACTACACGGGAGAATCTTGTCAATGATCCAAGGCAGCTGGGACCATAGCCACCAAGAAAACAATTGGTAACACATTACGCCGCGAAGGACTGAAATCCTGCAGCGCCCGCAAGGTCCCCCTGCTCAAGAAAGCACATGTACAGGCCTGTCTGCCTTTGCTAATGAACATCTGAATGATTCAGAGGAGAACTGGGTGAAAGTGTTGTGGTCAGATAAGACCAAAATTGAGCTCTTTGCCATCAACTCAACTCGTCGTGCTTGGAAGAGGAGGAATGCTGCCTATGATCCTCACTCGTCAAACATGGAGGTGGAAACATTCTTTGGGGGTGTTTTTCTGCTAAGGGGACAGGACAATTTCACTGCATCAAAGGGATGATGGACGGGGCCATGTACCACATCAAATCTTGGGCGAGAACCTTCTTCCCTCAGCCAGGGCATTAATGGGTATTCCAGCATGACAATGACCCAAAACACACGGCCAAGGCAACAAAGGAGTGGCTCAAGAAGAAGCAAACTAAGGTCCTGGAGTGGCCCAGCCAGTCTCCAGACCTTGATCCCATGGAAAATACGTGGAGGGATCTGCAGGTTCGAGTTACCAAACAGCCTCAAAACCTTATGGACTTGGAGAGGATCTGCAAAGAGGAGTGGGACAAAATCCCTCCCGAGATGTGTACAAACCTGGTGGCCAACTGCAAGAAACGTCTGACCTCTGATTGCCAACAAGGGTTTTGCCACCAAGTACTAAGTCATGTTTTGCGAAGGGGTCAAATAATTGTTTCACTGATTAAAATGCAATAAATTTAGACCACAGACCACACTAGGTAGCACCCACACGAGTCCCCATAATTGAAAAAACTGAAATCCAATGAATGAAGGGGGCAAGCCAGGGACAGCCAGGCTGAGGAGGAATAGACTAGGTCAGGGGTTTCCAAACAAAGAGCCAGTTTACTAGCCCCAACCTTTAGGGGGGCCAAAATCCTCCTGGAACCGGCATCGGTGAGAATAGGCATTGCCTCAGGGTTGGTGGTCAGTTACTTATCGCCTGTGATCAGAAGGCGGAGGAATAGTGCCCCATCATTTTTATCAGTAGGGGGGGGGGGATAATGCCCTATCATTGGTGTCAGTGGGGGGGATAGTGCCCCATTATTAGTGCCAGTGGGGGGAATAGGGCCCCATCATTGGTGCCAGTGGGGGGGGGATAGGGCCCCATCATTGGTGCCAGTGGGGGGGAATAGGGCCCCATCATTGGTGCCATTGGGGGGGGAATAGGGCCCCATCATTGGTGCCATTGGGGGGGGAATAGGGCCCCATCATTGGTATCAGTGGGGGGATAGTGCCCCATCATTGGTGCCAGTTAGGGAGAATAGTGCCCCATCATAAGTGCCGGGGGGGATAGTTCCCCCATCATTGGGAGGAACAGTGCCCCATAATTGGTATCAGTGGGAGGAATAGTGCCCCATCAATGGTATCAGTGGAAGGAATATGCCCCCTCATTGGTATCAGTGGGGGGAATAGTGGCCCATCATTGGTATCAGTGGGGGGAATAGTGGCCCATCATTGGTATCAGTGGAAGGAATAGTGCCCCCTCATTAGTATCGGTGGGGGGGGAATAGTGCCCCATCATTGGTATCAGTGGGAGGAATAGTGCCCCATCATTGGTATCAGTAGGAGGAATAGTGCCCCAACATTGGTGTCAGTGGGAGGAATGGTGCCCCATCACTGGAAGGAATAGTGCCCCATCATTAGTATCAGTGGAAGGACTAATCCCCCATCACTGGTATCAGTGGGAGGGATAGTACCTCATCATTGATATCAGTGGGGGCAATAGCGTCTCATCATTGGTATCAGTGGGAGGAATAGTGCCCCATCATTGGTATCAGTGGAAGGAATAGTGCCCCCTCATTGGTATCAGTGGGGGGGGGGGATAGTGGCCCATGATTGGTATCAGTGGAAGGAATAGTGCCCCCTCATTAGTATCGGTGGGGGGAATAGTGCCCCATCATTGGTATCGGTGGGGGGGAATAGTGCCCAATCATTGGTATCAGTGGGAGGAATAGTGCCCCATCATTGGTATCAGTGGGAGGAATAGTGCCCCATCATTGGTATCAATGGGAGGAATAGAGCCCCATCATTGGTATCAGTGGAAGGAATAGTGGCCCATGATTGGTATCAGTGAAAGGAATAGTGCTCCCTCATTAGTATCGGTGGGGGGGGGAATAGTGCCCCATCATTGGTATCAGTGGGAGGAATAGTGCCCCATCATTGGTATCAGTGGGAGGAATAGTGCCCCATCATTGGTATCAATGGGAGGAATAGAGCCCCATCATTGGTATCAGTGGAAGGAATAGTGCCCCCTCATTGGTATCAGTGGGGGGGAATAGTGGCCCATGATTGGTATCAGTGGAAGGAATAGTGCCCCCTCATTAGTATCGGTGGGGGGGAATAGTGCCCCATCATTGGTATCAATGGGAGGAATAGTGCCTCATCATTGGTATCAGTGGGAGGAATAGTGCCCCCTCATTGGTATCAGTGGGGGGGGGAATAGTGGCCCATGATTGGTATCAGTGGAAGGAATAGTGCCCCCTCATTGGTATCAGTGGGGGGATAAGTGCCCCATCATTGGTATCGGTGGGAGGAATAGTGCCCCATCATTGGTATCAGTGGGAGGAATAGTGTCCATCATTGGTATCATTGGGGGGAATAGTGCCCCATCATTGGTATCAGTAGAAGGAATAGTGCCCCATCATTGGTATCAGTGGGAGGAATAGTGCCCCATCATTGGTATCAGTGGGGGGAATAGTGTCCCATCATTGGTATCAGTGGAAGGAATAGTGCCCCCTCATTAGTATCGGTGGGGGGGAATAGTGCCCCATCATTGGTATCAGTGGGAGAAATAGTGACCCAACATTGGTGTCAGTGGGAGGAATGGTGCCCCATCACTGGAAGGAATAGTGCCCCATCATTAGTATCAGTGGAAGGACTAATGCCCCATCACTGGTATCAGTGGGAGGGATAGTACCTCATCATTGATATCAGTGGGGGCAATAGCGTCTCATCATTGGTATCAATGGGAGGAATAGTGCCCCATCATTGGTATCAGTGGAAGGAATAGTGCCCCCTCATTAGTATCGGTGGGGGGAATAGTGCCCCATCATTGGTATCAGTGGGGGGAATAGTGCCCCATCATTGGTATCAGTGGGAGGAATAGTGCCCCATCATTGGTATCAGTGGGAGGAATAGTGTCCCATCATTGGTATCAATGGGAGGAATAGAGCCCCATCATTGGTATCAGTGGAAGGAATAGTGCCCCCTCATTGGTATCGGTGGGGGGGAATAGTGCCCCATCATTGGTATCAATGGGAGGAATAGTGCCCCCTCATTGGTATCAGTGGGGGGATAAGTGCCCCATCATTGGTATCGGTGGGAGGAATAGTGCCCCATCATTGGTATCAGTGGGAGGAATAGTGTCCATCATTGGTATCATTGGGGGGGAATAGTGCCCCATCATTGGCATCAGTGGAGGAAATAGTGTCCTATCATTAGTATCAGTGAGAAGAATAGTGCCCCATCATTGGTATCAGTGGCAGTAATAGTGCCCTATCAATGGTATAAGGAGGCATTAGTGCACCACTGTTGGTGTCAGTGGGATAAATAGTACCTCATATCAGTGGGAGGAATAGTGCCCCATCATTGGTATCAGTGGGGGGAATAGTGGCCCATGATTGGTATCAGTGGAAGGAATAGTGCCCCCTCATTAGTATCGGTGGGGGGGAATAGTGCCCCATCATTGGTATCAATGGGAGGAATAGTGCCTCATCATTGGTATCAGTGGAAGGAATAGTGCCCCCTCATTGGTATCAGTGGGGGGGGGAATAGTGGCCCATGATTGGTATCAGTGGAAGGAATAGTGCCCCCTCATTGGTATCAGTGGGGGGATAAGTGCCCCATCATTGGTATCGGTGGGAGGAATAGTGCCCCATCATTGGTATCAGTGGGAGGAATAGTGCCTCATCATTGGTATCAGTGGGAGGAATAGTGCCCCATCATTGGTATCAGTAGAAGGAATAGTGCCTCATCATTGGTATCAGTGGGAGGAATAGTGTCCTATCATTAGTATCAGTGAGAAGAATTGTGCCCCACTATTGGTATCAGTAGCAGTAATAGTGCCCCATCAATGGTATCAGTGGGAGGAATAGTGCCTCATCATTGGTATCAGTGGGAGGAATAGTGCCCCATCATTGGTATCAGTAGAAGGAATAGTGCCCCATCATTGGTATCAGTGGGAGGAATAGTGCCCCATCATTGGTATCAGTGGGAGGAATAGTGCCCCATCATTGGTATCAGTGGCAGGAATAGTGCCCCATCATTGGTATCAGTGGCAGGAATAGTGCCCCATCAATGGTATTAGGAGGCATTAGTGCACCACTGTTGGTGTCAGTGGGATAAATAGTACCTCATATCAGTGGGAGGAATACTGCCCCAAGGGCTAGATAAAGGCCTGCAAATGGCCGGAGTTTGGAGACCACTGGACATCCCCCAGCCAGGAAATGAGGCAAACCCCATCTGACTTGCTGCAGCTTCTAATGCACATTATGAGAAGCTCACAGTGTGCAGTAAAATCAAAAGTAAGCCATTTCGGTTTAGGAGAGGAGCCGGTACAACTGTGCAAGACTGAAGGGGAATACACAGGCCAACATGGGATTTCTGGCGGGATCAACAGGTATTTTTGCAGAGATAGAACAATAAAAACTTTTTATCCTGGAACAAACAGACCAAAGTGGAGCAAATATGTTAATGGATTGGATTTAAATCCACCCTCTGCTCAGGTCTCCCCTATAATATCCATCTCGGGCACATGGCTGGTCATGCTGGGTAATATATCTTGTGCCTGTATTCTCCCCTGCAGCCTGGCCCTTGTATAACCAGCGATGAGCAGGTGTTGTACTGGGTGGGTCTCTCTGCCATGACAAACCTCAGGATTAGACAGGTGAGCAGCTGCTGCGATGACATCATTAAACAAATACTGCGGTTTCAGTGTCACACCCCCCCCCCTCCACATTCCACCACCGACACCCGTCAGGCTCTCCGGACACCCGGGCGACCGGGGACGGCAAATCCCGGGAACTTGGGAAATGATGTCATAGTAACTCCAAGTCTGGACATCTCTCCAGGGACACCCCTTCCCCTCCTCTCATTTTTAGGATCACCCCTCCCCCTCCCCATCTTTTTCTCGCTGTAACTTTAAAAAGGAAGTTACTTTCACGCCTGACAGCAGATGAAAAGGTGTAACCAGTAAGTGTCAAATACTACTTCCTTGAGATATGTGAGAAAAATCTCAGTGAATAGGAATCCAATACCAAGACACCAGTAAGTCAGAAAAATCCCCATAGCACGGCACCATGTTCTACACATTTAAAGGGCCAGGAGACGTTGAATATTCATCTCAATTCTCTTTTTAACCGCTTCAGCCCCGGAAGATTTTACCCCCCTTCCTGACCAGAGCACTTTCTGCGATTCGGCACTGCGTCGCTTTAAGACTGAGCCTCTTTTTTAGATTTGTTGTTTACAAGTTAAAAACATTTTTTTTTTTTTTGCTAGAAAATTACTTAGAACCTCCAAGCATTATACATTTTTTTTCTCTAACACCCTAGAGCAGTGGTCATCAACTCCTGTCCTCAGGGCCCACTAACAGGCCAGGTTTTATGTATTACCATATATACTCGAGTATAAGTCGAATTTTTCAGCACTTTTTTTTGTGCTGAAAGTGCCCCCCTCGACTTATACTCGAGTCAAGCACTTTTCTGCAGCAAAAAATTTCATTTTCGGAACCGATTTGGGGCCCCGTATCTCAGGGCCACTTGGTACTAGGAACCCCAAATTTGGTGTGCAAACCCAGAGGAACTGGTACCACAACATATCCAAAGATGGGGTTCCTAGCACTAAGCGGCCCCGAGATACAGGGCCCCAAAATCGGTTCTGAAAATGTCATTTTCTGCTGCAGAAAAGTGCTTGACATTTTCTGAACCGAATTTGGGGCCCGGTATCTCAGGGCCACTTGGTGCTAGGAACCCCAAATTTGGTGTGCAAACCCAGTGGAACTGGTACCACAACATATCCAAAGATGGGGCTCCTAGCACTAAGTGGCCCCGAGATACAGGGCCCCAAAATTGGTTCAGAAAATGTCATTCTCTGCTACAGAAAATTGCTTGACATTTTCTGAACCGATTTTTGGGGCCCTGTATCTCGGGGCCACTTGGTGCTAGAGACTCCAGCTTTAGATATTTTATGGTGCTAGTTCCACTGGGTTTGCACACCAAACTTGGGGTTCTTAGCACTAAGTGGCTACAAGATACGGGGCCCCAAATTCGGCCAACTGTGTCCATCTGCAGCAATGTCATTTCGGGACCCTTTGGGTTCAGATACCCCAATTTTTGGCTGCAGCTAGGGGGCATCTAGGAACCCTTAACTACCGAGTTTGAAGTTCGGGGGACCTATGGCTGCAAATGGGCACAATGAGGCTGCAAATGGGCATTGTTGACCCTCTTTTCCACTTACAGTAGCTGTGCATTTCTCACCCTCGTCTTATACTCGGGTCAATATGTTTTTCCCATTTTTTTGTGGTAAATTAGGGCCTCGACTTATACTCGAGTATATACGGTACCTTGGGGAGATGCAGAATACTAGAATACTGCAATCACTGATATCACCTGTGATGTATTTCAGTTATCTTGCAAACCTGGCCTGTTAGTGGGTTCTGAGGACAGGGTTGATGACCACTGCCCTAGAGAATAAAATGGCGGTCGTTTCAATACTTTCTGTCACACAGTATTTGCGCAGCGGTCTTACAAGCGCACTTCATTTTGATAAAAATATACTTTGAATTAAAAAATAAGACAACAGTAAAGTTAGCCCAATTTTTTTTATATTGTGAAAGATAATGTTATGCCGAGTAAATTGATACCCGACATGTCACACTTCAAAATTGCGCCCGCTCGTGGAATGGCGACAAACTTTTACCCTTAAAAATCTCCATAGACAACATTTTAAAAAATCTACAGGTTGCATGTTTTGCGTTACAGAGGAGGTCTAGGGCTAGAATTATTGCTCTCACTCTACCGATCGCGGCGATTCCTCACATGTGTGGTTTGAATACTGTTTTCATATGCAGGTGCTACTCATGTAAGCGTTCGCTTCTGCGCGCGAGCTAGGCAGGACGGGGTGCGTTTAAATTTTTTTTTTTCTTATATATTTTTTATTTTTACACCGTTTTTTAAAAAAAAATTGTGTCACTTTTATTCCTATTACAAGGAATGAAAAAATCACTTGTAATAGAAAAAAAGCATGACAGGACCTCTTAAATATGAGATCTGGGGTCAAAAAGACTTCACATCTCATATTTTCACTAAAATACAATAAAAAAAAAAAATGTCATTTAAAAAAATGAAAAAAAAAAAAAAAAAAAACAAACCAGGCCCTTTAAGAGCTATGGGCGGAAGCAACGTTTTGACGTCGCTTCCGCCCTGCAGTGTCATGGAGATGGGTGGGGGCCATCTTCCCCCTCACTCGTCTCCCTGCACAGCCACAGGAAGGATCCGCTTGCCTCCGCTGCTACAGACGGCTCCGGTAAGCGGCGAAGGGCACTGGAAGGGGGGGGGGGGTCCTCTCCCGCCGCCGATAAAAGTGACCCTGACGCGAATCCGCCGCAGAGACTACTTCAATCTTGTACCGGACCACCGTCCGAACACAGGGATACCGGGGTTATGGCAGCTAGCTGCTGCCATAACAAAGATATCCGTCTTCAAATTAGGGACGTACATTGGCGTGCGGCGGTCCGGAAGTGGTTAACTGACAATTGCGCAGTCGTGCGACGTTGTACCCAAACAAAATTGACGTCCTTTTTTTTTCCCCCCACAAATAGGGCTTTCTTTTGGTGGTATTTGATCACCTCTGCGGTTTTTAATTTTTTTGCGCTATAAAAACAAAAAAAAGCGACAATTTTGAAAAAAAGAAGCAATATTTTTTACTTTTTGCTATAATAAATATCCCCCAAGAATATATAAAAAAACTATTTTTTCCCCCTCCATTTAGGCCGATATGTATTCTTCTACATATTTTTGGTAAAAAAAAGAAAAAAAACCCGCAATAAGCGTATATTGATTGGTTTGCGCAAAAGTTATAGCATCTACAAAATAGGGGATAGTTTTATGGCATTTTTATTCTTTTTTTTTTATTAGTAATGGCGGCAATCTGAGATTTTTATCGTGACTGCAACATTATGGCTGACACATTGGACACTTTTGACACCATTGTCATTTATACAGCGATCAGTGCTATACAAATGCACTGATTACTGTGTAAACGACACTGGCAGAGAAGAGGTTAATCACTAGGGGGCGATGAAGGGGTTAAGTGTGTCCTAGGGGGTGATTCTAACTGTTGGGGGGGATGGGGGGGTGGGCTTCCAGTCACATGACAGCGATCACTGCTCCCGATGACAGGGAGCAGTGATTTCTGTCATGACACAAGGCAGAACGGGGAAAATGCCTTGTTTACATAGGCAACTCCTAGTTCTGCGGCTTCGTTACACGATCGCCGGGAGACCGGTGGACATCGAGTCCGCTGGTCTTGCGGGCACGGTCACGCTGTATGCGGCGCGTGCGCACCCGCTATCCCCGCCTCTTAAAGGGGACATATAGGTACGCCCATTTGCCCACCGCTGCCATTGTGCCGACGTACATTGGCACGCAGCGGTCGGCAAGTGGTTAAAGCATTAATCATGTAGATCGTTTAACCTCTTGCTGTCCATGTAATGCATATGTCCTGTGCAAAGGAGGTCGGCTGTAACGCCCACATGCCACCCATTTGCATCCATGGACGGCCAAGGTTTTTGTCAAAGGCAGCTCCCAGTCTATAGTAATAATTGTGATCCAGCAGGACTGGCTCCCGATCATGTGACCACTGACAACCAATCGCGCACTGGTCACGTGATCAGGCCATCTTTCCCACCCACCGGACATAAAAACAGAGTTAAAAGAGGCGTCCCCCGTCTAGGGTTGCCACCTCATCCCTTTAAACCCGAACACATATTAATTGCACAGGTTCTTTGGCTGATTAAGGTGGTAATTAAACTTACTTAGTGCCTTACCTTCATTCAATTAGCCACAGAACCTGTGTAATTAATATGTGTTCGGGTTTAAAGGGATGAGGTGGCAACTCTACCCCGTCCCTCCAAAGAAATGAAAAGTCAGCAGCTACAAATACTCTAGCTGCTGACTTTCACTATTAGGGCACTTACCTGTCCCAGCATCCAGTGGTATCTTCACCAGAGCGGGTGCTGCCACCGCCATCTGTGCTAAGGGAAACCGCCACTGAAGTCTTGCGGCTTCACAGCCAGTTCCCTACTGTGCATGTGCAAATTGCGCTGCGCTTTCTCAATGGGCCAGCTGTAGGGGGGGGGGGGGGGTAGAGGGGGCAAACTTCCGGCACACTTTGCCATGGCGAACTGAGGCAAAAGTGGGAGGAGGATGCAGAAAACTGGAGGTGGAGCTTCACTTTAAGTGGTTTTAAAAGGCAGAAGGTTTTTTTTTAATCTCAATTCATTCTATGCACTAGGGTAAAAAAACTTTCTGGGTGCCCCCCCCACTTATACTTACTGGAGCCATATCTCGCTCTCCTCATTGTCTCACACAGCAGCAGGAGCCAATGGCTCCTGCTGCTGTCAATCCCAGCCAGTGAGCCAATAAGGAGAGAGAGTGGGGGCGGGTCCATTAACAGCAGCGCGGCTCAGGAGCGAGCCTGCTCCAGTGCCCCCCCATAGCAAGAGGCTTTGCTATTGGAAGCGAGAGGCAGGGAGGAGGAGGCAGGGCCGCTGGCGGGGGACCCAAAAAGAAGAGAATCGGGGGTTCTCTGTGCAAAATCATTGTATAACCTTTTTTTTTTTAAATAAAAAAATAACAACCTTTAGAATCACTTGGCACCAGGGCTGGAAGGGGTGAAAGTGAATCTGATTTTCCCATGCAGGGCACAGGAACAGGCTCTCTTTAATGTAGATCTCCACAGCAGCATGCACTCGCTTTCCTTTCGCTTCACCGCCGTTCTGCCCTGCCAATGGGAGGGAAGGAATGTTTAGTACAAGCTAGAAGTCCTGGCTTACAGGGTGCTATGGACTTTCTATGTGATAATGCTGATTGGCCCAGTGCTGTCACATGCAGCAAGTCATGCTTCTTCATATTAGGAAGCACTGGGTATTGCCTTAGTCCGAACAGATCAGCAAGGGAGCGAAGGAAAGGTAAGTATATACTCTAGAGTGGATGGGGGATTAAAGAGAACCTGTTGCTTTGCTCTAAATTGTTAAAGCACACAGGCTTGCTTTAATCAGTTCATCTCACTGTAGGATATATTAGGTGATAAGTGAACATGTTGTCCCTGACGTTGATGTGTTAAAAGCAGATAAAATGGGCATTGCAGTTTGTTGTGTATGGGGCTGCATAGCTGCAGACTGGTCAGGGTGCCTACGCTGACCCGTGTCCACAGACCAAAGTACCTACAAATGGGCACGTGAGCATCAGAAATGGATCACGGAGCAATGGAAGAAGGTGGCCTGGTCTGATGAATCACGTTTTCTTTTACAAAATGTGGATGGCCGGGAGCATGTGGGTCTCTTACCTGGGGAAGAGACGGCACCAGGATGCAGTATGGGAAGAAGGCAAGCTGGCAGAGGCAGTGTGATGCTTTGGGCAATGTAGATGTTACTTAGACATTATTATTATAATACAGGATTTATATAGCGCCAATAGTTTGTGCATCGCTTAAAGTGGTTGTAAACCCTAAAAAAAAAAAAAAAAAAAATTCCCCAAAACACCTGCAAGATAAAAGGTATAATGAGCTAGTATGCATAGCATACTAGCTTGTTATGAATTACTTACTTGGGATCAAAGGCCCCTCAGCGGTCCTCGGTCACCGCTTCGTCGGCCGACATTGCTCCCGGGGGGGTTACTTCCGAGTATCGCGGCTCCGGCGCTGTGATCGGCCGGAAGCCGCGATGATGTCACTCCCACGCATGCGCACGGGAGCCGCTGGTAACGGTACAGTCTAACTGAAGCAACGGCAGGCACGTGCCATAGCTTCCGTTTGCTTAAGTGCGCATGTGCCGATGACGTCGCCACATGCAAATATAAGAATATCTCCTAAACCGTGCAGTTTTAGGAGATATCCAGTGTAGCTACAGGTAAGCCTAATTATAGGCTTGCCTGTAGTAAAAACTGGTTGTAAAGGGTTTACAACCACTTTACCAAAATGAAGGCAGACATTACAGTTACAGTTACATTACAATTTGGTACAGGAGGAATCAGAGGACCCTGCTCATTAGAGCTTACAATCTAGAAGGGAGGGTCCATTGATACAAAAAGGTAAAAGGTGTGGGGGATGAGCTGATGGAGAAAGTAAACAAGTGTGCTAGTTAGAGGCAGGACCATCTACCTAAACATTGTTGCTGACAAAGTACACCCCTTCATGGAAACGGTATTCCCCGATGACAACAACCTCTTTGAGCATGTGCCACTTTGCCGACGTATATCTGCGTGAGCCGGTCGACAAGAAGATAAGGACCAGGCCTATTTTTTTCAAACTTGTTTACAAGTTAAAAATCAGCTTTTTTTTTGCTAGAAAATTACTTAGAAACCCCAAACATTATAAAAAAAAAATTTCAGACACCCTAGAGAATAAAATGCTGGTTGTTGCAATACTTTCAAAATACTGTCACACCGAATTTGCGCAGCAGTCTTACAAAAGCATTTTTTGGGGGAAAAAAAAAATACACTTTTTTTTAATTAAAAAAAAAAAACTGAAGAAAAAACAGTAAAGTTAGCCCAATTTTTTTTTTTTTATATTGTGAATTGTGAGTAAATTGATACCCAACATGTCATGCTTCAAAATTGCGCCCGCTCGTGGAATGGCAACAAACTTTAACCTTTAAAAATCTCCATAGGCGACGTTTAAAACATTTCTACAGGTTACCAGTTTTGAGTTAGAGGAGGTTTTTTGCTAAAATAATTTCTCTCGCTCTAATGATCGCGGCGATACCTCAAATGTGTGGTTTGAAAACCGTTTACATACGTGGGTGCAACTTACGTATGCGTTCACTTCTGCGCATGAGCACAGCGGGAGACGAGGCGCTTTCAATTTTCTTTTTTTTTTTTTATTTATTTTACTTTTTTTTTTATACATATAGTTACATAGTTGGTAAGGTCGAAAAAAAAAAAAAAAAAGTCCATCAAGTCCAACCTATGTGTGTGATTATATGTCAGTATTACCTTGTATATCCCTGTATGTTGCGGTCATTCAGGTGCTTATCTAAAAGTTTCTTGAAACTAGAAACTGAGACCACTGCCTGTGGAAGGGAATTCCACATCCTTGCAGCTCTTACAGTAAAGAGCCCTCTTAGGGTCGGTTCACACAGGGGCAACGCGGCTTCAGCGCGACTTCAGCAAATTACAAGGCGACTTGAAGTCGCCTCCATGACAGGCGACTTCGGCTGTGGCCAATCACCTCTCTGGGAGGGAGGGGGGGAGGGAGGGGTTTTCCCTGCAAAGTCGCTTGACTTTACAGAGAGATCCGACTTGGAGGCGACTTCCATTGATTTCTATGGTACAGGTCGCCTACCAAGTCGGATCAAAGTAGTACAGGGAGTACGCTCTGAAATCGGAGCGACTTCAGTAGTGTCTATTAAGACGCTAGCGTTAACTCCCATTGAAACTATTTCTGGGGCGACTTGGGGCGACTTGAGGGCGTACAAGTCGGATCCCAAGTCGCCCCAGTGTGAACCGACCCTAAGTAGTTTAAGGTTAAACCTCTTTTAACACTGTTTCTTTAAAAAAAAAAAAAAATTGGATCACTTTTATTCCTATTAAAAGGAATTTAAACGTCCCTTGTAATAGAAAAAAAAAGCATGACAGGGCCTCTTTAATGTGAGCTCTGGGGTCAAAAAGACATCAGATCTCATATTTACACTTACTGCAAATAAATTAATTAATAAAAAAAAAAGAAAAAAAGCAAAATGGAAAAAAACAAAAAACAATTTTATTTCTAAGCAACCTTGCAACATTTTTGTTTTTTTACCAGATTCATAATTTGAGTGTGATTTTAATACATTTTCTTTTCCATCTATGGTAACAATCTTTAAATGCTTCCCAAGGTAGAAAAGAGGATATTTTTGTTTTATTTTTTTTTAAAAAATGTAAATCATTTCTTGCAGGACAAAAAGGAAAGTCTTGTCTGCTGTTTAAAAACACAATGTACAGTATGCATTACTTTGTTAAGTAATGACAATATTATTGCCAAATAAAAAGGTCCATAGCGGACATGTACAAATTGCTCTGGTCCATTAGGGGGTGGGGCTGGGAAGCCGTATTTAGTTGTAATAGCTGAATTAAACATTGTTAACTGGTGTTCTCCATTCCTCAAAAGATCACTGAATTACAAAATGCTTACAGTGCAAAATAAAAAATAAAATTAAAATTGCTGTGTGTGTGTGGCAAGCAGATAAAGAAAAATGCCTAAAAAAGACCGAAGAAAAGCCGGTAATTGTTTAAAACATATTGAAGTTGTAAACACGGCAGGGACTGGTGTCTATCTCGCGCAGACTGGCAGGAAAGCTCCAGCAGGGCTCTGGAGACAGTCTCACATGAAGTCCCAGTGAGGTGACAGAATACAGGGCAGGGACTACATCACATTCCTCGGTACCTCGGACAATCCTGACCTTATCACCGAGGGCATCCACCTTTCCTCCAGCAGCCAGGGAGGAGGCAGAGGAAGTGACTCAGGTCTCCATCTGGCACCAGTCCTGCAATCTTCCGCAAAGCTGAACCGCACAAAACTCTCACCTCGCCAACTTCTATCCAGAAATTTCACTTCGTCACTTCATTACCTAATTCACAGATTCTGCAACAGCTATAAAAAATGTGCAACATTTAAAGGATCAGCAAAAGTAATACATAAGCATCCTAAAGATGCTGATGCGTATAAATAGAAAATATATTGATACATTGTATGGCCAGATTGTATGCGGACCCCCACCTCTGGTTACCGACCTTGTGGTAACAGTTTGGTGAAGGTCTTTTTCTGTTCCAGAATGACTGTGCCCCTGTACACAAAGCCAGCTCCATAAAGACATGGTTTGACCAGATTGCTTTAGAGGAACTTGGGCTTTCTCAGCTCTAACCTCAACCCTACTAAAGCACCTTTGCATCTCAACCCTACTGAACACCATTAGACCCCAACCCTACTGAACACCGTTGGACCCCAACCCTACTGAACACCGTTGGACCCCCAACCCTACTGAACACCGTTGGACCCCCAACCCTACTGAACACCGTTGGACCCCCAACCCTACTGAACACCGTTGGACCCCCAACCCTACTGAACACCGTTGGACCCCCAACCCTACTGAACACCGTTGGACCCCCAACCCTACTGAACACCGTTGGACCCCCAACCCTACTGAACACCGTTGGACCCCAACCCTACTGAACACCGTTGGACCCCAACCCTACTGAACACCGTTGGACCTCAACCCTACTGAACACCGTTGGACCTCAACCCTACTGAACACCGTTGGACCCCAACCCTACTGAACACCGTTGGACCTCAACCCTACTGAACACCGTTGGACCTCAACCCTCCTGAACACCGTTGGGCCTCAACCCTCCTGAACACCGTTGGGCCTCAACCCTCCTGAACACCGTTGGGCCTCAACCCTCCTGAACACCGTTGGACCTCAACCCTCCTGAACACCGTTGGACCTCAACCCTCCTGAACACCGTTGGACCTCAACCCTCCTGAACACCGTTGGACCTCAACCCTCCTGAACGCCGTTGGACCTCAACCCTACTGAACGCCGTTGGACCTCAACCCTACTGAACACCGTTGGACTTCAATGATACTAAACCCCCTTGGGATTTCAACTCTACTGAACACCTTTTGGATGAAATGGAAAGCCAGCTTGTGAGCTAGGTTCTCTCATCTAACATTTGTGCCTGATCTCAAAAATGGGCATAAATTCCCACAGACATCCACAGAAATCCTTTCCAATAGGGTGGAGTCTGTTACAGCTGGAAAGGGACAACCCCATAATAATGGCCACGGATTTGGAATGGGATGTCCTATTCCAATTTGGTGTGGAAGAACTTGGGTGTCCTGCACAGAGCCCTGACTTCAACCCTACTAAACATCTTTTTGATGAATTTGAAAGCCGGATTGTGAGCCAGGTCTTCTCATCCAACATTAGTACCTGGCCCCACAAATGGGCATAAATTCCCACAGACATCCACAGAAATCCTTTCCAGTAAAGTGTAGGCTGTTACAGCTGGAAAAGACCAACTTCATAATAATGATAATGGTTTTGGAATGGGATGTCCCATATTGGTCAATGATGTTGTGAGGGGTGGGGTCAGCCGGTGATGTTGTCATTGACCAATTATGAACATGTCCATATTTGGTCAATAAAGTCATAAGGGGCGGGATCACACGGTGACATCACTGACCATACTTGGACAGGTCTGAAGGGCCTGGTATGGATTTCACCTTTCACTACAAAAAAAACCCACTAGTATCAAAAACGCGTCAAAATGCAACCACACTACATAATCGGTGTGAAAATTGGATCAAATCACAGCCGGACTAGTGCAAACCTAACCTTAACACACCTGTCAATCAATCTACTGGAGAAGTGTCTGCTTCAACATATCCTAGTGATGAGGACAGCAAAAATATTAACAGCTTGTGGCTGTGACAATGAAAAATGTTAAGCAGTTAATTCTCCCAATAAGCTTTTTTTCCCCTATCCATTCAAGTTTGCATTTTAGGAAAGAAAAAAATAAATAAATAAAAGTATCAAGTAACATCTGTTCAGTTAAACGGTTTCTTTTACGCTGTCCAGAAAGAGCATAATTTTACCTGACAGGCCATAATTCATTACTGGAATACAGAGATGGAGATAAGGGTGTAGAATATGGGCCATACTTGGGAGAGAACTTCTTATGGCCCTGATGAAAAATGCTGGACGCCTCCAATTTAGAGACTCCCACCTATATAAGCTCCTAAATCATCATCATCATGTACCCCAACCCCCCCCCCCCTGAAAAAACTAAAGATTTTGGATGTTGAATGGACCCATGTTGTACTACATTGGCCTTTATTTTGTTAGGTAGTGCTCTTACGAAGACCCAACTACCTGCATCAGCAAGATCCTTGCCTTTGTACTTAAAAGTTCACCTTCATAGATCCTTACTCACAAGCCCGCTACAATGTATTTTTGAGCCAATGGCCACCAGCTGCCATTGTAAAATGCCAGCAATTCTAGGTGTCTCCCTAATGAAGTGTGGCAGAGTTTAGCTTTCTTGAATCACAAATTACCATCTTGTAATTTCAACTTGAGAAGTCAATGCTGCACAAAATGCACAGAGTGGAACACTCTCCACTCCAAGCCACTCATCCCCTTACAACTTTTTTATCTTCAAAACCAAACATATTTATACTTGTGCTGCAGGGAGGGCCACCACTTGGAAGTTATTTTGCCTGATATAGACCTACTTAACCAAGACTTTGAGAAGAAGACATGGCCACCCAACAACTGGACATCTGAAGTAAGCTCTTGGGCTCAGTGGTTTCTCTCTTTGACCTCCACCTCACTACAGGACACAAATGACATGGAGGTTGGTGGCAGGAACCAGCAAGCCCTGCAGGTAACCTAGAAAAGTGGCACTTCCAAAAATGCTGGTTCCAGAGGAGGACTTAGGGGGAGCATTCCCCTTGAAATAAGTGACATAACAGTGTGGGCAGCAGGAAAGGTGAGGCATTTACTCCCATGTTTTAACAGGCAATAAATTTACTAATTAATTTTAATGACAGGGTCATTTTTAAAGAGGAACCTCAAACAAGACTTAATTTACCATGACAGCCAAGTTATCCTTAAAAACATACTCGCCAGCCCAGAATTGTCTAGGGCTGGTCGCCGTTCCATCTCAGTGCTTACAGTCCCCTGCCGCCATCTTCAATACTGATGTCATCGGGAGGCCAGCTGTCTTTTCCAAGTTTTTTGATCCACACCCTGAGGATGCAAGGCGGCGCATGTGCAGTGTGGTGCAGAGTGATCCAAAGCATCCTGGGATGTGCAATGTGATTATCCCTGAAGGCTTTGGTTGGGGTGAGGGACATCATTCTCACCGGGGCAGGAAACCTGGACATGCAAGTCTGGGATCTGCTAAGAATGAACTGCCTACCCCACTATATACAATTGTGTAAGGAGTGGTGGATGGGCTTGTCTTGGGGAAAGCCATGGATTGGCTTGTCTTGGGGAAAGCCATGGATTGGCTTGTCTTGGGGAAAGCCATGGATTGGCTTGTCTTGCGGAAAGCCATGGATTGGCTTGTCTTGCGGAAAGCCATGGATTGGCTTGTCTTGCGGAAAGCCATGGATTGGCTTGTCTTGCGGAAAGCCATGGATTGGCTTGTCTTGCGGAAAGCCATGGATTGGCTTGTCTTGCGGAAAGCCATGGATTGGCTTGTCTTGCGGAAAGCCATGGATTGGCTTGTCTTGGGGAAAGCCATGGATTGGCTTGTCTTGGGGAAAGCCATGGATTGGCTTGTCTTGGGGAAAGCCATGGATTGGCTTGTCTTGGGGAAAGCCATGGATTGGCTTGTCTTGGGGAAAGCCATGGATTGGCTTGTCTTGGGGAAAGCCATGGATTGGCTTGTCTTGGGGAAAGCCATGGATTGGCTTGTCTTGGGGAAAGCCATGGATTGGCTTGTCTTGGGGAAAGTCATGGATTGGTTTGTCTTGGGGAAAGTCATGGATTGGCTTGTCTTGGGGAAAAGTCATGGATTGGCTTTTTTGGGGAAAGTCATGGATGGGCTTGACTTAACGAAAATTCAAGGACAGAGTTGTCTTAATGGAAGCCATAGCTACGGTTGTCTTGAAAATCTCAGATGGGATGGTCTTCAGGAAAAATCAGATGGGGCTTTCTTAGGGAAAAATCATAGATAGGATTGTCAGGCAAAATCATAGATGGGGTTGAAGGTCCACTTTAAGCGTAACTATACTTTCAGAGTAACATACGGAGATCAACATAGTTCAAAGTTTTAGTTACTATAAAACAAAAACATGCCATAAATTCTAGACCACCATAAGGGGCCCCCGGTAGTTTAGCAGTGAACAGATCTCAAGGGGTCTGAGAGTCCCACACGACTTGTTTTTAAGACGTCTGCGCACAAACACCATAGGAATTTACAATTTTGTTTGAAATCTCAAAAGTTTACATCAAAAGAACGCATTCTTCCACCCTATAAAGACTTCCTCATCAAAGTCCTGATTCGGTGTCGGGAAGGAACTGTAGGCTCCTTACACAAACAAGTGTTCTTCCCAAGTCTCACGTACCAATGAGACACATTCCGGACACTTCCATACTTATCATCACACTAAGATATCTATAATTAGGGAGGCTCAAAAACTAAATAAACAAATAAATACAGAGGCTAATGGCCAATATAAAGTAATGTGCATATATTATTAAATATATATATATTTTATTAAAAAAAAATTATATATATATATATATATATATATATATATATATATATATATATATATATATATATATATATATATATATATATATATATATATATATATATATATATATTTCTATCATTATTTTCTATTGAGGCTTTTTCCTAAATTGTGCTTTTTTTTTTTTTTTTATAGATGTTACACAAAAAAAAAAACAAACATAATGAATAAAAATAAAGTTTAAATATTCATGGTTAGATAGACATAAAAAAATAATCAGGAAAATAATTTAGGGGAGAAGTGGAAGAAGGATTTAATTAAGGCTGTTTATGGTAAACTAAGGATTAATATGAAACAAATTAGACTTTTTTTTTTTTTAACGCTTGTTAGGGGTTGACACTAACCTGATATACAGATTGGAGCTCATCCCTTTAACTCTGCAGATGAATGAAGCAGTGTAAATACAAAATTAACTATGCTTTGTGTCTTTGGATGTGCCTGGTGTCCACAACTGCTTAACCACTTGCCGTCCGCTAACAATACATTTAACTGCTAGTGGAAGGCATAGCCAAGCACGGCAATGTTGACCTGTGCTGTGATTGGACACAGCACGAGTTTGTCTGCAGGTTACAGCCAATGATTTTGGCTGAATACCTGCTGATCGTCTGTGGACAATCACAGCACAGAGTTCTGTGTTTACAAACACATAGAAGACAGAACAGCAATCTGGCTGTTTCTTCTCCCCAAAATTAATGAGTTCAGGGAGGAAAAACAGCCAGATCCTGTGAGTAAAATCGGCACACATACACTTGTTAGGCACACAGTTAACCCCTTGACTTCCCTTCTGATCACCCTTGTCACCCCGTTAGTGTCATTAGTACAGCGCACAGTAGGGTTGCACCAAGAAAGGTTTTTTTTTTTCTAAATCGGCAAGTGTGATTACTGATGCTTGTTCTTCTAGTACTCTCCAATACCGATTATCAATGCCTTTGTGGTGCCATTTGAGCCCATACAAAATGAATGGGCTCAAATCGCCCTGCAGAGAATCACACGTGATTTGAACAGGAATGTGATGCGATTCCGGTCTGAAGCAGACGTGGTTTCAGCAATCACATGTGCTGAATCTTATCAGTTACAGTGTCACGGTTCTCTCTGTGAACTACAGAATACATCCCCTCATCTTACAGAGAAGAGGAAAGGGCAGATGATCTGTAGTCCTATTCTAGGGTGCTCCTCCATACATACAGTGATCTCTGCCTGCACTGACTGTTATCAGTTACATTGTTCATGGTTCTCTCTGTGGGCTACAGTATAACTCCCCTCATCTTAGAGAGATGGAGAGGAGAGGTAGTCCTGTAGTCCTATCCTAGGGTGATGACACTGCTCCCTCCATAGATACAGTACTCTGTGTTCACTTTTATAGTTACATTATTCATGGTTCTCTATGTGAAATATAGAATGCCTCCCCTCGTCTTACAGAGAAGAGACGAGAGGTGACCTGTAGTCCTATCCTAGGGTGACAACATTGCTCCACCATGGATGCAGTAGCATCTGCCTGTGCTGACCGTTATCAGTTACATTGTTCTCTCTGTGGACTACAGAATACCTCCCTTATCTTACAGAGAAGAGAAAAGAGTGGGAGGAGAGATGTCTTGTAGTCCTATCCTAGGGTGACAACATTGCTCTTCAGTAGATACAGTGCTTTTTGCCTGTACGATTATTATTATTATACAGGATTTATATAGCCCTAACAGTTTACGCAGCGCTTTACAATATAAAAAGGAGACAATACAATAAAATACAAGAGGATTAAGAGGGCCCTGCCCAGAAGAGCTTACAATCTAGTATCAGGTACATTGCTCATGGTTCTCACTGTGAACTGTAGAACACCTCCCCTTTGGGTGACGACCTATAGATACAGTGCTCTTTGCCTGCGCTGACTGTTATTGTTCATGGTGTTCTCAGATGACTACAGAACATCTCCCCTCATATTACCAGAGAAAGAGGTGTCCTGCAGTCCTATCCTAGGGTGGCAACATTACTCTTCAGTGGATACAGTCTGCCTGTGCTGTTATCAGATACATTGTTCATGGCTCTCTCAGTGGGCTATAGAATACCTCCCCTCGTTTTACAGTGGGAGGTGATGTGTAGTCCTGTTCTAGGGTGACAACCTACAGATACAGTGCTGTCTGCCTGTGCCGTTTTCAGGTACATTTGGGTTGATTTACTAAAGGCAAATCCACTTTGCACTACAAGTGCACTTGGAAGTGCAGTCACTTTAGATCTGAGGGGAAGATGTGAAATGAGGGGAAGCTCTGCTGATTTTATCATCCAATCATGTGCAAGCTAAAATGCTGTTTACTTTCCTTGCATGTCCCCCTCAGATGTACAGCGACTGCACTTCCAAGTGCACTTGTAGTGCAAAGTGGATTTGCCTTTAGTAAAACAACCCCATTGCTCGCTCTGTGGGCTATAGAACACCTCCCCTCATTTTACAGTGAAGAGAAGTGGGAGGTGATCTGTAGTCCTATTCTAGGGTGACAACCTGTAGATACAGTGCTGTCTGCCTGTGCCGTTTTCAGGTACATTGTTCATGGTTTGCTCTGTGGGCTATGGAACACCTCCCCTCATTTTACAGAAAAGAGCAGGAGGGGGTGCTCTGCCTGTGTTGATAGTTATCAGTTACATTGTTCGTAGTGCAATCTGTGGACTACAGAACACCACACATTACAGGAGGAGAGGAAGAGGGGGTGTTCTGTAGTCCTGTCCTGTCATTGTAGGAGACAACAAATTCAGCCATTTAGCGGGTTGCCTGCCTTTGCCCCTTTAAATAATGTGTGCTTCTTCCACAAGGGCAGTGAAAAGGTTAAACCGTAAAAACCTCCTCCAATCCATCGCAGCGTTCCCCCACCTCCGAATATACCCCTCTATTACAGAGACAGATTTCCACCTCTCTCTCTCCATTTAAAAAAACTCTATAATTATGTCCTGCCCCCTATTCCGATCCCAAACACCTGAAGGCAAAACCTTCACCCAAGACGTGAAGATGAATATTAGCCAACGTTCAATCTGAACTCCGGGTTCCCCTTGAATAAACACAAGCGAAAAAAACAAGAACGAGTGTGCCCTTGGCCTCCCCGAACGACTAGATATTAAAACACATATCTGTGCGTACGTTTTTTGTGGAGCCTCCGCCCAGCGTCGCCCGGGGCCATGGAGACTATGCTGCTAACGTTAAAACGTCCTTCATTTCACAAGCTTGAACTCCTGACCTCCTTGTCGGATGAGAAGCTTGTTAGGTAGAAAAAAAAAAAAAAGAGACACCATGCGAGAAAGCTTCTGAAGGCCCGGGAGGACAGACCGGTTTGCTGCCTTCTCTTCCCAGACAGCTGTTGGGCAACCGGTAAAAAGGGTGGAGGAGGGACGGTCGGAACATTGATCAGTGAGGCAGAGGCATGTGGTAGGGCACCCAACCCAACGTGTCACGGTTCACCTGAGAAGCCTGATATCTCCACTTCCCCCCCCCCCCCCGTGTCACCAGAACCGATGACAGACATCCCGCTTGTGACAGGAGGAACTGGCATATGGCCCAAATTTGTAAGATGTGACAGGTCAAGCGTGTCACCTGCTGAACTTTCTTCTCCATATCCTCCAAGGCAAGAGTTCAGAAGAGCAGGGTAGTCTTCCTTACAGGGAAAATGCCTTTTTCGAGATCATTTTAAAACGTGTAACTATGTAACTATAACCAAACTATGTGCAAGACCCTATAGAAAAAAAACATTCTGTAAGAGTATCTGAAGTCAAAATATGATTTTTGTACTCAAAAGAAAAAAAAAAAAAAACACCTTTGAGGCACACAAATGCGGTCAGGTTTTATTGACGATAATAAAATCAAAACTGGTTGCGGTAAGTGTCAAAGTGTGACGATATACGCTCACCGGTCACTTTATTGGGTACCCCTTGCTAGTACCGGGTTGGACCCATCTTTGGCTTTCAGAACTGCCTTCAATCTTCGTGGCATAGATTCAACGAGGTGTTGGAAACGTTCCTCAGAGATTTTGGTCCATAGAGACATGATAACATCATGCAGTTGCTGCAGATTTGTTGACTGCACATCCATGGTGGAGGGGGGATTATGGTGTGGGGTTGTTTTTCAGGGGTTGGGCTTGGCCACTTAGTTCCAGTGAAGGGAACCCTTAAGGAATCAGCATACCAAGACATTTTGGACAATTTCATGCCCCCAACATTGGGAGGGTGTGTATGTGCAGCTGCGGGCCAGAAAATGCCTCACTGCCTACGATTGGTGGTGTGCAGTGAGGGCTTCCTGGCAGGTTCGAACCAAACACGCCCGAGACCATTGTTACTTTTTATGAAGTCTAACTAGCATGTTTGTGCAACGACTCAGGTCCTTCACATCACAACCCATATCACAATCCCATTCTTACATCTTCAGTACCCTTGCATATTACAATCCACCCCAAACTCGCTCATCCATGTCTTTATGGACCTTGCTTTGTGCACTGGTTTGCAGTCATGGTGGAACAGGAAGGGGCCGTCCCCAAACTGTTCCCACAAAGTTGAGAGCATGAAATTGTCCAAAATGTCTTGGTATGCTGACGCCTTAAGAGTTCCTTTAACTGGAACTAAGGGGGCCAAGCCCATCCCCTGAAAAACAACTCCACACCATAATCCCTTCCTTCACCCAATGATTTGGACCAATGCACAAAGCAAGGTCCATAAAGACATGGATGAGCAAGTTTGGGTTGGAGGAACTTGACTGGCCTGACAGAGTCCTGACCTCAACCCGATAGAACACCTTTGGGATGAATTATAGTGGAGACTGTGAGCCAGGCCTTCCCGTCCAACATCAGTGCCTGACCTCACAAATGCTCTTCTGGAAGAATGGTCAAACATTCCCATAGACACACTCCTAAACCTTGTGGACAGCCTTCCCAGAAGAGTTGAAGCTGTTATAGCTGCAAAGGGTGGGCCAACTCAATATTGAACCCTGCGGACTAAGACTGGGATGCCATTAACGTTCATGTGCGTGTATCTACAGTATCTAGATCTTACACACATACATGTGTATATATACATACATATATATATATATATATATATATATATATATATATATATATATATATATATATGTATATATATATACACACACACACATACATACACACACGACCAATATATTTAAATATATACAGTATAGTGTGAGTATATATTATAGTCTCATCTATTCTGATATATACTGTACAGTATGGGAGAGGGGCCCTACACTGGTCTCATCAGTAGTGCCTTGAAAAAGTATTCATACCCCCCTGAAATTTCCCACATTTTGTCATGTTACAACCGAAAACCTAAATGTATTTTATTGAGATTTTATGTGATAGACCAACACATCGTGGCACATAATTGTGAAGTGGAAGGAAAATAATAAAAGGCTTTACAATTTTTTTTTACAAATAAATAAGTGAAAAGTGTGGTGTGCATTTGTATTCAGCCCCCTTTACTCTGATACCCCTAACTAAAATCTAGAGGAACCAACTGCTTTCAGAAGTAACCTCATTAGTAAATAGAGTCCACCTGTGTGTAATTTAATCTCAGTATAAATACAGCTGTTCTGTGCAGCCCTCACAGGTTTGTTAGAGAACCTTAGCGAACAAACAGCATCATGAAGGCCAAGGAACACATCAGACAGGTCAGGGATAAAGGTGTGGAGAAGTTTAAAGCAGGGTTAGGTTATAAAGAAAAATATCCCAAGCTTTGAACATCTCACGGAGCACTGTTCAATCCATCATCTGAAAATGGAAAGAGTATGGCACAACTGCAAACCTACCAAGACATGGCCGTCCACCTAAACTGACAGGCCGGGAAAGGAGAACATTAATCAGAGAAGCAGCCAAGAGGCCCATGGTAACTCTGGAGGAGCTGCAGAGATCCACAGCTCAGGTGGGAGAATCTGTCCACAGGACAACTATTAGTCGTGCACTCCACAAATCTGACCTTTATGGAAGAGTGACAAGAAGAAAGACATTGTTCAAAGAAAGACATAAGAAGTCCCGTTTGCAGTTTGCGAGGAGCCATGTGGGGGACACAGCAAACATGTGGAAGAAGGTGCTCTGGTCAGATGAGACCAAAATTCAAATTTATGGCCTAAAAGCAAAACGCTATGTATGGCGGGAAACTAACACTGCACATCATCCTGAACACACCATCCCCACCGTGAAACATGGTGGTGGCAGCAGCATGTTGTGGGGATGGTTTTCTTCAGCAGGGACAGGGAAGCTGGTCAGAGTTGATGGGAAGATGGATGTAGCCAAATACAGGGCAATCTTAGAAGAAAACCTGCTAGAGTCTGCAAAAGACTTGAGACTGGGGTGGAGGTTCACCTTCCAGCAGGACAACGACCCTAAACATATAGCCAGAGCTACAATGGAATGGTTTAGATCAAAGCATATTCATGTGTTAGAATGGCCCAGTCAAAGCCCAGACCTAAATCCAATTGAGAATCTGTGGCAAGACTTGAAAATTGCTGTTGACAGACGCTCTCCATCCAATCTGACAGAGCTTGAGCTATTTTGCAAAGAAGAATGGGCAAAAATGTCCCTCTCTAGATGTGCAAAGCTGGTAGAGACATCCCCAAAAAGACTTGCAGCTGCAATTGCAGAGAAAGGAGGTTCTACAAAGTATTGACTCCGGGGGGCGCCATACAAATGCACACCACACTTTTCACATATTTGTAAAAAAGTTTGAAAACCATTTATCATTTTCCTTCCACTTCACAATTATGTGCCACTTTGTGTTGGTCTACAACATAAAATCCCAATAAAATACATTTATGTTTTTAGTTGTAACATGAGAAAATGTGGAACATTTCAAGCGGTATACTTTTTCAAGGCATGGTATTCATATATATACGGTTCAGTGTAAGAGGGGGGGCTCTTCACTGGTCTCATCTATTTGGATATATACGGCACAGTGTAGAAGTGGGCCCCTGTGCTAGTCTCATATTTACAGTTCAGTGTAGGGGAGAGGGGCCCTAGGCTGGTCTCATCTATTCTGATATTTATGGTACAGTGTGGGAGAGAGCCCCTAAACAGGTCTCATCTAATCTGATACATACGGCACAGGACCCCCCCCCCCCCCCATCCCGGTATGTTTGTGACAGTGGCGGTGATTATGTCGGAGCCGAGACACTAAACATGTCACTCAGTCATCAGTACAGGCAGCCAGCCGCTTCATACTGAGCTATAATTACCGCCGCATAATTGCATCATTGCTTGTGTGTTTAAGAGCACTTGTCAGTAGGGCCCGGGGCCAAACACAGAGGAGCTGCAGAATTATCCTCCCCTCATAATTACACCCCCGCCATGTCTTGTGCACACATCTTAATGGACTCATAAAAAAGGAAAATGGGGGGGTATATAAACTGAGCCCCAAATTGTGTGACCTCCTCAACCCTCCAGATGGTTCCAAGCCAAAGAAGCCACCAAACTCCTTTCTGTCACTACATACACACCGCCCCCTACTGGCCATAGGAGGAAGGAGTGCAGAAAGTTAGGTACCATTGCTACCCGTGTTCTGGGACTCACATAACCCCCCACAGGTTACATAGCAAGGGTGACAAAGTCTCTTCTGTTTGTATACCGTCTTAGTGGCCTTGGATATATGGGGATTTCTGACTTGAATTTTATTTTATCATTTATTTCCAGTCTTATAGGCTTTAAATTACTTTGAACTTTTTTATTCAGGCCATATTACACCTCAACACAATTCTAATATGAAGAGCAGGTAACCAATAGTAATCAAGTGTGATTCTTGAAATTGTTTTATTTCTTTTACATGGCAGGCTTGTCCTGTGTTTGTCTGATACACCAACACAGCTACCTGTGTTTTAGGAGTCATATACATACATACATACATACATACACACACACACACATATACATACATACACACACACACACACAAAATTATATATATATATATATATATATATATATATATATATATATATATATATATATATATATATATATATATATATATATATATATATATATATATATATACACATATACATATACATATATATATATACATATATATATATACATACACATATACATATACACACACACACACATTTTTTTTTTACACACACACCAAATTACCAAAAGTATTGGGACACCTGCCTTTACACGCACATGAACTTTATTGTCATCCCAGTCTTAGTCCGTAGGGTTCAACATTGAGTTGGCTCCGCCCTTTGCAGCTATAACAGCTTCAACTCTTCTGGGAAGGCTGTCCACAAGGTTTAGGAGTGTGTCTATGGGAAAGTTTGACCATTCTTCCTGAAGAGAATTTGTGAGGTCAGGCACTGATGTTGGACGAGAACGTCTGGCTCGCAGTCTCCGCTCAAATTCACCCCAAAGGTATTCTATCCGGTTGAGGTCAGGACTTTGTGCAGGCCAGTCAAGTTCCTCCACCCCAAACTCGCTTGTCCATGTCTTAATGAACCTTGCTTTGTGCACTGGTCCAAATCATTTGGTGGAGGGGGGAATTATAGTGTGGGGTTGGGTTTGGCCCCTTAGTTCCAGTGAAGGTAACGCTTAAGGTGTCAGCATACCAAGACATTTTGGACAATTTTATGCTCTCAACTTTGTGGGAACAGTTTGGGGATGGCCCCTTCCTGCTCCACCATGACTGCCCCACCAGTGCACAAAGCAAGGTCCATAAAGACATGGATGAGCGAGTTTGGGGTGGATTGTGATATGCAGGGGTACTGAAGATGTAAGAACGGGATTGTGATGTGAAGGACCTGAGTCGTTGCACAAACATGCTAGTTGGATTTCATAAAAAGTAACGATGGTCTCGGGCGTGTTTGGATCGAACCTACCAGGAAGCCCTCGTTGCACACCACCAATCGTAGGCAGTGAGGCATTTTCTGGCCCGCAGCTGCACATACACACACACATATATATATATATATATATATACACATACACCCTCCTAAGTTGACTACCACTGTTCCAGAGTTTCACAATTAAGTTATGGTTTTATAAAATTGTCTTCCAGCAAACACACCATCTTCCCCGGGAGGCCTGACCTAAAGAGGGAGACCCACCCACTTCCCACTCCATCTTGACTGACCTGTGGAATGGACATGGTTAACGTGAACATGTCATCTATGCCCCAACCATTCCCCACAGGCACACGACCTTCCAGCCTCTCAGTTCTATAGAGATGGAATCTCTCCAACTTTGTTTTATCTGAGGAACGGACCTATCACAAGAACACAGACCATTCCCTGCAGGAACACAACCAATCAGCTTCCCAGTTCCATAGGGAGGATAGCTCTCAAATTTTGATTGGTCTGAAGAACGGACTTGGATGAAATGAACCTGTCATATGAACACTGACCATTCCCCAAAGTCACATGACCAATCAATCTCTCAGTTCCATAGAGATGTAAGCTCTCCATCTACATAGGTCTATGGGATGGGCTTTGCTGAAGTGAACCCATCATATGTACACAAGCCATTACCCACATGCACATGACCGATCAACCTATCGATTCCACAAAGATTAAAGCTCTTCATCCGTCTTTTTTGGTCTGTGGAATGGATATCACTAAGGTGAACCTGTCACATATGTCCCAACCATTCCCCACAGGCACATTACCAATCAGCCGCTCAGTTCTATGGAGATGAAATCTCTGAATTTGTTGGTCTGAGGAACATCACAAGAACACGGACCATTCCCTGTGGTAACACAACCAGCTTCCCAGTTCAACAAGGGATGAAAGCTCTCAATTGTAAATGGTCTGAAGAACGGACTTGGGTAAAATGAACCTGTTACATGAACACCGGCCATTCCCCAAAGGCACATGACCAATCAGTCCCTTGGTTCCATGAAACCTCTCCAACTTTAAAGGTCTGAGAAACAGACTTGACTGAACCCATTTCAGGAACACTGGCTATTCCCTGCAGGAAAACGACCAATCAGCTTCCCAGTTCCATAGAGATGAAAGCTCTTGATTTTTTATTGGTTTGAATAACGGTGAACCTGTCACATGAACACCAGCCATTCCCCACAGGCACATGACCAATCAATCTCTGTCTCATAGAGATGAAAGCTCTCCGTCTACATAGGTCTGGAGAACTGATTTGGCTGAAGTGAATCTCAAACACAACACAATGGAAGAACTTACCTTTAGCAAACTTCATGTAATGCACTCGCTTCTTAGAGGTCTTGGACTTTTCTTCCAGGCTGAAGGATTTTTTGCTGTCATTGGTGGGAGAATCTGAAAGATAAGCAATGTTTTTGTTAATTTTTCACTCCTATGAACATCCCTGGAGAGGAACTTATTAAGAACTTCTATGGTGCCACTGATCTATATACTCACACACTTCCTTCTCTTGAGGTCAGATCTCCAGTCAGCACAAAAAACTTAAAACACCAATATCCCCCCTCCTTCATCTATTATACACAAGTCACACATTATTAAAATCTCCAGAAATGCATGAAAAAGGAGGTAATCATGACCTATATATTCTTTGCTCCCTCTAACATAACAAGTGATAGGCAGTGAACAGCTTCCTCAATGACAAGAGAAGCATGCTGAGCAAGGGACTACATGTCCCATAGTACCTTGCGCTACCAGAAGTGTGCGACAAATTTGTGTCTGGGCGTAACCACAGTGAGGTGAGCCATTCAGGCTGCAAAGACATGACTGTTCAAGTCTTATCTTCCTCCAACATAGCCGGTAATGGATGGGGAGCAGTGAAGAACAGTTTCTTCAACAAAGAGAAAAGAGCACTGAACAAGGGACTACATGTCCCATAATGCCATGTTCCACCAGCAGCAAAGGACATGTGACAAGCATGTGTCTGGGTGTAGCCACAGTGAGGTGAGCCAATCAGGCCACAAGGATGTGACCGTTCCAGTCTACCCACCTCTCTAGATAGCCCCCAATGGGAGGGGAGCAGCAGAAAACAGCTTCTTCAATGAAGAGAGGGGCACACTTAACAAGGGACTACAAGTCCCATAGTATCTCGCACCAACAGCAGCAAAGGACATGTGACAAGCATGTGTCTAGGTGTAGCCACTGTGAAGTGAGCCAATCAGGCCATAAGGAGGTGACTGTTCCAGTCTATGCTCCATCTAGACAGCCTCCAATGGGAAGGGAGCAGGGGAGAACAGCTTTTCAAAGAAGAGAGAGAGGGGCACACTGAACAAGGGACGTGTCCCATAGTGCCTTGGGCCATCAGCAGTGATATGCATGCGACAAGTGTAGCCACAGCGAGGAAAGACATTCAGGTCACAAGGATGTGGTCATTCCAGTCTTTCTTCCTTCTAAAATAGCCGGCAATGGATGGGGAGCAGCTTCCCCAATGATGAGGAGCGTGCTGAACCAGAGACTACATGTCCCATAGTGCTTTGTGCCACCAGCAGTGAGAGGAATGCGGCAGTTGCACCTCCAGGTAGTGCCAAGCGGAGGTGAGCCATTCAGGCCACAAGGACCTGACTGTTCCAGTATTTCCCCCCCGATTTAACAGTGATGGGTGGGGAGCCGAGGTGAACAGCATCTTCAGTGAAAAGAGAGGTGCACTGAACTAGGGACTACATGTCCCATAGTATCTTGCTTCACCAGTAGGAAGAGGTTTATGACAAGTGTATATCTGGGTGTAGCTACAGTGAGGTGAGCCATTCGGGTCGCAAGGAAACCTAAATCAGACATTGCCATCACCCACTATCTGCATGGGGAACCTAACAATGCCACCCATGTAGTTCGGAGAGCCAAGTGAGAGTGTTTAAATGACAGGCCATGCAATGCCAATCTTCAATCTTTTGAATGAGAAGCAGAAAAGCTCGATCATGTTGTCAGGCAGCGGTCTGCGACTCAAAATATTAAAAGCAACAAGATCATCATAACACCAAGCAACAGAATTTTATCCAATGGCACCCTATGCGTCAGAAGACGGGTTGTCCAGGGTTCACCTTTTGAAGGAAAACCGCTAAAAACACAGATAGACTACAAACATAGGAGCTGTGTTACCTTCCTAAGGATTTGCATTTCTGTCCTGAGTTAAAACAGCTCAGCCACACAGCACTGCCATATTGGTGACTTGCCTTTTCCAAAGCACAGTTAGGTAAATGAAGCCCGGCCACCCTCCCTGACCCCAGCCTGCGACTGGACAGTTAAAGCTGTATTGAACCAAAAAACAAACATATTGTAGTAGTTTTATTTTTTAGGCTTTCTTTCTTCTATATTCATCTATTGATCCAGTCAGTAAGTCTATTTTTCAAAAGCACAAGCTCTCCAGCAGAATGTTTCAGTTACATGGATGAGACCATCCATTTTCCACCGACAAGCGTGCTTACAATGATCAGCTTTTATTTATTCATATAAAACCTTTATCCCAGAAAGGAAAAAAAAACGGTTTGCTGTAACTAAATTATCAAGTGCGAGCTGGAGATTGGTTTTAATTTGTTAGTGTATTTAAATCTTCCAATACATTAAAACAGTCCCCTTCCTCCAGACTGCTGTCTACTGTGCCTCCTGTTCTCTTTCATCCAGAGTGGGGGGTGGGGTTGCGCTCTAACACAAGAGGTGTGTTACTGGCCAGGTCACCAGGTGATGAGAGAGGGGGAAAAAAAAGCCTTTAAAAGAAAACACTAAGGCAGCCACCACATCTAATGATTAATAAACTGCAATATATTGAATTGTTGGTTTTAAGATCACTTTAAAAAGGACCCGCAGACTAAATGACGAGTCTTCCTTCCATTCCCTTGTGCTTGTAGCACACCTGATATTCTCTCTCTCTATATATATATGTATGAATATGAGAGAGAGGGGAGAGAGAGGGGAGAGAGGGGAGAGGAAGGGAGAGAGGGGAGAGGAAGAGAGAGAGAGAGAGAGAGAGAGAGAGAGAGAGAGAGAGAGAGAGAGAGCAAAAGCGAGAGAAGGAGAGCGAGAGAAGGAGAGCGAGAGAAGAGAGAGAAAGAGAGAGAGAGAGCGCGAGAGAGAGAGAGCGCGAGAGAGAGAGAGCGCGAGAGAGAGAGCGCGAGAGAGAGAGAGCGCGAGAGAGAGAGAGCGAGAGAGAGAGCGCAGGAGAGAGCGAGAGAGAGAGCGCAGGAGAGAGCGAGAGAGAGAGCGCAGGAGAGAGCGAGAGAGAGAGCGCAGGAGAGAGCGAGAGAGAGAGCGCAGGAGAGAGCGAGAGAGAGAGCGCAGGAGAGAGCGAGAGAGAGAGCGCAGGAGAGAGCGAGAGAGCGCAGGAGAGAGCGAGAGAGCGCAGGAGAGAGCGAGAGCGAGAGAGAGAGCGCAGGAGAGAGCGAGAGAGAGCGCAGGAGAGAGCGAGAGAGAGCGCAGGAGAGAGCGAGAGAGAGCGCAGGAGAGAGCGAGAGAGAGCGCAGGAGAGAGCGAGAGAGAGCGCAGGAGAGAGCGAGAGAGAGCGCAGGAGAGAGCGAGAGAGCGCAGGAGAGAGCGAGAGAGAGCGCAGGAGAGAGCGAGAGAGAGAGCGCAGGAGAGAGCGAGAGAGAGAGCGCAGGAGAGAGCGAGAGAGAGAGCGCAGGAGAGAGCGAGAGAGAGAGCGCAGGAGAGAGCGAGAGAGAGAGCGCAGGAGAGAGCGAGAGAGAGAGCGCAGGAGAGAGCGAGAGAGAGAGAGAGAGCGCAGGAGAGAGCGAGAGAGAGCGCAGGAGAGAGCGAGAGAGAGCGCAGGAGAGAGCGAGAGAGAGCGCAGGAGAGAGCGAGAGAGAGCGCAGGAGAGAGCGAGAGAGAGCGCAGGAGAGAGCGAGAGAGCGCAGGAGAGAGAGAGAGAGAGAGAGAGCGCAGGAGAGAGAGCGCAGGAGAGAGAGAGAGAGAGAGAGAGAGAGAGAGAGAGAGAGAGAGAGAGCGCAGGAGAGAGAGAGAGAGAGCGCAGGAGAGAGAGAGAGAGAGCGCGAGCGCAGGAGAGAGAGAGAGCGAGCGCAGGAGAGAGAGAGAGCGCAGGGGAGAGAGAGAGCGCAGGGGAGAGAGAGAGAGCGCAGGGGAGAGCGCAGGAGAGAGAGAGAGCGCAGGAGAGAGCGCAGGAGAGAGAGAGAGCGCAGGGGAGAGAGAGAGCGCGGGAGAGAGAGAGAGAGAGCGCGGGAGAGAGAGAGAGAGAGCGCGGGAGAGAGAGAGAGCGCGCAGGAGAGAGAGAGAGAGCGCGCAGGAGAGAGAGAGAGAGCGCGCAGGAGAGAGAGAGAGAGCGCGCAGGAGAGAGAGAGAGCGCAGGAGAGAGAGAGAGCGCAGGAGAGAGAGAGAGAGAGAGAGCGCGAGGGAGAGAGAGAGAGCGAGGGAGAGAGAGAGAGCGCAGGAGAGAGAAAGCGCAGGAGAGAGAAAGCGCAGGAGAGAGAGAGCGAGGGAGAGAGAGAGAGCGCAGGAGAGAGAGAGAGAGCGCAGGAGAGAGCGAGAGAGCGCAGGAGAGAGAGAGAGAGAGCGCAGGAGAGAGAGAGAGCGCAGGAGAGAGAGCGCAGGAGAGAGAGAGAGAGCGCAGGAGAGAGAGAGAGAGAGAGCGCAGGAAAAAAGAGAGCGAGCGAGAGCGCAGGAGAGAGAGAGCGCAGGAGTGAGAGAGAGAGAGCGCGAGAGAGAGAGAGCAAGAGCGAGAGCGAGAGCGTGCAGGAGAGCGAGAGAGAGCGCAGGAGAGAGAGAGAGCGCGCGCAGGAGAGAGCGCAGGAGAGAGAGAGAGCGCGCGCAGGAGAGAGCGCAGGAGAGAGAGAGAGAGAGCGCAGGAGAGAGAGAGCGAGCGCAGGAGAGAGAGAGCGAGCGCAGGAGAAAAGAGAGAGAGAGCGAGCGCAGGAGGGAGAGAGAGCGAGAGAGAGCGCAGGAGAAAAGAGAGAGAGAGAGAGAGAGCGCAGGAGAAAAGAGAGAGAGAGAGAGAGCGCAGGAGAAAAGAGAGAGAGAGAGAGAGAGAGCGAGAGCGAGAGCGAGAGCGAGAGCTCTATATATTTCTTATCAAATATATATATATATATATATATATATATAAATATTTTTTTTTATTATGATAGATATTTTTAATATGAATTGAATGTATTATTTTTATTACTACTACATTAACAATAATAATCGCAATATATTATTAATATATTATATTAATACTGTAATGAAAATAAAAGTATTACTACAAAACAAATAATAGCAGCCATAAATAACAATGTACTGGCTTGTGACAGCTTGCGAAATGCAAACTGATCTTACACGCAGACAGTGGGGTGAAGGTCAATCAAGTAGTATTTAAAGAACAGTCAGACAAGGTGTTTGGACAGGCAGCTGTGTATGTGAAATGCTCATTACAAGTTAAGAAATTATTAAAAAGGGTTGTGCATTCTGCGAAGCAAATTATGTGTGCAGCAATACTGCCACCCAGAGGACAACAGACAGAACTGCTGTTTGGAATAATTAGCTGCCTTCCTAAAGTGCAACTTTGCCAGTTGACTGCAGTGCGACTTTGAAGTGACTTCCGGGAATACCTGGGTAATCTTCCTGTAATGTCGAATCCAAATCAGGCTCTATTCACACTTGTCATGCAACTTGGGACATCAAAGTCACATGACAATTCGTTCACCGTGTTTTCCATTGATAACTATTCGTACACTACATTACTAAAAGTATTAAGGTGCCTGCCTTTACACGCACATGAGCTTTACTGGCATCCCAGTCTTAGTCTGTAGAGTTTATTGAGTGGGCTCACTCTTTGCAGCTATAACAGTATAACAGCTTCAACTCTTCTGGAAAGGCTGTCCACAAGGTTTAGGAGTGTGTCTATGGGAATGTTTGACCATTCTTCCAGAAGTGCATTTGTGAGGTCAGGCAACTGATGCTGGGTGAGAAGGCCTGGCTCGCAGTCTCTGCTTCATCCCAAAGGTGTTCTATCTGGTTGAGGTCAGGACTCTGTGCAGGACAGTCAAGTTCCTCCACTCCAAATTTTCTCACCCATGTCTTTATGGATCTTGCTTTGTGGACTGGTCCAAATCATTTGGTGGAGGGGGGATTATGGTGTGGGGCTGTTTTTCAGGGGTTGGGTTTGGCCCCTTAGTTCCAGTGAAGGGAACTCTTAAGGCATCAGCATACCAAGACATTTTGGACAATTTCATGCTCCCAACTTTTTAGGAACAGTTTGGGGATGGCTCCTTCCTGTTCTAAGATGACTGCACACAAGTGCACGAAGCAAGGTCCATAAAAGACACAGATGAGCGGGTTTGGGGTGGATTGTGATATGCAGGGGTACTGAGGATGCAAGAATGGGATTGTGATATTGAGGGGGGGGCGGTGATGTGAAGGACAAACATGCAAGGACCTCCGTGAATTTTATTTCCATACCCCTTCCACAGTGTGTATAATATGAGAATTTCTTATAATTGTCAGCTCCATCTAATGGCCGTAATGCAGTATTTACTTAACAAGAGGCAATTGGGAAAATACCGCATTATGGCCACTGGATGGAGCCGACAATAACAGGAAATGTACAAACAGTGCCTTGAAAAAGTATTCATACCCCTTGAAATGTTCCACATTTTGTCATGTTACAGCCAAAAACATAAAATATATTTTATTGGGATTGTATGTGATAGACCAACACAAAGTGGCACATAATTGTGCAGTGGAAAAAAAATGATAAATGGTTTCCAAATTATTTACAAATATGTGAAAAGTGTGGCGTACATTTGTATTCAGCCTCCTTTACTCTGATACCTCTAACTAAAATCTAGTGGAACCAATTGCCTTCAGAAGTCACCTAATTAGTAAATAGAGTCCACCTGTGTGTAAATTAATCTCAGTATAAATACAGCTGTTCTGTGAAGTCCTCTGAGGTTTGTTGAAGAATCTTAGTGAACAAACAGCATCATGAAGGCCAAGGAACACACCAGACAGGTCAGGGATAAAGCTGTGGAGAAGTTTAAAGTACGGTTAGGTTGTAAACAAATACCCCAAGCTTTGAACATCTCACGGAGCACTGTTCAATCCATCATCTGAAAATGGAAAGTGTATGGCACAACTGCAAACCTACCAAGACATGGCCGTCCACCTAAACTGACAGGCCGGGCAAGGAGAGCATTAATCAGAGAAGCAGCCAAGAGGCCCATGGTAACTCTGGAGGAGCTGCAGAGATCCACAGCTCAGGTGGGAGAATCTGTCCACAGGACAACTATTAGTCGTGTTCTCCACAAATCTGGCCTTTATGGATGAATGGCAAGAAGAAAGACTTGTTGAAAGAAAGTCATAAAAAGTCCCATTTGCAGTTTGTGAGAAGCCATGTGGAGGACACAGCAAACATGTGGAAGAAGGTGCTCTGGTCAGATGAGACCAAAATTAAACTTTTTGGCCTAAAAGCAAAATGCTATGTGTGGCGGATAGCTAACACTGCACATCACCCTGAACACACCATCCCCACCGTGAAACATGGTGGTGGCAGCCTCATGGTGCGGGGATGCTTTTCTTCAGCAGGGACAGAGAAGCCGGTCAGAGTTGATGGGAAGATGGATGGAGCCAAATACAGGACAATCTTAGAAGAAAACCTGTTAGAGTCTGCAAAAGACTTGAGACTGGGGCGGAGGTTCACCTTCCAGCAGGACAACGACCCTAAACATACAGCCAGAGCTACAATGGAATGGTTTAGATCAAAGCATATTCATGTGTTAGAATGGCCCAGTCAAAGTCCAGACCTAAATCCAATTGAGAATCTGTGGCAAGACTTGAATATTGCTGTTCACAGATGCTCTCCATCCAATCTGACAGAGCTTGAGATATTTCGCAATGGGAAAAAATGTCTCTCTCTAGATGGGCAAAGCTGGTAGAGACATCCCCAAAAAGACTTGCAGCTGTAATTGCAGTGAAAGGAGGTTCTACAAAGTATTGACTCCGGGGGGCTGAATACAAATGTACCCCACACTTTTCACGTATTTATTTGTAAAAAATTTGGAAAACCATTTATCATTTTCCTTCCACTTCACAATTATGTGCCACTTTGTGTTGGTCTATCACATAAAATCCCAATAAAATACATTTACGTTTTTGGTTGTAACATCTCTTAGACCTATTCCCAGCCTATTCATTGGCGAATTATTTAAACATCACTGATCCCACTTTGTCTACACTTCATAGACCCCTGAGTAAGTGCATACGGTGTTTGGAGCATTTCCTTTCTGATGGACTTGTGGAGGTAGCGGCACTTTTAGCATTTTGGAACGGGACCCCTGGGGACACCCTGAAGCACATCCTGTTTTGAGTGTCAGAGATGAAGAGCCGACACAGGAAGCTGAACCAACGGACCTGGAAATAGGAGTGTCACCTGCATGGCTGTGACCGAGGGGGGGAGGGGGCTGTAAATCAGAAGATTTATTGTACCTTCTACAGATAACACATAATATTAGAACCGCGCGCCGAGCTGTTCTGCTTTAATCCCCGATCTTCTGCCTTCACTTCAAAGAGGACTAATCAAGAGATCTAAGAAATTTAAATCTCTCCAACACCTGAGCGTATCTCCAGGCGTGAAACTTCTCATCAGAAAATTTATGTCTTTAATAACTGCGGATTGCCCAGAAGAATCCAAAGAGCTGACAAGAATTTGCATGTTCCCCGTCACAACAACATGTCTGTTTACTGACGTACTGGGAGCTTTGTCTGTTCAAGAGAACCGGTCTACAGGAGATACACAAATATTATCAAAAGTATTGGGACGCTTGCCTTTACACGCACATGAACTTTAAAGGCGTCTTAGACTGTAGAGATCAATATGTAGTTGGCCCACCCTTTACAGCTTCACACCTCCCTCATTACATAGTTACATAGTAGGTGAGGTTGAAAAAAGACACAAGTCCATCAAGTCCAACCTATGTGTGTGATTATGTGTCAGTATTACATTACATATCCCTGTATGTTGCGGTCGTTCAGGTGCTTATCTAATAGTTTCTTGAAGCTATCAATGCTCCCCGCTGAGACCACCGCCTGTGGAAGGGAATTCCACATCCTTGCCGCTCTTACAGTAAAGAACCCTCTACGTAGTTTAAGGTTAAACCTCTTTTCTTCTAATTGTAATGAGTGGCCACGAGTCTTATTAAACTCTCTTCGGCAAAAAAAGTTTTATCCCTATTGTGGGGTCACCAGTACAGTATTTGTATATTGAAATCATATCCCCTCTCAAGCGTCTCTTCTCCAGAGAGAATAAGTTCAGTGCTCCCAACCTTTCCTCATAACTAAGATCCTGCAGACCCTTTATTAGCTTTGTCGCCCTTCTTTGTACTCGCTCCATTTCCAGTACATCCTTCCTGAGGACTGGTGCCCAGAACTGGACAGCATACTCCAGGTGCGGCCGGACCAGAGTCTTGTAGAGCGGGAGAATTATCATTTTATCTCTGGAGTTGATCCCCTTTTTAATGCCAATATTCTGTTTGCTTTGTTAGCAGCAGCTTGGCATTGCATGCCATTGCTGAGCCTATCATCTACTAGGACCCCCAGGTCGTTTTCCATCCTAGATTCCCCCAGAGGTTCTCCCCCCAGTGTATAGATTGCATTCATATTTTTGCCACCCAAATGCATTATTTTACATTTTTCTACATTGAACCTCATTTGCCATGTAGTCGCCCACCCCATTAATTTGTTCAGATCTTTTTGCAAGATTTCCACATCCTGCGGAGAAGTTATTGCCCTGCTTAGCTTAGTATCGTCTGCAAATACAGAGATTGAGCTGTTTATCCCATCCTCCAGATCGTTTATGAACAAATTAAACGCTTGCCGACCGCCGCGCACATATATACGTCGGCAGAATAGCACAGGCAGATGGGCGTACCTGTTTGTCCCTTTGAATTTGCCTCCTATCGGGGCGCACGCTGCTGCAGGATCGTGCCTGCGGGTCCCGCAAACTCTATGTTCGCCGGCGGCCCGCGATTGCGGCGAGGAGAGGCAGAACGGGGAGATGCCTTTTAGGGGTGCAATGGATCGTCACTGATCCATGATCCGAACGGTTCACCCAGTTCAGATCGGTACACATGCTGTCTCTGCCTTGGGAAAGGCCGCGGCTTGGGCCTAGCTCCGGAGCGGCGGCCAACTTGGTACACCCGGCGGCTGTTTACCACGTGATCGCTCCGTCAAATCACTTGTAAACAAACCGGCGTCATGTCATGATGCCGGTTCCTCTCTCCCCTCTGTGTACTGATCTGTACAGTGGAGGGGAGAGATCGGATGGCAGCAGTGCCAATACTCTGCCATACCCTGCCAATACCCTGCCAATACCCTGCCAATACTCTGCCATACCCTGCCAATACTCTGCCATACCCTGCCAATACTCTGCCATACCCTGCCAATACTCTGCCAATACCCTGCTAATATATTATTACAGTGGGGGAGATTGTAGATATTATTACAGTGGGGGAGATGACGTGGATCTCATATTACATATTTTTTTGTTGATCCGAAAATGATCTGAACCGTGACTCCTGATCCGAGGAACGATCCGAACCGTGAGTTTTTTGATCTGTTGCACCCCTAATGCCTAAACAGGGCATTTTCCTGTTCTGCCTGGCAACATGACAGGGATCTACTGCTCCCAGTGATCGGGAGCAGCGAACTCTGTCATGTTGTAGTGAGCCCATCCCCCCTACAGTTAGAATCCCCCCTAGTGTTTACTCCCTTCCCCGCCAGTCTCATTTATACAGTAATCAGTGGCCATTTATAGCTCTGATCGCTGTATAAATGACAATGGTCCCAAATTAGTGTCAAAAAGATCCGATGTGTCCGCCGCAATGTCGCAGTCACGATAAAAAAAAAAATAAAAAAAAAAAAAAAAAATCATCACAGATCGCCACCATTACTAGTAAAAAAAAAAAAAAAATTAATAGTAAAAATACCATAAATCTATCCCCTATTTTGTAGACGCAATAACTTTAGCGCAAACCAATCAATATACACTTATTGCAATTTTTTTTACCAAAAATATGTAGAAGAATACATATCGGCCTAAACTGTGGAAGAAATTTTTTTTTTTTTTTTTTAATATATTTTTGGGGGATATTTATTGATGCAAAAAAAAAAAAAAGAAAGCCCTCTTTGTTGGAAAAAAAAAAAAGGATGTCCATTTTGTTTGGGTGCAACGTTGTACGACCGCGCAATTGTCAGCTAAAGCGACGCAGTACAGAAACTCAAAAAGTGCTCTGGTCAGGAAGGGGGTAAATCCTTCCGGGGCTGAAGTGGTTAAATTACTGAACCCTCCTTTTTTTTTATTTCCACACACTTTCCTACTTCTTCCTTTAACCTCTTCCCGCCAACGTGGCGCATATATGCGGCCTAACAGTGGGCGGGCGTTAACGCATATATGCATCCTTATGTAAGCCCACTTCTGTGCCGAGTGGGCGCACGCCCCCAGCACAGTTCATCGGCGGGGAACAGAATTCTCTAGATTGTGATTGGGAGCTTTCTGATCACATGACTGATACAACAGCCAATCACAGCTGTTACATGGCCTGAATGACTGCCTCCCAGCATTTAGAAGCTCTTAAAGGGCCAGGAGGCGGGGGCGGGAAGGGGTTAAGGTAACCACACACTGTACAATCTGATTTTACAATCTTCTTTACATCTACCATCAGTGATGTAATTCGAGGGCCTGCCAGATTGGATCGATAGGTGGGTCCTCCTATTATATAGTTCTGACAGATCTAAAGGAGATTGCACAATTAGATTGTATAGCGTCTTATATAAACCTAAAATTAACTTTTCTTATCAAAATTGCTAAGTTTCGACCCAAAAAATCCAAAGTCATTATTCGTAAGGTGATATTAACCACTTGCCTACCGGACACTTTTACCCCCTTCCTGCCCAGACCAATTTTCAGCTTCAGCTGTCACACTTTGAATGACATTTGCGCAGTCATGCTACACTGTACTCATATGAAAACTTTATCTTTTTTTTTCACACAAATAGAGCTTTCTTTTGGTGGTATTTAATTATCACTTTTTTTTGCTAAACAAATGAAAAAAGGCTGAAAATTATAAAAAAAATGTTTTTTGCTTTTTTTAGTTTGTTATAAAGTTTTACAAACAGGTAATTTTTTCCTTGACTGATGTGCGCTGATGAGGTGGCACTTGTAGGTGGCACTGATGATTGGTAGCACCGGTGGGCACTGTTGGGACTGCCCTGATGTCCCTTTAACAGAAGCCAGTTATCGACTCTCCTTATACTGTCAGCGTGAGGAAAGGAATGCCGATAACCAGCTTGTGTGTACATCGTGATCAGCTGTCATTGGACACAGCTGATCACGTAGTAAAGGGCCTTTACCCCGATCTGGGATCAGCCGAGTCCGAAGTACTCATTCATCACAGAGTACTCTGCCCACGTGCTGCAGGGGGCGCGCGGGCAGTGTGATCACAGGAGGACGCCCATCTACGCCTTTTCGCCTATAGCGCGAACAGGAAGTCGTTAAAAAGGCAAAAATGTTTGTTTTGTTTTTTAAATAACAAACATGTTATACTTACCTGCTCTGTGTAATGGATTTGCCCAGAGCAGCCCGGATCCTCCTCTTCTGGGGTCCCTCGTCCGCTCTCCTGCCCCCACAGCAAGCAACTTGCTATGGGGGCACCCAAGCCGAGCTACTGCTCTGTGTGTCCATTCAGACACCGACCCGTGGCTCAGCCCCGCCCTCTCTCTCTTTTCGCTCACTGACTTTGATTGACAGCAGCGGGAACAAATGACTCTTGTGCAATATCGCTGGATCGAGAGGGGACTCTAGTAAGTATCAGGGGCTGCTACTCACTGAAGGTTTTTTTTTTTTATCTTAATGGATCACAAACATGTTATACTTACCTGCTCTGTGTAATGGTTTTGCAAGTCCTCTTTTTCTTGTGTCCCCTGCCGGAACTCCTGGCCCCGTCCTCCTTTCGAGTGCCCTCAGAGCAAGCAGCTTGCAATGGGGACATCCAAGCAGACGCGCTCCAAAGCCGCTGCTCTGCGTGCCCATTTAGACGTGGAGCTGAGGCTCGGCCCTGCCCCCTCTCTCTCCCCATTGGCTGTGATTGACAGCAGTAGGAGCCATTGGCTCAGCCAATGAGGGGGTAGAATCCCCTGAGAGCCGATGCTTTTGTGCACATCAATGGATCGAGAGGGGGCTCAGGTAAGTATAAGGGGGGGGGGTGCTGCACACAGAAGGTTTTTGACCTTCGTGCATAGAATGTATGCAGCGCTGCCCCCCACCAGACTGCCAAGGGTTAAATGCTAGTGAACTCTGGAGGGGGGGGGGGGGGGGTAAGAGGAAAAAGTTGCACCATATTGCATGCTCTGGCACTCTCCTCTCTTCTCCCTGATGCTTTGAGCTGCAGAAGGTCCCTTGGTACCCTCATGTACAATATGTGAGGATGTAGGAGTGCAACCACAGAAGAGGCTTCAGGGGACCAATTGCACAAAGAGAGGGAGCCTGCTGGAGCGAGGATTATGGTCAGCATTATATTACACCTTATTCGTCATCCAATAGACTTATTTTGAGCCTCGCTGCCCGACATTGGACTTTAACAAAAGGAGTTGTAAAGTCCCATGGCTTTTCACTGTCAGAAGCTCTTTACCTAGATCGAAGATGCAGTGTGTCAGATTGACACCACCAATCACCGCGCTGCGCACGATTGCGGTTTATCCTGCTGGATGTCATATGATGTCCAGTCAAGATAACTGAACCACTTCCCGGCAGTCATTCTGCTATAGGTCAGGCGGGAAGTGGTTAAAAAAAAAAAAATCTAAATACTAGGGATGCACCGATACTTTTTTTTTGTTAGTACTCGCCGATACCAATTACCGATGCCTACCGCAACCGTTTTGTTTACACTTCAGCTGCCAGCAATAGCACAAAGCATTAAAAAGTTATTTACAAATTTTAAAATAATGTTTAATTTTGTGCTTTTTTCAATGTGGAACGTGTAAATACCGTATTTATCGGTGTAAAACATGCACTTTTCCCCCCTTGAAATAGGGGGCAAAACGTGTGCATGTTATATGCCAATATAGGGCAGCATCAGAGGGGAAGGAGGGAAAAAGCGCCGTCGAAATAGACAGAGCCGGATTTCCTGTGTACTCCGCTCGGCGTCACGTCCAGTCCCGCC
This sequence comes from Lithobates clamitans, assembly GCA_037952925.1. NCBI lineage: Eukaryota > Metazoa > Chordata > Amphibia > Anura > Ranidae > Lithobates > Lithobates clamitans. The sequence goes on along the minus strand of JBBGZY010001103.1, from coordinate 949,558 downwards.
TCCTGGACGGCTCCTAGCATTTACGTCCCAGCATTGGACCGGTATTATGTCCATGATAGGAGGCGGGCCAATGGGCTGGACTGCGTGCTGAGTACACAGGAGATCCGGCTCGGTCTATTCCGGCAATGGCAAGGCTGCAGATAGGCACGGATTAGGCTGCAAAGATGGGCAAGGCTGCAGATAGGCAAGGCTGCAGATGGGCACGGATCAGGCATTAAAGATGGGCACGGATCAGCCTGCAATATTGGGCAAGGCTGCAGATGGGCACGGATCAGGCTGCAATGATGGGCAATGGCGAGGCTGCAGATGGGCAAGGCTGCAGATGGGCATGGATCAGGCTGCAATGATGGGCAAGGCTGCAGATGGGCACAGATCATGCTGTAATGATGGGCAAGGCTGCAGATGGACACTGATCATGCTGTAATGATAGGCAAGGCTGCAGATGGGAACTAATCAGACTGCAACGATGGGAAAGGCTGCAGATGGGCACTGATTAGGCTGCAATGATGGGCAAGGCTGCAAATGGGCACTGATTAGGCTGCAATGATGGGCAAGGCTGCAGATGAGATGGGCACTGATTAGGCTGCAATGATGGGCAAGGCTGCAGATGAGATGGGCACTGATTAGGCTGCAATGATGGGCAAGGCTGCAAATGGGCACTGATTAGGCTGCAATGATGGGCAAGGCTGCAGATGAGATGGGCACTGATTAGGCTGCAATGATGGGCAAGGCTGCAGATGAGATGGGCACTGATTAGGCTGCAATGATGGGCAAGGCTGCAAATGGGCACTGATCAGACTGCAATGATGGGCAAGGCTGCAGATGGGCACTGATTAGGCTGCAATGATGGGCAATGGCAAGTCTGCAAATGGGCACTGACCCTTATTTTGCTTCAAAATTCTTTATTTAAAAATGTTAGTTTTTCCCTGAAACTTCCCTCTTAGAATTAAAGTGCGTGCTATACGCCTGTGCGTGTTATATGCCTATAAATACGGTATATGTTAAAAGTGGAAAAATATTAAAAACAAAAAAAAGGTTTTAATTATTAATAGTTTATAAAATAGAAGTTAAAAAAAAAAAAACACATCAGGAAAATAGTAATTAAATGGAGAAGGAGAATAAAGAGTTAATTAAGGCTGATTAGACTACATTAAAGGATAAGTCCACCCAAACAATAAAATCCCTGTCTCTACAGACATCCATGATCTAACACGAACCTATCTAGCCCTGTAATGAAGAAAATCTGTGTGTGTATGTATATATATGTGTGTGTGTGTATATATATATATATATATATATATATATATATATATATATATGTGTGTGTGTGTGTGTGTGTGTGTGTGTGTGTGTGTGTGTGTGTGTGTGTGTGTGTGTGTGTGTGTGTGTGTGTGTGTGTGTATATATATATATATATATATATATATATATATATATATATATATATATACATATACATATATATATACATATACATATATATATACATATACATATATATACACACACACATATATATATATATACATACATATACATACACACACACACCTTTTCTGAAGCCGATCTGACCTGATCCCACGCTGAGCTGTCAGCTGCGGCTTCCCTGTGGAGGTGGGTGCAGAGGACACAGCCGGCAACGGAAGCCCCATAGTAAGTCTATGGGTGACGTCACTCCCCATTCATTTCACAGCCGTTGTCGGACGTGTCCTCTGCAGAGCTTCCGCCGCTGGACACCGGATCAGATAGTCTTCAGAAAAGGTATGTATACTGATTTCTTCTTTACAGGGATAGATAGGTTCGTGTTAGATTGTGGATGTCTGTAAATGCAGTGATATTAGTGTTAAAGTGGACTTCCCCTTTAAGGCTTAGTAAGGGGTTAAACAGAGGAACATTTCATTTAAAAAAAAAATAATGTATATTTTCATGACTTGACAGGTTGCTTATACTGTAAATATACGGTGGCAAGGCGGCTCTTCTGGGCAGAATCACATACCTGTACATGATCCTACACTTGCAAGTCTGGGGCGCACGCGGGCCACCGGTGACCTGCTCCCACTGTGATTGGACACAGCAGGAGCCAATCAGCGGGTCCGGTGGACTCGATGTCCGCTGGGACTCGCTGATCATTCAGGAAGGAAGCACTGCCTATTTACTGCCTATGTAAACAAGGCGGACTACAGTTCCGTCAGTAGGGAAGGCATGGATTCTGTGTTCCTGCAAAGCAAGGACAGATCTATGTCTTCCCAAAGTACAAGCACCTCCCCCACAGTAGGAAAGCACATTTTAGGTGTAGGCACACATTTAACCCTTTGATCGCCCCTGATGTTAACCCCTTCCCAGCCATTCGTACAGTGACAGTGTGTATTTTGATCACTGTATGTCAAAAGTGTCCAATTTGTCTGCCGCAGTCCCGCTGTAAGTCGCCATTACTAGTATATATATATATATATATATATATATATATATATATATATATATATATATATATATATATATATATATATATATATATATATATATATATATATATATATACCGTATTTATCGGCGTATAACACGCACCCCAAGTTCAGGAGGGAATTTTTAAGGAAAAAACTTTTAGGAAGGAAGTTTAAGGAAAAAAAAAAAAACTTACATTTAAATGCCCATCAATGCAGCGTTATCGGTGTCCATCTGCAGCCTTGTCAGTGCAGCTTTGCCCCAGTGCAGCCATGTCCCCAGTGGTCAGTGCAGCCATGTCCCCAGTGCAGCCATGTCCCCAGTGGTCAGTGCAGCCATGTCCCCAGTGCAGCCATGTCCCCAGTGCAGCCATGTCCCCTGTGGTCAGTGCAGCCATGTCCCCAGTGCAGCCATGTCCCCAGTGGTCAGTGCAGCCATGTCCCCAGTGCAGCCATGTCCCCAGTGGTCAGTGCAGCCATGTCCCCTGTGCAGCCATGTCCCCAGTGCAGCCATGTCCCCAGTGGTCAGTGCAGCCATGTCCCCAGTGCAGCCATGTCCCCTGTGGTCAGTGCAGCCATGTCCCCAGTGCAGCCATGTCCCCAGTGGTCAGTGCAGCCATGTCCCCAGTGCAGCCATGTCCCCAGTGGTCAGTGCAGCCATGTCCCCTGTGCAGCCATGTCCCCAGTGCAGCCATGTCCCCAGTGCAGCCATGTCCCCAGTGGTCAGTGCAGCCTTGTCCCCAGTGCAGCCATGTCCCCTGTGGTCAGTGCAGCCATGTCCCCAGTGCAGCCATGTCCCCAGTGGTCAGTGCAGCCATGTCCCCAGTGCAGCCATGTCCCCAGTGGTCAGTGCAGCCATGTCCCCAGTGCAGCCATGTCCCCAGTGGTCAGTGCAGCCATGTCCCCTGTGCAGCCATGTCCCCAGTGCAGCCATGTCCCCAGTGGTCAGTGCAGCCTTGTCCCCAGTGCAGCCATGTCCCCAGTGGTCAGTGCAGCCTTGTCCCCAGTGCAGCCATGTCCCCAGTGGTCAGTGCAGCCTTGTCCCCAGTGGTCAGTGCAGCCTTGTCCCCAGTGGTCAGTGCAGCCTTGTCCCCAACATACACAAGTTACACTGTGTATTTTTAAATATGGCGCCGCGGAGTTCGGAGGGACTCGGGGGCGCTCGTTCAGCTGAACGAGCGCCGCCGAGAACACAGTGACTGGGCGGAGCCGAGATACACATAGCCGAGGGTTCTCGGCTATTCTCGGCGCCGTTCACAGTCACGCCGAGTCCCTATGATGGACATAACAGAGGTCCAATGGCGGGACTGGGCGGGACTGTGAACGGCGCCGAAAAGAGCCGAGAACCCTCGGCTATGTGTATCTCGGCTCCGCCCAGTCACTGTGTTCTCGGCGGCGCTCGTTCAGCTGAACGAGCGCCCCCGAGTCCCTCCGAACTCCGCGGCGCCATATTTAAAAATACACGCTATGTGAATGTCGGCGGCGATCGCAGCGATCGCTCCGATAATTCACAAAATAGCGGGGATTGACGTATAACATGCACCCACGATTTTCCCCTGATTTTAAAGGGGAAAAAAGTGCGTGTTATACGCCGGTAAATACGATATATATATATATATAGATATAGATATAGATATAGATATAGATATAGATATAGATATATATATATATATATCCTATAGTTTGTAGATGCTATAACAATCAATATACACTTATTGGGTTTTTTTTTTTACCAAAAACATGTAGTAGAATACATATTGGACTAAATGTATGAAAAAATTTGATATTTTATTTTACTAGGAATGTTTTATAGCAGAAAGCAAAATATATTGTTTTTTTTTTCAAAATTGTCGGTCTTTTTTTTTTGTTTATAGCGCAAAAAATAGAAAACCGCAGACCTGATCAAATACCACTAAAAGAAAGCTGTATTTGTGGGGAAAAAAAAAAGAAGGACGTCAATTTTATTTGGGTACAACGTCGCAATAGTCAGTTAAAGCGATACAGTGCCATATCGGGGAAACAAACGCCTGGTCAGGAAGGGGGGGGTAAACCTTCCGGAGCTGAAGTGGTTAAACTGACTTAATCTACAGATTGACGTTCATCCCTTTGATCTGTAGATGAAGAAAAAAAAAGATACAAAAAGAAACAATGTTTCTTTAAATCTGGCTGAGCAATGTTGTTGATGAACATTGGCTGCTTTTTTTTGACAGCTCCAATTGCTGGGACTTCAGTTTACACTTCAGTTGTCAACAGGGAAACCACACTGACAGCTGAATAAGTCATTGGTTGTTAAGGACCTTAAGCCTTTGGAATGCAGAGTAAAAATAAATAATTAATTGCAATAAACTGTTTTAAATTGTCATACAAATTTACATTTGAAATTAAATCTTTATTATTTTTTGTCAATAACGTGGTGTGGGCGGATTTCTGCCAGTCACATGCTGTGTCAGGCTCTCCCAGACTGTCTTAGAAAAAGAGGGAGGTGAAGCCTCCATCAATCTACACGTAATATCCAACCCCTATTGTGTTTAGCTGGTTAGTGTGCATAGAGGAGGAGGCAGGGAGTGGTCTGTCATTTACCACTGTGTATAGGCCCACAGGTGTGACTCTACAGTCGCATGGGCTGCTCAGATGTGAGGAAATGCTCAGCACAGAAACTCACTGAAAACTGAGCATGTGCTGAGCTGCCAACACTGCTCTGCAAAATCCCTAACTGCAGCGGGGACATAGACAGAAAGGGGAAATAGAGAGCAGAAGGATCAACCAGGTTTTTTGCAGAATACAGAAAACAAATCTCATAGTGACAGAGTATGGACAGCATGTAATACATCATTTATTGATCGTTTTTATGATTTGGCTCTAATGACACTTTAACTGCTACATTAAAGGCGTATATTCCGGTGTTCTGCCGAGAAAGTTCCCCTCGGCGGATAAGGACCCCCCTCTACTGCGCAGGCGCAGCGCTTGAGCAGTAGGAGCCGGCGGAATTAGCCGAATAGAAATCAGCTGTACACGACGCCTGTAAGAGGGCCCCTCGCGGGCTCGCCACGCTTCGGCCACGGCCTCGCTGGGCACTTTTTTATTCTCCCTCTAGATCCACTTGGATGGTGGGGCATCAACCTGGACCCAGGGCGCAGGCGCCGTGTACAGCTGATTGAAGTTTTTCAGTTTCGGCTATTTTCGGCGGCTGCTAGACCTTCGTACTACGCAAACGCTGCGCCTGCGCAGTACAGGGGGGTCCTTATCCACCGGGTGGAACTTTCTCGGCAAGACACCGGTTTTATGGAAAAGCTCTACCCTGCCAATCAGATCCTTTTGGCTAGCCAGGAGCACTGTGATTCAGGAAAATGAAGAATCTTACAATGGCGCTGAAAGGCCAAGATGAAAAATATTTTGAAATTTGGACGCCACGCTTTATTTACAGAGAACAGCCACTCTAACCTCTCAGCAGTAGCCTCTTTATGATTTTGGATCTAAAGAACTTCTTCTGTGCGCTACCGAGGGGGGAGGGGTGGCGGGGGGTGCGGTTGATCTTGACCCTCCCATAATATTCCCCCCAACACTTTTTTTTTTATCTCTATCTTTTCTTCTATGCATATTCCTAACTTCTCTTTGCTTTTTCCAGTTTGGACCAGGTTAGGTCCTTGGGTTTAATCGCCTCCCGCCCACCGTATAGACAAATAAACAGCAGAGCGAGTGGCTCTGAGACACCATCACATGACGGCACCCAGTCTCGGTACGCAACGCGGCAATCGCGGGCGCGCCATGTCCCTGGGGACACAGGGTGACCCTGATCTCGGTATAGAGCCGCGGCTCTTTTCCCATGTGATCAGCTGTGTCCAATCACAGCTGATCACGTGTAAACAAGGAGATGCCGTTTATTGGCTCTCCTCGCCTCACACTGACAGAGGGAGGGGAGGAGAGGAGAGCCGATCAGCGGCATCTCCTCACGGGGGAGACCTGTATACGTAATCAAGGCACTGATCATCAGTGCCCTGATTACAGTAAAGCCCCAAAAGTGCCCATCAGTGAGGCCAATTTGTGCCCATCAGAGAGTCCAATTTGTGCCCATCAGTGAGGCTATTCAGTGCTGCCTTTCAGTGCCCACTAGTGCCACCTATCATTGCCCATAAGTGCTGCCCATCAGTCCCACCTTTCAGTGCCCATCAGTGCTGCATATTAGTGCCTCCTCATCAGTGTCACCCCATCAGTGGAGGAGAAAAATTACTTATTTAAAACTATTTCTGACATAAGCCAAGAAAAAAAAATGCTTTTCAGAGAGAACTTCCGCTTCCGATCGCTTAGGTCAGTGATGGCGAACCTTGGTACCCCAGATGTTTTGGAACTACATTTCCCATGATGCTCATGCACCCTGCAGTGTAGTGGAGCATCATGGGAAATGTAGTTCCAAAACATCTGGGGTGCCAAGGTTCGCCATCACTGGCCTAGGCGGTCAGAGCGGAAGTATAAGCAGGTACCTGTCAAAATGAGGTACCCGCTCCCCGCCCAAAAAAGTTTCCTTTCCCAAACCGGAGCGGGGGAAGAGGCCTTAAAGGAGGAATAGTGTTGCCTGCCAACGAAAGCGGTATGAGTCAAACATAATGTTCTGTATGCCGATTGTATTAAAGAATAGAAGCGTACTTAGGAGCACAATATGTGGGCCCTACGAATACACTGTATTGTTTGAATTGTAATGGATATGAATTGTCATTTGCCTTCTGGAATGGTGATACCGTTTCCATTATATATAATAAAAAAAACGCAAGGGTCTCCAAACTTTTTCAGTGGAAGGGCCACATCATATATTTTACAAATATTCACATGCTGAAAAACATTAGTTTAAGCACCTCCCGTCATTTCTCTATACGGCGGGTGGGAGGTGATTTTTCAGCATGTGAATAATAATAGTTCATATGACGTTGTCCTAGTCTCACAGCGCCTGATCTCAGTAAAGAGCCAATGACGTGGCTCTTTACCCATGTGATCGGCTGTGTCCAATCAATCAAATCTCTATTTGTGTGAACAAAATTATAAAAATTTCATGTGGGTACAGTGTTGCATGACCCCGCAATTGTCTTTCAAAAGAGTGACAGCGCTGAAAGGTGAAAATTGGCCTGGGCAGGGAGGGGGGTTTAGGTGCCCAGTAAGCAAGTGGTTAAATTGGAACTTTTTTTTTTTCCAAACTTCTCAGGTTGCTTTAACTGATAACATATAAATACAGAAGTTCATCCCTTTGATCTGCAGATGAATGAGATTAAAAGTAACAACGTTTATAAACACTGTGCCATTGGAGCCTTTCTTTTGACAGCAGCAGCTTCTACATTTACACAGCAACTATCATTATGACAGCTGGGAATCTCCAGCAAGTGGGAGAAAGGACTACACATCCTGTACATGTTGATAACATTTAAGGGCATGTACAGTATGTCCGGGGTCCACAACTGGTTAAAAGATTGTGTTTGGATAAGTAACTTATTTGCTATAGTTAGTCTGGTCACAGGTTGTGTGTGTGTGTGTGTGAGATGCATTGGGGGCGTGGCTTGGCCGAGGCTGTCATTTAACACATTCACAGGGTCTTGCAGTGATGGGTGGTGCACAGGACCTTTGTTGTCTGTTCCATCACAGAGATATATGGCAGTTGAAGGCAAGATGTGGGTGAGCATCATTGGAGTTTCGACTGCTACCTCTCTGGTAGAGACGGAAAAGTGCCAAGCAAGATAGATTCGGATGGGTGTAGAGGTGTACTTGGTATGGAAGGTCATCACACTTGAGGTTGCTTTTAAAAAAGTTTATTGAAATTTACGGTTCACAAGTGATGACAGCAGCTAACATGTTTCGAGGGAAAAGCCTACCCCTTCGTCAGGGCTGTGATGGTTGGAATTGGTCTGGACTTGAAGGTCAAATACAGTCCTCCATCATTTTACAGCACCTAAAAGGCTCAATTCGGATTTGACCCCTGGGTCCAAGGCCAATCTCGACCACATCAACCATCACAGCCCTAAAAAAAAAAAAAGGGAGGCATTTCCCCTGAAACACGTTGGCTCTGCTCATCACTTGAACCATGAATTTCAATAAAAGATTTTAAGAGTAACCCCAAATGTGACGACCTTCCATATCAAATGCACCTCCACATCCATCCAAACCAGGGGTCATCATCTGTACAGCACATTTCACCATGTTACATCCTAAATACGGGTGTAACATGGTGCAAACAGGTGGCATTTAAAGCAATCAGTGCACTATGATGACAATAATATGTCCAAATTCTGCATCCACGGATCTTACCAGAGCTTGCTGTGCCATGGCAATCGTTCAGTTCGGCCAGAAGTTGGTTGAAATCATCTTGATGGGCGATCCATTTATCCTGAAATAAAAACCAAAAAAAAGGGATGCGGATTAAAAAGCATTTAAAAAAATGAACACAGACATATTGACCATGAAAAGAGGAACAGCGTATCTGCAAAGGGCCCCTAATGACCCCCCTATACTCCCCTTATATGGACTCCTTTACAGTTCCTACCTCCAACGCAGCCGATATTGAAATTAGCGGTCTTGGAGAACCAGGGGAGAGAAGATGTCACTCCCTTGGTCATGTGACAGTGCTGGACCCTATAAAGTGGTTATTAGGCCTGAGCACAGACAGAGGAGAGGTGGACACAGGCTCCCCCATACCTAGTGTCACCTGCTGTGAAGGAGGAAGGAGTGGTGAGAAAGTCAGGTGAGTAAGAGAGGTTGGAGGCCCTTTGAGACGTCACTTTGGACCCAGCAAAAAAAAACAAAACAAACATGCATACATACACACACACACGCACACCCTTCTAAGAGGTTAAGAGATGGAAACTGCACAAAAAGCAAGTAGATGATGAAATACTAGTCACCAGTGTTGCCTGTGGTCTCCCTACTGCTGAGCTTCTCCCCATTACTGACTTACCATGCCATATTCTATACTGTGTCTCTGTGCGGAGGCAGCCATCTTGGTAGAGGAGAATGGCTTTGCTTCCTCATGTCAGGACTGCCCCCTGCTTTAGCTTCCCCCTCCAGCAAGGAGAACAGTGAGCAGCACTGCAGTGACATCACCAAATCTCACTTCAAATTTCCTGAGACTACCAGGTTTGGAAGCAGGGAGATCCTTGCACTGCAGATCCTCTGGTACAGCTTCCTATCCAGCAAGGAGAACCGGCGGAAACGGTAAGGCCGAGAAACGCCGGCGAGAGGTGGGATGGGGATGTCTGGGGTGGAGCAATTTTAAAAAAAGGCAACATGAAAATAAACCCTCTTGGGCTTGTTCCTAAGTACTGAAAGAGGGATGGGCGGGGGTAAAACCAGGCGGTTGAGTACAAGTTGCGTACCAGGGTGGCAAAAGTGGTACTTAACCGCCTGGTTTTACCCCCCGCCCCTCTGGTAGTACTTGGGAACGAGCCCGAGAGGGCTCATTTACATCTGCAGTGTATTGGATTTTAAACTCATCTTACACACATTTTAGAAGCATTAAACTCTATGGCCTGGTTCACACGGGGCTTCAGTTTGTATAAGAGCAGGAAGTGTGGACAAAGCATTTGCAGACATGATACAGGAGATGGTCAGAGACTGCAGACACGATACAGGAGATGGTCAGGGACTGCAGACACGATACAGGAGATGGTCAGGGACTGCAGACATGATACAGGAGAGGGTCAGAGACTGCAGACATGATACAGGAGAGGGTCAGAGACTGCAGACATGATACAGGAGAGGGTCAGAGACTGCAGACATGATACAGGAGAGGGTCAGAGACTGCAGACATGATACAGGAGAGGGTCAGAGACTGCAGACATGATACAGGAGAGGGTCAGAGACTGCAGACATGATACAGGAGAGGGTCAGAGACTGCCGACACGATACAGTAGATGGTCAGAGACTGCCGACATGGTACAGGAGATGGTCAGGGACTGCAGACACGATACAGGAGATGGTCAGGGACTGCAGACACGATACAGGAGATGGTCAGGGACTGCAGACACGATACAGGAGATGGTCAGGGACTGCAGACACGATACAGGAGATGGTCAGGGACTGCAGACACGATACAGGAAATGGTCAGGGACTGCAGACACGATACAGGAGATGGTCAGGGACTGCAGACACGATACAGGAGATGGTCAGGGACTGAGGACATGAAAAAGGAGATAAGAGACTGCAGGGGCTCCTGGGCCAGAGGATGGGCACCGTTTAGTCCCTAGGGGCCTTTACACGGCACTCTAATCAGATGCTTTTGATGGTCACCCAGCAAGGATCCTATAGGGAGAACACTGCAGAGCCCTCTCACAATCCTCCCTAGTGGCTCCTCTGTGAGCCTAGCATGGCTGCAGGGAATCGAGAACGTTGCTCAGCAATGCCTCCTCTGCTTCCTACAGCCAGTATGTATAAAAAGGTACACATAGCACAGGGCTGTTGTGGTCACGATTTTACAACTTAGAACCCAGAAATACTCTGAAGACTTCCAGGTTAATTCAGCAGAGCAACGTTCTCGATTCCCCGCAGCCATGCTAGGCTCACAGAGGAGCCACTAGGGAGGATTGTGAGGGGGCTCTGCAGTGTTCTCCCTATAGGATCCTTGCTGGGTGACCATCAAAAGCATCTGATTAGAGTGCCGTGTAAAGGCCCCTAGGGACCTGGTGCCCATCCTCTGGCCCAGGAGCCTCTGCAGTCTCCTTTTTCTCTGACCCTCTCCTGCATCATCATGTTGGCAGTCCCTGACCATCTCCTGTACAATGTCGGCATTTTCTGATCATATACTGTATCATGTCTGCAGTCCCTGACCATCTCCTGTACAATGTCTGCAGTCGGACGATCTACTCCAATACATTCATACTATCTGACAGTCTTCTTTTATACGCTGAATGTTATGTGTAGCCCTTTGCATCTATCAGGGGACCCAGATGAGGCCCTCTATACCTATTAGTTGTTGTTGTAGGACACCAATGCTCTTGTCTGGTACAAAACTTCTTCATTACCTCATAATTGTTGCAAGCTCCAAGGCCCAGAGTGTTGTTCTTCACTTGAACTTTGATGTGCTCCGTGGATCCTTGTTCCTGAGCCCCGAGACCCTTGAATAGAACATCAGCATTGGTTAAACAGATCATCACAGGATAAGACAACGGCTGCACCCCAAAAGGAATCCCGTCATTGGAAACAGCCGGAGTGACACCAGCCGACTGTAAAATCATCAGTTCTAGAGTATTCCCGAATAATACAGCCGGCCTGGCCAGAGATGTTACCACCTGTGTCTACAATTCCCCTATGGGGGGGGTCACCCCTCCCTTCTCTTCCCGGAACATATCTGCACAGTGTACCCCCCCCCCCCATGGTGCAATTCAAAGTACATTCTTTTGTGGCACAGATGTAACTTCTAATCCTTCTCCTCTAAATTGAAAGGCATAGTCCGCCTTCTGCAAAATTTTAGTACCCATCAAACAGGAACTGAGAAGAAATCTCCCACATGGGGGTCACCAATAGGAAGAAAACCTTTTGCTGCGCTATTTAAAACAAATAGGCTGGACTAGAGACAGATCTGAACACTACAAAAAGGATAATGGGGGGTGAAGTTGATGCTTGATATATGGCCTCCTCTGACATATTGCACTCACCTTGCCCTTGGACCAACCCATCTTCTCCAGCATCTTCTGCCCGAACTTGGAGTCATCCTTGGTCCAGGCGCTGTTCCTGGGGTCCACCGACCACTTCTGCTTCCTGCGGGCTGGAGAGAGAACTAAGACTATCAGACACTATGTGTGTATGAGAAGAGAACATTTTTTTAAATAAATTGTGACTTGATATACAAGCGATGTCTTGATATACAAGTAGCGTCATGTCACAACCGAGTATAAAACAAAACAGAGGCGCCTCTAAGTGTAGCAATATGGTTACATTCAATGAAAGTACAACATTTAGCAACTCACATGGTTGATGAATAAAAGAGGCACATCTAAGTATGCAGGGATCCGGGGTAAAGCTGTTCACATAGACCGTCCTCCGCACCGCCATCAACGTTATCCCTTCCACTCTACGCTCCATGAGCGCTTCAAGCTTCGCTTTCAGATCACCCTATTGCAGGGTAGTCTTCCCGGTCACCATTGCAGACTGACAGCGGTGAGAGCCGGCGATGCGGAAGGCGGTCTATGTGGACAGCTTTACCCCGGATGCCTGCATACTTAGATGTGCCTCTTTTATTCATCAACCATGTGAGTTGCTAAATGTTGTATCTTCATTAACCACTTCAGCCCCGGAAGGATTTACCCTCTTCCTGCACTGCGCCGCTTTAACTGACAATTGCGCGGTCGTGCGACGTTGTACCCTAACAAAATTGACGTCCTTTTTTTCTTTTGGTGGTATTTGATCACCTCTGTGGTATTTATTTTTTTGCGCTATAAAACAAAAAAAAGAGCGAACATTTAAAAAAAAAAGAATTTAAAAAAAAAGCTATATTTTTTACTTTTTGATATAATAAATATCCCCCCAAAAAAATATATATAAAAAAAAAAAAATTCTTCCTCAGTTTAGGCCTAAATGTATTCACCAGATTTTTGGTAAAAAAAAAACCAAAAAAAAAAAACGCAATAAGCGTATATAAATTGGTTTGCGCAAAACTTATCGCGGCTACATAAGTGTTTAACCCCTTCTCTGCCAGTGACATTTACACAGTAATCAGTGCATTTTTATAGCATTGATCGCTGTATAAATGTCAATGGCCCCAAAAATGTGTCAAAAGTGTCTGATCTGTCCGCTATAATGTCGCAGTCCCGATAAAAATCGCAGATCACTATTACTAGTAAAAAAAATTATAATATATATATATATATAAATCTTTCCTATAGCTTGTAGACGCTATAACTTTTGCGCAAACCAATTAATAAATCAATATACGTTTATTGCGATTTTTGTTACCAAAAATATGTAGAAGGATACATATCGGCCTAAACCGAGGAAATGAAAAAAAATTGGGGATATTTATTATAGCAAAAAGTAAGAAAATATTGTGTTTTTTTCAAAATTGACGCTCTTCTTTTGTTGATAGCGCAAAAAATAAAAACCGCAGAGATGATCAAATACCACCAAAGAAAGCTCTATTTGTGGGAAAAAAAGGAAGTCAATTTTGTTTGGGTACAACGTCGCACGACCGCACAATTGTAAGTTAAAGCAACGCAATGCTGTATGGCAAAAAATGGCCTGGTCATTTAGCAGCCAAATCTTCCGGGGCTGAAGTGGTTAATCTCCCTTCCATCTCATCCAATCAATCCGGGTCACTCACAATCCGGGGACACCCGAACCAATTGGCTGTGAGGAATGGATTTAAAGACACCAGATGGATGAAAACTCAATTACAATAATAATTGATTACGATCTGTTGGCTTGGTAAATAAGTCACTAACAATATGTTGTTAATTTATACTTCATAAAAGTATCCAAAAAAGGTATATGAGTATCACTAACTGTCATATTGAATTTTAAGCCGGGAGATCAAGGAATTAAAGATACATATTGAACACGTTTAAGAACTCCAAGGCGCCCGACCATATCGCAAAGGCATCATCAATAAAGTTGTACCAACAGGTGCCGTTTTGAATAAATAAATGACAATAATAAATAAAAGCGGAGCTGCGATGGGCTCTAATGTTGCCCCCCCCCCCATACGCCAATGCATTTATGGACATGATAGATGAGTACTGCTTGGACCTTGAAGAAGGGGACATACCCCGAAAGCTTGTCCTGAAAAATTGTATGTTAGTGCAAATAAAAAAAGTATCACGGACAGTACTCAATTTTCTCTGGACATGATAGAGAATGCTTTTATTTATTATAAGCGTTCTCTATCATGTCCATAAATACATTGGCGTATGGGGAGGGGGGGGAAACAGAGCCCATCGCAGCTCCGATGAGCTGTAAATAATATTTTTCCTTAAAAAGAAAGAAGTTTTCCTCAATAATAGTTGTGTAAATAATGTAATGTGTGTGGAAGTATAATTTTTTGAATGGATCAATAGTCGTCGGCAGGCGTCTATTCCTAAATCACAGGGGATAGCAGTGTATAAATTCGCTACATCCCAGGTTACCAGTATAGACCCTGTAGGTGTAACTATATTTTGAATCTTATGTAAAAAAATGTTGAGGGTCTCCTATATAAGATTGAGTGGTTTCTATGAGTGGTGTCAAGCATCTGTCCAAAAATGTATAGATCGGTGTAGTAATAGAATCTGTATATACTATATACACTTATAGGGCGCCCAGGTGGATTTAAAGGATCTGTGTGTATTTTAGGTAATATGTATATAATAGGGGTCACGGGATGTTCAGGTATAAGATATTTTTTAGTGTCATGATCAATAATTTGTTCTTTTACAGCACATGCGATTACCTTTTTAATCCTATCTTGAATACGTAAGACAGAGTTGTTAGGTGATTGGACATAAGTTTTAGTATCTGCCAACTGTCTCAATATTTCACTCTCATACAGTTGTGCTCATAAGTTTACATACCCTGGCAGAATTTATGATTTCTTGGCCATTTTTCAAAGAATATGAATGATAACACGAAAACTTTTCTTTCACTCATGGTTAGTGTTTGGCTGAAGCCATTTTTTAATCAATCAACTGTGTTTTACTCTTTTTTTAAATCATAATGACAACAGAAACTACCCAAATGACCCTGATCAAAAGTTTACATACCCCAGTTCTTAATACCGTGTACCTTTAACATCAATGACAGTTTGAAGTCTTTTGTGGTCTTTGTGAATGAGGCTCTTTATCTTCTCAGATGGTAAAGCTGCCCATTCCTCTTGGCAAAAAGCCTCCAGTTCCTGTAAATTCTGGGGCTGTCTTGCATGAACTGCACATTTTGAGATCTCCCCAGAGAGACTCAATGATATTGAGGTCAGGAGACTGAGATGGCCACTCCAGAACCGTCACTTTATTCTGCTGTAGCCAATGACAGGACGACTTGGCCTTGTGTTTTGGATCATTGTCATGTTGGAATGTCCAAGTACGTCTCATGGGCAGCTTCCTGGCTGATGAATGCAAATGTTCCTCCAGTATTTTTTGATAACATACTGCATTCATCTTGCCAACAATTTTGACCCAATTTCCTGTGCCTTTGTAGCTCACACATCCCCAAAACATCAGCGATCCACCTCCGTGTTTCACAGTAGGAATGGTGTACCTTTCATCATAGGACTTGTGTAACGTTTAACCTCCTCTCCAAATGTAGCGTTGAACCATTTAAAGACCAGGCCAGGCCACTTAAAGACCATGCTCATATATTGCCTCCCCATACACCAATGCATTTATGGACATGATAGAGAACGCTTTTATTTATCATGGTAATTTGTTTATTCAAAACGGCACCTGTAGGTACAGATTTACTGATGACACCTTTGCGATATGGTCGGGCGACTTGGAGTCCTTAACCACTTCAGCCCCGGAAGATTTTACCCCCTTCCTGACCAAAGCGTTTTATGCGATTCGGCACTGCATCGCTTTTACTGACAATTGCATGGGTCGTGCGACGTGGCTCCCAAACAAAATTGACGTCTTTTTTTCCCCAAAAATAGAGCTTTCTTTTGGTGGTATTTGATCACCTCTGCGGTTTTTATTTTTTGCGCTATAAACAAAAAAATAGCGACAATTTTGAAAAAAAACGCATTACTTTTTGCTATAATAAAATATCCCCAAAAAATATTTACAAAAACATTTTTTTTCCTCAGTTTAGGCCGATACGTATTCAACATATTTTTGGTAAAAAAAAAATAAATAATCGCAATAAGTGTTTGATTGGTTTGCGCAAAAGTTATAGCGTTTACAAAATAGGTAGTTTTATGGCATTTTTATTATTAATTTTTTTTTTACTAGTAATGGCGGCGATCGGCGATTTTTATTGTGACTGCGACATTATGGTGGACACATCGGACATTTTTGACACATTTTTGGGACCATTGTCATTTATACAGCAATCAGTGCTATAGAAATGCACTGATACCAGTTTAAATGACACTGGTAGTGAAGGGGTTAACCACTAGGGGGCTAGGGAGGGGTTAAGTATGTCCTGGGGAGTGTTACTAACTGGGGGGGGGCGTGGCTACGTGTGACACGTCACTGATCTCTGCTCCCGATCACAGGGAGCAGAGATCAGTGACACTGTCACTAGGCAGAACGGGGAGTTGCTTGTTTACATTAGCACCTCCCTGTTCGTCCTCTCCGTGAGGCAATCCCCGCGGCGATTGAGTCCGCGCGACCCGACTCACGAAGCTCCCGGCCGGCTCGCGCCGACAGCGGCGCGCACGGCGGCAGATTTAAAGGGACGTACGGGTACGCCCAATTGCCCAGCCTTGCCATTCTGCCGACGTACATCGGCGTGCCCCGGGCGGGAACCGGTTAAGACGTGTTCAATATGTACCTTAATTCCTTGATCCCCGCCTTAAAACATCAATATGACAGTTAGTGAGACTCATTTACCTTTTTTGGATACTTTATGAAGTATAAATAAACAACATATCGTTAGTGACTTATATACAACAGATCGTAATCAATTATTATTGTATTCGAGTTTTCATCCATCTTTAAATCCATTCCTCGCAAGCCAATTGGTTCGGGTGTCCCGGATTGTGAGTGGCCCAGATTTATTGGATGAGATGGAGGGGAGATTAAGACTTCGAGGTTACCCTAAATTGGTAAAAAAGGAACGAGATGATTTGTTCTGCCACAGACCTAAATACACCAATACTCGACGTCTCCCTTTCATCTCACAATTCCATCCTTATTCTATTAAGCTTTAGAACATAATAAAAAAAACACTGGTCTACCCTGTACAGAAATTCCAGTTTCCTCCTTTACCTTCCTACCGTCGAGGTTGGACGATCTATGAGAGATTGGTTCAATCTGATCAATATCGTCCTACCTCACCTTTCACCGCCTTTCTGGGACCACGTAATTTTGGTTCCTTTCCCTGTCTGTTCCATTCAGTGTAAAAGTAGGATGATAAAAAGGGAAATTCTTTTTCCCATCCACATAAAGGTGACAACATTGACATCAAAAATCATTCTACTTGCCAATCCTCTTATGGTATATACATAATAAAATGCTCTTGTGGGTCATTATATGTGGGAGAAACTACCCAAAAAGTTAAAGATAGGATTGCCCCAGGTACAAGTACTCTATTAGAGATAAAATAGATAAACTTCCTTTAGCCAGGCATTTTCTGGAGAAGAGACATACTGTTTCTCAATTAAAGTTTATGGGCATAGATGGCATATCTAAGAATAGACGTGGAGGGAATAGAGAATTACCGTATATACTCGTGTATAAGTCGAATTTTTCAGCCCCTTTTTTGGGGCTGAAAGTGCCCCCCGACTTATACTCGAGTCACCGCCGTCTGCTTACATGATCAGCGTGTCATGCAGGCAGACGGCGGCCAGCGTGTACTACATAGCACTCGGCAGCGGCTCTCACTGTTCAAAAGCCGCGCCTCCTCGTCTGTGATAGGCAGTCAGTGTACAGCCTATCACGGACATTCTCTCATCCTTGTCTGTGGTATGAGGATGAAAGAACGTCCGTGATAGGCTGACCGCTGACTGCTGGGAAAATAGCCTCAGTAATTACTAAGGCTCTGTGTCCCGCGATGTTCGAGAAAGAAATGGAGTTTTCTGCCTACCATGGACGAGGAGGAGGCGTGGCTTTTGAACAGTGAATGGCCGCCGCACGCGCTGATCGGTGCAGAGCGGCACACGGAGGATGCACAGGACACAGGTAGGATGCACACACACATGCGCATATACACGACACATGCACATATACACAGGACACAGGTACATATACACAGGACACATATACACAGAACACACATACACAGGACGGTATACAGCTGCAAATGGGCATTGTTGACCCTCTTTTCCACTTACAGTAGCTGCTGCATTTCTCACCCTCGTCTTATACTCGGGTCAATAAGTTTTTCCCATTTTTTTTTGTGGTAAATTAGGGCCTTGACTTATACTCGAGTATATACGGTAACTAGGGGTGCAACGTATCAAAAAAACTCATGGATCGGATCGTTCCTCGGATCAGCAAAAAAAAACAAAAAAAAAACCAAGACAAATCTTGTTGCACCCACCGGAGTTTTAGATTTCGCAGTTACCGTATATACTCGAGTATAAGCCGAGTTTTTCAGCGCATTTTTTTGTGCTGAAAATGCCCCCCTCGGCTTATACTTGAGTCAAGCACTTTTCTGGTGCAAAGACAGACATTTTCCGAACTGACTTTGGGGCCCCGTATCTCTGGGCCACTTGGTGCTAGGAACCCCAAATTTGGTGTACAAACCCAGTGGAACTAGCACTACAACATATCTGAATTTAGGGTTCCTAGAACCAAGTGGTCCCGAGATATGGGGCCCCAAATCGGTTCAGAAAATGTCATTCTCTGCTGCAGAAAAATGCTTGACATTTTCTGAACTTAATTTGGGGCCCCATATCTCGGGGCCACTTGGTGCTAGGAACCCCAGCTCTGGATATGTTGTAGTGCTAGTTCCACTGGGTTTGCACACATTGCACATTTGGGGTTCCTATCACCAAGTGGCCCCGAGGTACAGGGTCCCAAATTCGGTCAACTGTGTTCATCTGCAGCAATGTCATTTCCGGACCCTTTGGGTTCAGAGACCCCAAATTTTGGCTGCAGCTAGGGGGCATCTAGGAACCCTTAACTACCGAGTTTGAAGTTCGGGGGACCTATGGCTGCAAATGGGCACAGTGAGGCTGCAAATAAGCATTGTTGACCCTCTTTTCCACTTACAGTAGCTGCGCATTTCTCACCCTCGGCTTACACTCAAGTCAATACGTTTTCCCAGTTTTTTGTGGTAAAATTAGGTGCCTCGGCTTATATTCGGGTCGGCTTATACTCGAGTATATACGGTATTTTCAACACAAAACGGAGCTTATATGCTTAAATATAGCATTGGTAAATCCGACGTTTAACTAAATGTTAAATGTGAAAATCAGACGCGTTCTGTCACATTAGCAATCATGTAAGGTCAGCAGGTTTGCTGCTGCTTTTAAAATTTAACATCTAAACAGTCCGTCAGATTTACAAATACTGTATTTAAGCATATGAGTTCCGTTTTGTGTTCAAAATAACTGAAATCTAAAACTCTGGTGGGTGTAACAAGAGGTCCGCTTGCCCCCTTCTCACTCTATCATTATTGTGCAGGAGTGTGGGGTGTAGTAAGATGGCGGCGACGGAGCATCACTTCCTGACAAGACAGCGGCCACCATCGGGTGTACCAAGATGGCCGTCGCTCCAGAGCTAAGCCGAAGCCGCAGCCTTTCCTATGGCCGAGGCAGCGGAGCGCTCCGCGGATCGCGTGGTGTGCCGATCCGAACAGGTTGACCCGTTCGGATCACGGATCGGTGACAATCTGTTGCACCACTAGAATTAACCCTTAAAAAACGGGAGGTTCAATGGATACATTGTTTGATTTTGACATTATTGCCCAATGGATGGAATTCAGATTTTGACTTCATTTTTTGCCTTTTTGTTTAGGCTTGTAAAATGATGATAATTATCATTATTTTATTTTTTTAGACATAACTGGTCATATATAGAAAGTCACAATATGTGTTTGTTCTTCTTTAGTGCATATCGAATGTAATGAGAAAAGCGGGAGCACCTGATGAGCCACGATTCTACATATGTCTACATGCATTTTCCCCATTTGTTAATTAGCCTCATTAGCATTGAGTGATTAATTAATTGATCCCATATGAAAGAAGTGTGTGTGTAAAGATCACCATTGTTGTAGGTGTCTTGTTGTGAAGAAGGGCGCTATCTGTACAGCCTGAAACCGTCATCCTTTTGACACTGAATGGAATATGAATTGATGTCTTTTTTAAATAGATTTTTAAGTGCAGCGATCCCATTCGTCTGTTCTTCAATGTATGGCCTTTGGAAGGGCCCGATTGCTTGCACTGCTACCGTCGGATCGTGTGCACTCCACCCTCAATATATATATATATATATATATATATATATATATATATATATATATATATATATACACACACACACACACACACACACACACACACACACATACATATACACACACACACATATACATACACATACATACATAGTGTGTGTTCTACGAGGTCCCTCCCCCCATGTAGGGATTGTGATGTCGAGGTCCTGGTGTAGCAGGTGAGATGTGGTGGAGATGGGCAGCTGTGGTGGTTGGCGTTTAGGTCTTTCTGGCCGGTACCATGACGGTTATTTTATTTATTATAATCCTCTGATTTGATATAGACCATTCTGGGGGGGGGGGGGGGGGATTATACCCACACTAATCCCTGCCTACAATATACCCCTGAATTCTAGATGGGGGTTTCTTCAGCTTATCAGAGGATAGGCACCTGACTAATCTGAGTTACCAGGTGGATTTTGTCCACGTGGATGGGTGTGACTTGTGCTGGTGGGCGTCGGTTTGGGCGTGGGCATGTGGACATATATAGAGGTAACCAGGGGAGACGATTCATTGACCGCTTAGGCTCTGAGGAAGAGGGTTCGCCCTTGAAACACGTCAGCTGTTTGGGATGCCATCTGACCCCTCCAATATCAGGTCCGGGTTGCAGGCGTTTCATAGACGCAGTCTCACCAATTGATATATAAATACACATAGGGGGGGAGGGACCCCATAGAACACCATTATATATACAGTATCTCA
The DNA here is from genome assembly GCA_037952925.1 of Lithobates clamitans. Taxonomy (NCBI): domain Eukaryota; kingdom Metazoa; phylum Chordata; class Amphibia; order Anura; family Ranidae; genus Lithobates; species Lithobates clamitans. The sequence goes on along the minus strand of JBBGZY010001103.1, from coordinate 928,382 downwards.
CAAAAGTGAGTACACCCCTCACATTTTTGTAAATATTTTGTTATATCTTTTCATGTGACAACATTGAAGAGATGACAGTTTGCTACAATGTAAAGTAGTGAGTGTACAGCTTGTATAACAGTGTAAATTTGCTGTCCCCTCAAAATAACTGACACAGGAATTAATGTCTAAACCGCTGGCAACAAAAGTGAGTACACCCCTAAGCGAAAATGTCCAAATTGGGCCCAAAGTGTCAATATTTTGTGTGGCCACCATTATTTTCCAGCACTGCCGTAACCCTCTTGGGCATGGAGTTCACCAGAGCTTCAGAGGATGCCACTGGAGTCCTCTTCCCCTCCTCCATGATGACATCACAGAGCTGGTGGATGTTGGAGACTTTGCGCTCCTCCACCTTCCGTTTGAGGATGCCCCACAGATGATAAATAGGGTTTAGGTCTGGAGACATGCTTGGTCAGTCCATCACCTTTACCCTCAGCTTCTTTAGCAAGGCAGTGATCGTCTTGGAGGTGTGTTTGGGGTCGTTATGTTGGAATACTGCCCTGCGGCCCAGTCTCCAAAGGGAGGGGATCATGCTCTGCTTCAGTATGTCACAGTACATGTTGGCATTCATGGTTCCCTCAATGAACTGTAGCTCCCCAGTGCCGGCAGCACTCATGCTGTCCCAGACCATGACACTCCCACCACCATGCTTGACTGTAGGCAAGACACACTTGTCTTTGTTCTCCTCACCTGGTTGCCGCCACACACACTTGACACCATCTGAGCCAAATAAGTTTATCTTGGTCTCATCAGACCACAGGTCATGGTTCCAGTAATCTATGTTTTTAGTCTGCTTGTCTTCAGAAAACTATTTGCGGGTTTTCTTGTGCATCATCTTTAGAAAAGGCTTCTTTCTAGGGCGACAGCCATGCAGACTAATTTGATGCAGTGTGCGGCATATAGTCTGAGCACTGACAGGCTGACCCCCCCACCCCTTCAACCTCTGCAGCAATGCTGGCAGCACTCATACGTCTATTTCCCAAAGACAACCTCTGCATATGACGCTGAGCACGTGCACTCAACTTCTTTGGTGGACCATGGCGAGGCCTGTTCTGAGTGGAACCTGTTCTGTTAAATCGCTGTATGGTCTTGGCCACTGTGCTGCAGCTCAGTTTCAGGGTCTTGGTAATCTTCTTATAGCCTAGGCCATCTTTATGTAGAGCAACAATTCTTTTTTTTCAGATCCTCAGAAAGTTCATTGCCATGAGGTGCCATGTTGAACTTCCAGTGACCAGTATGAGAGAGTGAGAGCAATCACACCAAAATTAACACACCTGCTCCCCATTCACACCTGAGACCTTGTAACACTAACAAGTCACATGACACCGGGGGAGGAAAAATGGCTAATTGGGCCCAATTTGGACATTTCCACTTAGGGGTGTACTCACTTTTGTTGCCAGCGGTTTAGACATTAATGGCTGTGTTTTGAGTGATTTTGAGGGGACAGCAAATTTACACTGTTATACAAGCTGTACAATCACTACTTTACATTGTAGCAAAGTGTCATATCGGCGTATAACACGCACTTTTATCCCCTTAAAATCAGGGGAAAAATCGTAGGTGCGTTTTATACACCGATCCCCGCTGATCGTGAGTGGAGCCCAGTGATATACACATAGCCGAGTATACTCGGCTTCTCTCACAGTCACGCCCAGTCCCGCCATTGGACCTGTGTTATGTCCATCATAGGGGCAGGACTGGGCGGGCCTGCGAGAGAAGCCGAGTACACTCGGATTTGTGCAATATGTCAGCGGCGCTCCCTCCGCTCACAGTCAGCGGAGATCGGCGCCAATTTTAAATAATCAGCCTGCAATGAGGCTGGGAATGCTGCAAAGACACTAGGCAAGGCTGCAATGATGGACACTGGGCAAGTTTGCAATGATGGACAAGGCTGCAGATGGACACTGATAAGGCTGCATTGATGGGCATTTAAATCTAAGTTTTCCTTAAACTTCCCTCCTAAAAGTTTTTTTCCTTACAATTCCCTCCTAAACTTGGGGCGCGTGTTATACGCCGATAAATACGGTATTTACAAAAATGTGAGGGGTGTACTCACTTTTGTGAGATACTGTATATAGGAGTGTAAAAGGACCTGTCATTGCTCTATACGTGTATGTAGGAGTATAAAGAGGACCTGTCATGGCTCTATACATGTATGTAGGAGTATAAAGAGGACCTGTCATGGCTCTATACATGTATGTAGGAGTATAAAGAGGACCTGTTATGGCTCTATACATGTATGTAGGAGTATAAAGAGGACCTGTCATGGCTCTATACATGTATGTAGGAGTATAAAGAGGATCTGTCATGGCTCTATACATGTAAATAGGAGTATAAAGAGGACAGGTCATGGCTCTATACATGTATGTAGAAGTGCAAAAGGACCTGACATTAGGGATGCACCGAATGGGTTTTTTGGTGCCGAAACCGATACCGAAAATAAATCTTCCTTGATACCGAAACCGATACAAAAGTCACTGTTTTTAAAAATATTTTTACAGGAGATGGTCAGCGACTGGGAAAATGGTACAGGAGATGGTCAGCGACTGGGGACATGGTGCAGGAGATGGTCAGCGACTGGGGACATGGTGCAGGAGATGGTCAGCGACTGGGGACATGGTGCAGGAGATGGTCAGCGACTGGGGACATGGTGCAGGAGATGGTCAGCGACTGGGGACATGGTGCAGGAGATGGTCAGCGACTGGGGACATGGTGCAGGAGATGGTCAGCGACTGGGGACATGGTGCAGGAGATGGTCAGCGACTGGGGACATGGTGCAGGAGATGGTCAGCGACTGGGGACATGGTGCAGGAGATGGTCAGCGACTGGGGACACGGTACAGGAGATGGTCAGAGACTGGGGACACGGTACAGGAGATGGTCAGAGACTGGGGACATGGTACAGGAGATCAATGCAGCCTCACCAGTGTCCCAAGTCGTGCAGCCAGACAGTGTCCCCAGTCGTGCAGCCAGACAGTGTCCCCAGTCGTGCAGCCAGACAGTGTCCCCAGTCGTGCAGCCAGACAGTGTCCCCAGTCGTGCAGCCAGACAGTGTCCCCAGTCGTGCAGCCAGACAGTGTCCCCAGTCGTGCAGCCAGACAGTGTCCCCAGTCGTGCAGCCAGACAGTGTCCCCAGTCGTGCAGCCAGACAGTGTCCCCAGTCGTGCAGCCAGACAGTGTCCCCAGTCGTGCAGCCAGACAGTGTCCCCAGTCGTGCAGCCAGACAGTGTCCCCAGTCGTGCAGCCAGACAGTGTCCCCAGTCGTGCAGCCAGACAGTGTCCCCAGTCGTGCAGCCAGACAGTGTCCCCAGTAGTGCAGCCAGACAGTGTCCCCAGTAGTGCAGCCAGACAGTGTCCCCAGTAGTGCAGCCAGACAGTGTCCCCAGTAGTGCAGCCAGACAGTGTCCCCAGTAGTGCAGCCAGTGTCCCCAGTCGTGCAGCCAGACAGTGTCCCCAGTCGTGCAGCCAGACAGTGTCCCCAGTCGTGCAGCCAGACAGTGTCCCCAGTCGTGCAGCCAGACAGTGTCCCCAGTAGTGCAGACAGTGAAGGGAGAGGAGAGCTGCCGCCGGTTTGATTACAGCGCCGGGAACATCACAGCTTTCATTTCAATAGCTGTGTGTTCCCCGCTGCGCGCTGTCACATACAGCCCCTCCCCCTTGTACGGGCACTTTGATAGACAGATCACCCGTCCAATGGGATGTAAGGTATGTAGGCGTGTAAAAGGACCTGTCATGGCTCTATACATGTATGTAGGCGTGTAAAAGGACCTGTCATGGCTCTATACATGTATGTAGGCGTGTAAAAGGACCTGTCATGGCTCTATACATGTATGTAGGAGTGTAAAAGGACCTGTCATGGCTCTATACATGTATGTAGGAGTGTAAAAGGACCTGTCATGGCTCTATACATGTATGTAGGCGTGTAAAAGGACCTGTCATGGCTCTATACATATATGTAGGAGTGTAAAAGGACCTGTCATGGCTCTATACATATATGTAGGAGTGTAAAAGGACCTGTCATGGCTCTATACATGTATGTAGGCGTGTAAAAGGACCTGTCATGGCTCTATACATGTATGTAGGCGTGAAAAAGGACCTGTCATGGCTCTATACATGTATTATAGCTATTTTTTAAGATACAGTGTGTACATATATATATATATATATATATATATATATATGTGTGTATATGGGGACTTCATGAAACACCTTTATAACAGGGGGAGGGACCCCATGGTGTCCTATGAGGTGTATATGTGGATAGATAGATAGAACTGATAGAATATCAGATATAAGAACACAGACACATATTGTCTCTCTCTCGCTCTCCATGTTTCCAGGGATACAGATCAGAGCGCTCCACACATGGACATCTCACTCTCTCCATCATAATAACCACAATAGAGAGGAATCCCTTCATCCAACATACACAGAACCCAATGGACACAGATCACCTCACACTCACGTTCAGCCAGCATCGCCATGGTGACTCCAGAGGGGGGGAAAGGGGGCCGGAACAGCGCGATCACGTGACGTCCCGAACTGCCGGGATTTCTCCAGCTGATACTTCCTGTCCGCAGTAGAGGAGACATTTTATCGTAGACGGAGTCAACAAAATCATTAAGAAATAGAAATACATATTGAATAGTAATAGTTTATTAAGTACGAAAAAAACACAATATTTAGAATACATAAAAAATAGAAAATATATAGCAATAATAGCGGGAAGTAAATATGTGAATCGGGATTAGCACAGTCACGTGACTGCAGCAGCTGCAGTCACGTTGACGATAAAGCTACAGACACGTGACCAGCTACTACCAAGAGGACCGTTATACGGGACGTCACAGGTGACGTCACAGTAGGAGGAGTCAAAGGGCGCAAGGCTTTATATAGAGGCAGCAGAGGACGGCGCGCACAGTCTTTCCCTGGCTCTCGGCTGAGGAGCAGCTCTCTCTGCTAGCTCCGGTCTCAGCCACCGCTATCCCTGATCACATGGGAGGGGAAGTCTGCAAAAAGTTCACCAAAGAAATGATAGAGGAAGGCTGGAGCGAAACTATATATAGATATATCTATTTATATAGATAAATATATTTATATATACAATACATACAGTATATATACACAGCAGGGAGGGACCTCATAGAACACACATTATATAAATATATATATTTATCTAGATATATATCTATACACATATATATCATATATGTGTGTGTGCATAGATATGTATATATATATATATACACATATCTATTCACATAAATATAAATACACATATCTCTCTCTCTCTATATATATATATATGTATGTGTGTGTGTATAGAGATATGTGTATAAAGCTATATATGTATAGAGTATAAAGGTGTATATGTGTATAGAGTATAAGTGAGTATAAGAGTGTATATGTGTATAGAGAATAATAGTATATATGTGTATAGAGTATAAGAGTGTATATGTGTATAGAGTATAAGAGTATATATGTGTATAGAGTATAAGAGCATATATGTGTATAGAGTATAAGAGCGTATATGTGTATAGAGTATAAGAGTGTATATGTGTATAGAGTATAAGAGTATATATGTGTATAGAGTATAAGAGTATATATGTGTATAGAGTATAAGAGTATATATGTGTAGAGTATAAGAGCATATATGTGTACAGAGTATAAATGTGGATGGAGTATAAGAGTATATATGCGTATAGAGTATAAAGGTGTATATGTGTATAGAGTATAAGAGTATATATGTGTATAGAGTATAAGAGTACATATGTGTATAGAGTATAAGAGTATATATGTGTATAGAGTATAAGAGTATATATGTGTATACAGTATAGGAGTGTATATGTGTATAGAGTATAATAGTAAATATGTGTATAGAGTATAAGAGTATATATGTGTATAGAGTATAAGACTGTATATGTGTATAGAGTATAAGGGTGTATATGTGTATAGAATATAAGAGTGTATAAAGTATAAGAGTATATATGTTTATAGAGTATAAGAGTGTATATGTGTATAGAGTATATATGTATATATGTGTATAGAGTATAAGAGTGTATAGAGTATAAGAGTATATATGTGTATAGAGTATAAGAGTGTATATGTGTATAGTGTATAAGAGTATATATGTGTATTGAGTAGAGTATATATGTGTATAGAGTAAAAGAGTATATATGTGTATAGCGTATAAGAGTGTATATGTGTATAGAGTATAAGGGTGTACATATGTATAGAGTATAAGAGTATATATGTATATAGAATATAAGAGTGTGTATAGAGTATATATATGTGTATAGAGTATAAGAGTATATATGTGTATAGCGTATAAGAGTTTATATGTGTATAGAGTATAAGAGTGTATATGAGTATATATGTGTATAGTGTATAAGAGTGTATATGTGTATAGAGTATAAGGGTGTACATGTGTATAGAGTATAAGAGTATATATGTATATAGAATATGAGTATATAAGTGTATATGTGTATAGAGTATATATGTGTATAGAGTATGAGTGTATAGAGTATAAGGGTGTATATGTGTATAGAGTATGAGTATATATGTATATAGAATATAAGAGTATATGTGTATAGAGTATATATGTGTAAAAGAGTATATATGTGTATAGAGTAGAGGGGGGTATATGTGTATAGAGTATAAGAGTGTATATGTGCATAGAGTATAAGAGCATATAAGTGTATATGTGTATAGAGTACATATGTGTATAGAGTATAAGGGTGTATATGTGTATAGAGTATAAGAGTTTATATGTGTATATATGAGTATAGAGTATAAGAGTAAATATGTGTATAGAGTATGAGTAAAAATGTGTATAAGAGTGTATATGTGTATAGAGTATATATGTGTATAAAGTGTAAGAGTATATATGTATATAGTGTATAAGGGTGTATATGTGTATAGAGTATAAGAGTGTATATGTGTATAGAGTATAAGGGTGTATATGTGTATAGAGTATAAGAGTATATATGTGTATAGAGTATAAGAGTGTATAGAGTATATGTGTATAGAGTATGAGTGTATAGAGTATATATGTGTATAGAGTATGAGTATAAGAGTATATATGTGTATAGAGTATAAGAGTATATATGTGTACAGAGTATAAATGTGGATAGAGTATAAAGAGTATATATGTGTATTGAGTGTAAGAGTGTATATGTGTATAGAGTATAAAGGTGTATATGTGTATAGAGTATAAGATTATATATGTATATATGTGTATAGAGTATAGGAGTGTATATGTGTATAGAGTATGAGTATAAGGGTGTATATGTGTATTGAGTATAAGGGTGTATATGTGTATAGAGTATAAGAGTATATATGTGTATAGAGTATAAGAGTAAATATGTGTATAGCGTATAAGGGTGTATATGTGTATAGAGTATAAGAGTGTATATGAGTATAGAGTCTAATAGTATATATGTGTATAGAGTATAAGAGTGTATATGTGTATAGAGTATAAGGGTGTATATGTGTATAGAATATGAGTGTATAAGAGTATATATGTTTATAGAGTATGAGTATATAAGTGTATATGTGTATAGAGTATAAGAGTGTATATGTGTATAGAGTATAAGAGTATATATGTGTATAGAGTGTAAGAGTATATATGTGTATAGAGTATAAGAGTATATATGTGTATAGAGTATAAGAGTATATATGTGTACAGAGTATAAATGTGGATGGAGTATAAGAGCATATATGTGTATTGAGTGTAAGAGTATATATGCGTATAGAGTATAAAGGTGTATATGTGTATAGAGTATAAGAGTGTATAGAGTATAAGAGTATATATGTGTATACAGTATAGGAGTGTATATGTGTATAGAGTATAATAGTAAATATGTGTATAGAGTATAAGAGTGTATATGTGTATAGAGTATAAGGGTGTATATGTGTATAGAATATAAGAGTGTATAAAGTATAAGAGTATATATGTTTATAGAGTATGAGAGTGTATAGAGTATAAGAGTGTATAGAGTATAAGAGTGTATAGAGTAAAAGAGTATATAAGTGTATATGTGTATAGAGTATATATGTATATATGTGTATAGAGTATAAGAGTGTATAGAGTATAAGAGTGTATATATGTACATAGTATAAGAGTATATCTGTGTATAGAGTATAAGGGTATATATGTGTATTGAGTAGAGTATATATGTGTATAGAGTAAAAGAGTATATATGTGTATAGTGTATGAGTGTATATGTGTATAGCGTATAAGAGTGTATATGTGTATAGAGTATAAGGGTGTACATATGTATAGAGTATAAGAGTATATATGTATATAGAATATAAGAGTGTGTATAGAGTATATATGTGTATAAGAGTATATATATGTGTATAGAGTATAAGAGTATATATGTGTATAGCGTATAAGAGTTTATATGTGTATAGAGTATGAGTGTATATGTGTATAGAGTATGAGTGTATATGTGTATAGAGTATAAGAGTATATATGTGTATAGTGTATAAGAGTGTATATGTGTATAGAGTATAAGGGTGTACATGTGTATAGAGTATAAGAGTATATATGTATATAGAATATGAGTATATAAGTGTATATGTGTATAGAGTATGAGTGTATAGAGTATGAGTATATATGTGTAAAAGAGTATATATGTGTATAGAGTAGAGGGGGGTATATGTGTATAGAGTATAAGAGTGTATATGTGCATAGAGTATAAGAGTTTATATGTGTATATATGAGTATAGAGTATAAGAGTAAATATGTGTATAGAGTATGAGTAAAAATGTGTATAAGAGTGTATATGTGTATAGAGTATATATGTGTATAAAGTGTAAGAGTATATATGTATATAGAGTATAAGAGTGTATATGTGTATAGAGTATAAGGGTGTATATGTGTATAGAGTATAAGAGTGTATAGAGTATATGTGTATAGAGTATGAGTGTATATGTGTATAGAGTATGAGTATAAGAGTATATATGTGTATAGAGTATAAGAGTATATATGTGTACAGAGTATAAATGTGGATAGAGTATAAGAGTATATATGTGTATTGAGTGTAAGAGTATATATGTGTATAGAGTATAAAGGTGTATATGTGTATAGAGTATAAGATTATATATGTATATATGTGTATAGAGTATGAGTGTATAGAGTATAGGAGTGTATATGTGTATAGAGTATAAGAGTGTATATGTGTATAGCGTATAAGAGTGTATATGTGTATAGAGTATAAGGGTGTACATGTGCATAGAGTATAAGGGTGTATATGTGTATAGAGTATGAGTATATATGTATATAGAATATAAGAGTATATGTGTATAGAGTATAAGGGTATATATGTGTATAGAGTATAAGAGTGTATATGTGTATAGAGTATAAGGGTGTATATGTGTATAGAGTATAAGGGTGTATATGTGTATAGAGTATATATGAGTATAGAGTATAAGAGTAAATATGTGTATAGAGTATGAGTAAAAATGTGTATAAGAGTGTATATGTGTATAGAGTATATATGTGTATAAAGTGTAAGAGTGTATATGTATATAGAGTATAAGGGTGTATATGTGTATAGAGTATAAGAGAGTATATGTGTATAGAGTAAGAGTGTATATGTGTATAGAGTATAAGAGTGTATAGAGTATGAGTGTATATGTGTATAGAGTATGAGTATAAGAGTGTATAAGAGTATATATGTGTATAAGAGTATATATGTGTACAGAGTATACATGTGGATAGAGTGTAAGAGTATATATGTGTATAGAGTATAAAGGTGTATATGTGTATAGAGTATAAGATTATATATGTATATATGTGTATAGAGTATAGGAGTGTATATGTGTATAGAGTATAAGAGTATATATGTGTATAGAGTATAAGAGTATATATGTGTATAGAGTATAAGAGTGTATATGTGTATAGAGTATAAGAGTGTATATGTGTATAGAGTATAAGGGTGTATATGTGTATAGAGTATAAGAGTGTATATGAGTATAGAGTCTAATAGTATATATGTGTATAGAGTATAAGAGTATATATGTGTATAGAGTATAAGGGTGTATATGTGTATAGAATATGAGTGTATAAGAGTATATATGTTTATAGAGTATGAGTATATAAGTGTATATGTGTATAGAGTAAAAGAGTATATATGTGTATAGAGTATAAGAGTATATATGTGTATAGAGTATAAGAGTGTATATGTGTATAGAGTATAAGAGTGTATATATGTATAGAGTATTATATATGTGTATAGAGTATAAGAGTGTATATGTGTATTGAGTAGAGTATAAGTGTGTTTAGAGTATAAGAGTATATATGTATATAGCGTATAAGAGTGTATATGTGTATAGAGTATAAGGGTGTACATATGTATAGAGTATAAGAGTATATATGTATATAGAATATAAGAGTATATATATGTGTATAGAGTATATATGTGTATAGAGTATAAGAGTATATATGTGTATAGAGTATAAGGGTGTACATGTGTATAGAGTATAAGAGTGCATAGAGTATAAGGGTGTATATGTGTATAGAGTATGAGTATATATGTATATAGAATATGAGTATATAAGTGTATATGTGTATAGACTATGTATGTGTATAGAGTATAAGAGTATATATGTATATAGAATATAAGAGTATATGTGTATAGAATATAAGAGTGTATATGTGTATAGAGTATAAGGGTGTATATGTGTATAGAGTATAAGAGTATATATGTGTATAGAGTATAAGGGTGTATATGTGTATAGAGTATGAGTGTATATATGTATATAGAGTATAAGAGTAAATATGTGTATAGAGTATAAGAGTGTATATAGTATAAGAGTATATATGTGTATATATGAGTATAGAGTATGTGTGTATAAGAGTGTATAGAGTATGAGTATATATGTGCATAAAGTTTGAGTATATGTGTATACAGTATGTGTATAAAGTATAAGAGTATATATGAGTATAGAGTATGTGTGTATAGTGTATATGTGTATAAGAGTGTGTAGAGTATGAGTATATATGTGCATAAAGTATAAGAGTATATATGTGTATAGAGTATGAGTATAAGTGTGTATAAAGTATAAGGGTACATATGTGTATAGAGTATAAATGTGTACAGAGTATAAATGTGGATGGAGTATAAGAGTATATACGTGTATGTGTATAGAGTATAAGAGTATATATATGTATTGAGTGTAAGAGAATATATGTGTATAGAGTATGAGTATAAGAGTGTATATGTGTATAGAGTATAAGAGTATATATGTGTATAGAGTATAAGAGTATATATGTGTATAGAGTATAAATGTGTATAGAGTATAAGAGTAAATATGTGTATAGAGTATAAGGGTGTATAGAGTATAAGAGTGTATATGAGTATAGAGTATAATAGTATATATGTGTATAGAGTATAAGAGTGATTATGTGTATAGAGTATAAGAGTATAAGAGTGTATAAAGTATAAGAGTATATATGTGTATAGTGTATATGTGTATAGAGTATATCTGTGTATAGAGTATAAGAGTATATATGTGTATAGAGTATAAGAGTAAATAAGTGTATATGTGTATAGAGTATATCTGTGTATAGAGTATAAGAGTGTATATGTGTATAGAGTATAAGGGTGTATATGTGTATAGAGTATAAGAATGTATATGTGTATAAGGGTGTATAGAGTATAAGAGTGTATAGAAAAAAGAGTATATATGTGTATAAGAGTATATATGAGTATAAGAGTATATATGTGTATAGAGTATAAGAGTATATATGTGTATAGAGTATGAGAGTGTATATGTGTATAAGAGTATATATGTGTATAGAGTATAAATGTGTATAGAGTATAAGGGTATATATGTGTATAGAGTATAAGAGTAAAAGAGTGTATATGTGTATAGAGTATAAGAGTGTATATGTGTATAGAGTATAAGAGTAAATATGTGTATAGAGTATAAGAGTATATATGTGTATAGAGTATAAGAGTATATATGTGTATAAGAGTATATATAGTATAAGAGTGTATATGTGTATAGAGTATAAATGTGTATAGAGTATAAGAGTGTATAGAAAAAAAGAGTATATGTGTATAGAGTATAAGAGTATATATGTGTATAGAGTATAGAGTATATATGTGTAAAAGAGTGTATATGTGTATAGAGTATAAGAGTGTATATGTGCATAGAGTATAAGAGCATATAAGTGTATATATGTATAGAGTACATATCTGTATAAGAGTGTATATGTGTATAGAGTATATATGTGTATAGAGTATAAGAGTAAATCTGTGTATAGAGTATAAGAGTATATATGTGTATAGAGTATAAGAGTATATATGTGTATAGAGTATAAGAGTAAATATGTGTATAGAGTATAAGAGTATATATGTGTATAGAGTATAAGGGTGTGTATAGAGTATAAGGGTGTATATGTGTATAGAGTAAATATGTGTATAGTGTATAAGAGTATATATGTTTATAGAGTATAAGAGTGTATAGAGTATAAGAGTATATATGTGTATAGAGTATAAGGGTGTATATGTGTATAGAGTATAAGAATGTATATGTGTATAGAGTATAAGAATGTATATGTGTATAGAGTATAAGAGTGTAAAAAGTATAAGAATGTATATGTGTATAGAGTATAAGAGTGTATAGAAAAAAAGAGTATATATGTGTTTAAGAGTATATATGTATATAGAATATAAGAGTTTATAAGTGTATATGTGTATAGAGTATATATGTGTATAGAGTATAAAGGTGTATATGTGTATAGAGTATAAGAGTGTATATGTGTATGGAGTATAAGGGTAAATCTATGTATAGAGTGTATATGTGTATAGAGTATAAGGGTATATATGTGTATAGAGTATAAGAGTATATATGTGTATAGAGTATAAGAGTGTATATGTATATAGAGTATAAGAGTGTATATGTGTATAGAGTATAAGAGTATATATGTGTATAGAGTATAAGAGTGTATATGTGTATAGAGTATAAGAGTAAATATGTGTATAGAGTATAAGAGTGTATATGTGTATATATAAGAGTGTATATGTGTATAGAGTATAAGAGTAAATATGTGTATAGAGTATAAGAGTGTATATGTGTATATATAAGAGTGTATATGTGTATAGAGTATAAGAGTGTATATGTGTATAGAGTATAAGAGTATATATGTGTATAGAGTATAAGAATGTATATGTGTATAGAGTATAAGGGTGTATATGTGTATAGAGTATAAGAGTGTATATGTGTATAGAGAATAAGAATGTATATGTGTATAGAGTGTAAAAAGTATAAGGGTGTATAGAGTATAAGAGTGTATAGAAAAAAGAGTATATATGTGTATAAGAGTATATATGTATATAGAATATAAGAGTTTATAAGTGTATATGTGTATAGAGTATAAAGGTGTATATGTGTATATGTGTATAAGGGTGTATAGAGTATAATAGTATATATGTGTATGGAGTATAAGGGTAAATCTGTGTATAGAGTGTATATGTGTATAGAGTATAAGGGTATATTGTGTATAGAGTATAAGAGTATATATGTGTATAGAGTATAAGGGTGTATATGTGTATAGAGTATGAGTGTATAGAGTATAAGAGTATACATGTAAAAGGAGTATTAGAGTATGAGTGTATATGTGTATAGAGTATAAGAGTGTATATGTGTATAGAGTATAAGAGAGTATAAGAATGTATATGTGTATAGAGTATAAGGGTGTATAAAGTATGAGAATATATGTGTATAGAGTATAAGAGTATATATATGTGTATAGAGTATAAATGTGTATAGAAAAAAAGAGTATATATGTGTATAGAGTATAAGAGTGTATATGTGTATAGAGTATAAGAGTGTATAAAGTATGAGAATATATGTGTATAGAGTATAAGAGTATATATATGTGTATAGAGTATAAATGTGTATAGAGTATAAGAGTGTATAGAAAAAAAGAGTATATATGTGTATAGAGTATAAGAGTAAATATGTGTATAGAGTATAAGAGTATATATGTGTATAAGAGTGTATATGTTTATAGAGTATAAGAGTATATATGTGTATAGAGTATAAGAGTATATATGTGTATAGAGTATAAGAGTATATATGTGTATAGAGTATAAGAGTGTATAAAGTATGAGTATATATGTGTATAAGAGTATATATGTGTATAGAGTATAAAGGTGTATATGTGTATAGAGTATAAGAGTGTATATGTGTATAGAGTATAAGAGTGTATATGTGTATAGAGTATAAGAGTGTATATGTGTATAGAGTATAAGAGTGTATATGTGTATAGAGTATAAGAGTATATATGTGTATAGAGTATAAGAATGTATAGAGTATAAGAGTGTATATGTGTATAGAGTATGAGTGTATATGAGTATAAGAGTGTATATGTGTATAGAGTATAAGGGTGTAAATGTGTATAGAGTATAAGAGTGTATAGAAAAAAAGAGTATATATGTGTATAGAGTATAAGAGTATATATGTATATAGAATATAAGAGTTTATATTTGTATATGTGTATAGAGTATATATGTGTATAGAGTATGAGTGTATAGAGTAAAAGAGTGTATATGTGTATAGAGTATAAGAGTATATATGTGTATAGAGTATAAGAGTATATATGTGTGTAGAGTATAAGAGTGTATTTGTGTATAGAGTATAAGAGTATATATGTGTATAGAGTAAAAGAGTGTATATGTGTATAGAGTATAAGAGTGTATATGTGTATAGAGTATAAGAGTGTATATGTGTATAGAGTATAAGAGTATATATGTGTATAGAGTATAAGAGTATATATGTGTATAGAGTATGTAGTATATATGTGTATAGAGTATAAGGGTGTATATGTGTATAGAGTATAAGGGTGTATATGTGTATAGAGTATAAGAGTGTATATGTGTATAGAGTATAAGAGAGTATAAGAGTGTATAGAGTATAAGGGTGTATATGTGTATAGAGTATAAAGGTGTATATGTGAGTGTATAAAGTATATATGTGTATAAGAGTATACATATGTATAGAGTATGAGTATATATGTGTATAGAGTATAAGAGTGTATATATATGTATAGAGTATGAGTATATATGTGTATAGAGTATAAGGGTGTATATGTGTATAGAGTATAAGGGTGTATATGTGTATAGAGTATAAGGGTGTTATATGTGTATAGAGTATAAGAGTGTATATGTGTATAGAGTATAAGAGAGTATAAGAGTGTATAGAGTATAAGGGTGTATATGTGTATAGAGTATAAGGTGTATATGTGTATAAGAGTGTATAGAGTATAAGAGTATACATGTAAAAGGAGTATAAGAGTATATAAGTGTATATGTGTATAGAGTATGAGTGTATATGTGTATAGAGTATAAGGGTGTATATGTGTATAGAGTATAAGAGTGTATATGTGTATAGAGTATAAGAGTGTATATGTGTATAAGGGTATATATGTGTATAGAGTATAAGAGTGTATATGTGTATAGAGTATAAGAGTGTATAAGAATGTATATGTGTATAGAGTATAAGAGTGTATAAAGTATGAGAATATATGTGTATAGAGTATAAGAGTATATATATGTGTATAGAGTATAAATGTGTATAGAGTATAAGAGTGTATAGAAAAAAAGAGTATATGTGTATAGAGTATAAGAGTATATATGTGTATAGAGTATAGAGTATATATGTGTAAAAGAATGTATATGTGTATAGAGTATAAGAGTGTATATGTGCATAGAGTATAAGAGCATATAAGTGTATATATGTATAGAGTACATATCTGTATAAGAGTGTATATGTGTATAGAGTATATATGTGTATAGAGTATAAGAGTAAATCTGTGTATAGAGTATAATGCCGCGTACACACGGTCGGACTTTTCGTCTACAAAAGTCCAACGGACGCTGACGGACTAAAGCTGGCTGGTAATCCGATCGTGTGTGGGCTTCTCCGGACTTTCAACTGACTTTTTTTGCCTCAAATCCGACGTACTTTAGATTTGAAACATGCTTTAAATCTTTCCGACGGACTCGAGTACGGTCGAAAAATCCGCTCGTCTGTATGCTAGTCCGACGGACAAAAACCCACGCTAGGGCAGCTATTGGCTACTGGCTATCAACTTCCTTATTTTAGTCCGGTGTACGTCATCACGTAAGAATTCGACGGACTTTTGTGTGATCGTGTGTAGGCAAGTCTGTTCGTTAGAAAGTCCGCCGCAAGTCCGTCGAAAGTCCGCCGCAAGTCCGTCGAAAGTCTGTCGGACTTTTGTAGATGAAAAGTCCGACCGTGTGTACGCGGCATAAGAGTATATATGTGCATAGAGTATAAGAGTATATATGTGTATAGAGTATAAGAGTAAATATGTGTATAGAGTATAAGAGTATATATGTGTATAGAGTATAAGGGTGTGTATAGAGTATAAGGGTGTATATGTGTATAGAGTAAATATGTGTATAGAGTATAAGAGTATATATGTTTATAGAGTATAAGGGTTTATATGTGTATAGAGTATAAGAATGTATATGTGTATAGAGTATAAGAATGTATATGTGTATAGAGTATAAGAGTGTAAAAAGTATAAGGGTGTATATGTGTATAGAGTATAAGAGTGTATAGAAAAAAAGAGTATATATGTGTTTAAGAGTATATATGTATATAGAATATAAGAGTTTATAAGTGTATATGTGTATAGAGTATATATGTGTATAGAGTATAAAGGTGTATATGTGTATGGAGTATAAGGGTAAATCTGTGTATAGAGTGTATATGTGTATAGAGTATAAGGGTATATATGTGTATAGAGTATAAGAGTATATATGTGTATATAGAGTATAAGAGTGTATATGTATATAGAGTATAAGGGTGTATATGTGTATAGAGTATAAGAATGTATATGTGTATAGAGTATAAGAGTGTATAAAGTATGAGAACATATGTGTATAGAGTATAAGAGTATATATATGTGTATAGAGTATAAATGTGTATAGAGTATAAGAGTGTATAGAAAAAAAGAGTATATGTGTATAGAGTATAAGAGTATATATGTGTATAGAGTATAGAGTATATATGTGTAAAAGAGTGTATATGTGTATAGAGTATAAGAGTGTATATGTGCATAGAGTATAAGAGCATATAAGTGTATATATGTATAGAGTACATATCTGTATAAGAGTGTATATGTGTATAGAGTATATATGTGTATAGAGTAAAAGAGTAAATCTGTGTATAGAGTATAAGAGTATATATGTGTATAGAGTATAAGAGTAAATATGTGTATAGAGTATAAGGGTGTGTATAGAGTATAAGGGTGTATATGTGTATAGAGTAAATATGTGTATAGAGTATAAGAGTATATATGTTTATAGAGTATAAGAGTGTATAGAGTATAAGAGTATATATGTGTATAGAGTATAAGGGTGTATATGTGTATAGAGTATAAGAATGTATATGTGTATAGAGTATAAGAATGTATATGTGTATAGAGTATAAGAGTGTATAGAAAAAAAGAGTATATATGTGTTTAAGAGTATATATGTATATAGAATATAAGAGTTTATAAGTGTATATGTGTATAGAGTATATATGTGTATAGAGTATAAAGGTGTATATGTGTATAGAGTATAAGAGTGTATATGTGTATGGAGTATAAGGGTAAATCTGTGTATAGAGTGTATATGTGTATAGAGTATAAGGGTATATATGTGTATAGAGTATAAGAGTATATATGTGTATAGAGTATAAGAGTGTATATGTATATAGAGTATAAGAGTGTATATGTATATAGAGTATAAGGGTGTATATGTGTATAGAGTATAAGAATGTATATGTGTATAGAGTATAAGAATGTATATGTGTATAGAGTATAAGAATGTATATGTGTATAGAGTATAAGAGTGTATATGTGTATAGAGTATAAGAGTAAATATGTGTATAGAGTATAAGAGTATATATGTGTATAGAGTATAAGAATGTATATGTGTATAGAGTATAAGAATGTATATGTGTATAGAGTATAAGAATGTATATGTGTATAGAGTATAAGAGTGTATATGTGTATATATAAGAGTGTATATGTGTATAGAGTATAAGAGTGTATATGTGTATAGAGTATAAGAGTGTATATGTGTATAGAGTATAAGAGTATATATGTGTATAGAGTATAAGAATGTATATGTGTATAGAGTATAAGAATGTATATGTGTATAGAGTATAAGAATGTATATGTGTATAGAGTATAAGAGTGTATATGTGTATAGAGTATAAGAGTGTATATGTGTATATATAAGAGTGTATATGTGTATAGAGTATAAGAGTGTATATGTGTATAGAGTATAAGAGTATATATGTGTATAGAGTATAAGAATGTATATGTGTATAGAGTATAAGAATGTATATGTGTATAGAGTATAAGAATGTATATGTGTATAGAGTATAAGAATGTATATGTGTATAGAGTATAAGAATGTATATGTGTATAGAGTATAAGAATGTATATGTGTATAGAGTATAAGAGTGTATATGTGTATAGAGAATAAGAATGTATATGTGTATAGAGTGTAAAAAGTATAAGGGTGTATAGAGTATAAGAGTGTATAGAAAAAAAGAGTATATATGTGTATAAGAGTATATATGTATATAGAATATAAGAGTTTATAAGTGTATATGTGTATAGAGTATAAAGGTGTATATGTGTATATGTGTATAAGGGTGTATAGAGTATAATAGTATATATGTGTATGGAGTATAAGGGTAAATCTGTGTATAGAGTGTATATGTGTATAGAGTATAAGGGTATATATGTGTATAGAGTATAAGAGTATATATGTGTATAGAGTATAAGGGTGTATATGTGTATAGAGTATGAGTGTATAGAGTATAAGAGTATACATGTAAAAGGAGTATTAGAGTATGAGTGTATATGTGTATAGAGTATAAGAGTGTATATGTGTATAGAGTATAAGAGAGTATAAGAATGTATATGTGTATAGAGTATAAGGGTGCATATGTGTATAGAGTATAAGAGTGTATAAAGTATGAGAATATATGTGTATAGAGTATAAGAGTATATATATATGTGTATAGAGTATAAATGTGTATAGAGTATAAGAGTGTATAGAAAAAAAGAGTATATGTGTATAGAGTATAAGAGTATATATGTGTATAGAGTATAAGAGTATATATGTGGATGGAGAATATAAGTGTATATGTGTATGGTGTATAAGAATGTATATGTGTATAGAGTATAAGAGTGTAAAAAGTATAAGGGTGTATATGTGTATAGAGTATAAGAGTGTATAGAAAAAAAGAGTATATATGTGTTTAAGAGTATATATGTATATAGAATATAAGAGTTTATAAGTGTATATGTGTATAGAGTATATATGTGTATAGAGTATAAAGGTGTATATGTGTATAGAGTATAAGAGTGTATATGTGTATGGAGTATAAGGGTAAATCTGTGTATAGAGTGTATATGTGTATAGAGTATAAGGGTATATATGTGTATAGAGTATAAGAGTATATATGTGTATAGAGTATAAGAGTGTATATGTATATAGAGTATAAGAGTGTATATGTATATAGAGTATAAGGGTGTATATGTGTATAGAGTATAAGAATGTATATGTGTATAGAGTATAAGGGTATATATGTGTATAGAGTATAAGAGTGTATATGTATATAGAGTATAAGAGTGTATATGTGTATATATAAGAGTGTATATGTGTATAGAGTATAAGAGTGTATATGTGTATAGAGTATAAGAATGTATATGTGTATAGAGTATAAGAATGTATATGTGTATAGAGTATAAGAGTGTATATGTGTATAGAGAATAAGAATGTATATGTGTATAGAGTGTAAAAAGTATAAGGGTGTATATGTGTATAGAGTATAAGAGTGTATAGAAAAAAAGAGTATATATGTGTATAAGAGTATATATGTATATAGAATATAAGAGTTTATAAGTGTATATGTGTATAGAGTATAAAGGTGTATATGTGTATATGTGTATAAGGGTGTATAGAGTATAATAGTATATATGTGTATGGAGTATAAGGGTAAATCTGTGTATAGAGTGTATATGTGTATAGAGTATAAGGGTATATATGTGTATAGAGTATAAGAGTATATATGTGTATAGAGTATAAGGGTGTATATGTGTATAGAGTATGAGTGTATATGTGTATGAGAGTATATATGTGTATAGAGTATAAGAGTGTATATGTGTATAGAGTATAAAGGTGTATATGTGTATAGAGTATAAGAGTGTATATGTATAAAGGTGTATAGAATATAATAGTATATATGTGTATAGAGTATAAGAGTGTATATGTGTATAGAGTATAAGGGTATATATGTGTATAGAGTATAAGGGTAAATATGTGTATAGAGTATGAGTATATATGTGTATAGAGTATAAGGGTGTATATGTGTATAGAGTATGAGTGTATATGTGTATAGAGTATAAGGGTGTATATGTGTATAGAGTATAAGAGTATATATGTGTATAAGAGTGTATAGAGTATAAGAGTGTATATGTGTATAGAGTATAAGAGTGTATATGTGTATAGAGTATAAGAGTGTATATGTGTATAGAGTATAAGAGTGTATATGTGTATAGAGTATAAGAGTGTATATGTGTATAGAGTATAAGAGTGTATATGTGTATAGAGTATAAGAATGTATATGTGTATAGAGTATAAGAGTGTATAAAGTATAAGAGTATACATATGTATAGAGTATAAGAGTATATATGTGTATAGAGTATAAGAGTATATATGTGTATAGAGTATAAGGGTGTATATGTGTATAGAGTATGAGTGTATATGTGTATAAGAGTGTATAGAGTATAAGAGTATATATGTAAGTGGAGTATAAGAGTATATAAGTGTATATGTGTATAGAGTATAAGAGTATATTTGTGTATAGAGTATAAGAGTGTATATGTGTATAGAGTATAAGGGTATATATGTGTATAGAGTATAAGAGTAAATCTGTGTATAGAGTATAAGAGTGTATATGTGTATAGAGTATAAGAGTGTATATGTGTATAGAGTATAAGGGTATATATGTGTATAGAGTATAAGAGTATATATGTGTATAGAGTATAAGGGTATATATGTGTATAGAGTATAAGAGTGTATATGTGTATAGAGTATAAGGGTATATATGTGTATAGATTATAAGAGTATATATGTGTATAGAGTATAAGGGTGTATATGTGTATAGAGTATAAGGGTGTATATGTGTATAGAGTATAAGAGTATTTATGGTTGGAGCCCTATGTCCGATATGGACATAGATAACACTTATAGTAAAGATAAGACTTACCATCGGAAATAGACCTGAAAGTGTGGACTTACCATATGAAATGGACCTGAAAGTGTGCCTTGGTCTAATGGCCGGTATGCCAAAATAAGGGGGCAATGTGTATAGAGTATAATGTGTATAGAGTATAAGGGTGTATATGTGTATAGAGTATAAGGGTGTATATGTGTATAGAGTATAAGAGTGTATATGTGTATAGAGTATAAGAGAGTATAAGAGTGTATAGAGTATAAGGGTGTATATGTGTATAGAGTATAAAGGTGTATATGTGAGTGTATAAAGTATATATGTGTATAAGAGTATACATATGTATAGAGTATGAGTATATATGTGTATAGAGTATAAGGGTGTATATGTGTATAGAGTATAAGGGTGTATATGTGTATAGAGTATAAGGGTGTATATGTGTATAGAGTATAAGAGTGTATATGTGTATAGAGTATAAGAGAGTATAAGAGTGTATAGAGTATAAGGGTGTATATGTGTATAGAGTATAAAGGTGTATATGTGTATAAGAGTGTATAGAGTATAAGAGTATACATGTAAAAGGAGTATAAGAGTATATAAGTGTATATGTGTATAGAGTATGAGTGTATATGTGTATAGAGTATAAGGGTGTATATGTGTATAGAGTATAAGAGTGTATATGTGTATAGAGTATAAGAGTGTATATGTGTATAAGGGTATATATGTGTATAGAGTATAAGAGTGTATATGTGTATAGAGTATAAGAGTGTATAAGAATGTATATGTGTATAGAGTATAAGAGTGTATAAAGTATGAGAATATATGTGTATAGAGTATAAGAGTATATATATGTGTATAGAGTATAAATGTGTATAGAGTATAAGAGTGTATAGAAAAAAAGAGTATATGTGTATAGAGTATAAGAGTATATATGTGTATAGAGTATAGAGTATATATGTGTAAAAGAATGTATATGTGTATAGAGTATAAGAGTGTATATGTGCATAGAGTATAAGAGCATATAAGTGTATATATGTATAGAGTACATATCTGTATAAGAGTGTATATGTGTATAGAGTATATATGTGTATAGAGTATAAGAGTAAATCTGTGTATAGAGTATAATGCCGCGTACACACGGTCGGACTTTTCGTCTACAAAAGTCCAACGGACGCTGACGGACTAAAGCTGGCTGGTAATCCGATCGTGTGTGGGCTTCTCCGGACTTTCAACTGACTTTTTTTGCCTCAAATCCGACGTACTTTAGATTTGAAACATGCTTTAAATCTTTCCGACGGACTCGAGTACGGTCGAAAAATCCGCTCGTCTGTATGCTAGTCCGACGGACAAAAACCCACGCTAGGGCAGCTATTGGCTACTGGCTATCAACTTCCTTATTTTAGTCCGGTGTACGTCATCACGTAAGAATTCGACGGACTTTTGTGTGATCGTGTGTAGGCAAGTCTGTTCGTTAGAAAGTCCGCCGCAAGTCCGTCGAAAGTCCGCCGCAAGTCCGTCGAAAGTCTGTCGGACTTTTGTAGATGAAAAGTCCGACCGTGTGTACGCGGCATAAGAGTATATATGTGCATAGAGTATAAGAGTATATATGTGTATAGAGTATAAGAGTAAATATGTGTATAGAGTATAAGAGTATATATGTGTATAGAGTATAAGGGTGTGTATAGAGTATAAGGGTGTATATGTGTATAGAGTAAATATGTGTATAGAGTATAAGAGTATATATGTTTATAGAGTATAAGGGTTTATATGTGTATAGAGTATAAGAATGTATATGTGTATAGAGTATAAGAATGTATATGTGTATAGAGTATAAGAGTGTAAAAAGTATAAGGGTGTATATGTGTATAGAGTATAAGAGTGTATAGAAAAAAAGAGTATATATGTGTTTAAGAGTATATATGTATATAGAATATAAGAGTTTATAAGTGTATATGTGTATAGAGTATATATGTGTATAGAGTATAAAGGTGTATATGTGTATGGAGTATAAGGGTAAATCTGTGTATAGAGTGTATATGTGTATAGAGTATAAGGGTATATATGTGTATAGAGTATAAGAGTATATATGTGTATATAGAGTATAAGAGTGTATATGTATATAGAGTATAAGGGTGTATATGTGTATAGAGTATAAGAATGTATATGTGTATAGAGTATAAGAGTGTATAAAGTATGAGAACATATGTGTATAGAGTATAAGAGTATATATATGTGTATAGAGTATAAATGTGTATAGAGTATAAGAGTGTATAGAAAAAAAGAGTATATGTGTATAGAGTATAAGAGTATATATGTGTATAGAGTATAGAGTATATATGTGTAAAAGAGTGTATATGTGTATAGAGTATAAGAGTGTATATGTGCATAGAGTATAAGAGCATATAAGTGTATATATGTATAGAGTACATATCTGTATAAGAGTGTATATGTGTATAGAGTATATATGTGTATAGAGTAAAAGAGTAAATCTGTGTATAGAGTATAAGAGTATATATGTGTATAGAGTATAAGAGTAAATATGTGTATAGAGTATAAGGGTGTGTATAGAGTATAAGGGTGTATATGTGTATAGAGTAAATATGTGTATAGAGTATAAGAGTATATATGTTTATAGAGTATAAGAGTGTATAGAGTATAAGAGTATATATGTGTATAGAGTATAAGGGTGTATATGTGTATAGAGTATAAGAATGTATATGTGTATAGAGTATAAGAATGTATATGTGTATAGAGTATAAGAGTGTATAGAAAAAAAGAGTATATATGTGTTTAAGAGTATATATGTATATAGAATATAAGAGTTTATAAGTGTATATGTGTATAGAGTATATATGTGTATAGAGTATAAAGGTGTATATGTGTATAGAGTATAAGAGTGTATATGTGTATGGAGTATAAGGGTAAATCTGTGTATAGAGTGTATATGTGTATAGAGTATAAGGGTATATATGTGTATAGAGTATAAGAGTATATATGTGTATAGAGTATAAGAGTGTATATGTATATAGAGTATAAGAGTGTATATGTATATAGAGTATAAGGGTGTATATGTGTATAGAGTATAAGAATGTATATGTGTATAGAGTATAAGAATGTATATGTGTATAGAGTATAAGAATGTATATGTGTATAGAGTATAAGAGTGTATATGTGTATAGAGTATAAGAGTAAATATGTGTATAGAGTATAAGAGTATATATGTGTATAGAGTATAAGAATGTATATGTGTATAGAGTATAAGAATGTATATGTGTATAGAGTATAAGAATGTATATGTGTATAGAGTATAAGAGTGTATATGTGTATATATAAGAGTGTATATGTGTATAGAGTATAAGAGTGTATATGTGTATAGAGTATAAGAGTGTATATGTGTATAGAGTATAAGAGTATATATGTGTATAGAGTATAAGAATGTATATGTGTATAGAGTATAAGAATGTATATGTGTATAGAGTATAAGAATGTATATGTGTATAGAGTATAAGAGTGTATATGTGTATAGAGTATAAGAGTGTATATGTGTATATATAAGAGTGTATATGTGTATAGAGTATAAGAGTGTATATGTGTATAGAGTATAAGAGTATATATGTGTATAGAGTATAAGAATGTATATGTGTATAGAGTATAAGAATGTATATGTGTATAGAGTATAAGAATGTATATGTGTATAGAGTATAAGAATGTATATGTGTATAGAGTATAAGAATGTATATGTGTATAGAGTATAAGAATGTATATGTGTATAGAGTATAAGAGTGTATATGTGTATAGAGAATAAGAATGTATATGTGTATAGAGTGTAAAAAGTATAAGGGTGTATAGAGTATAAGAGTGTATAGAAAAAAAGAGTATATATGTGTATAAGAGTATATATGTATATAGAATATAAGAGTTTATAAGTGTATATGTGTATAGAGTATAAAGGTGTATATGTGTATAAGGGTGTATAGAGTATAATAGTATATATGTGTATGGAGTATAAGGGTAAATCTGTGTATAGAGTGTATATGTGTATAGAGTATAAGGGTATATATGTGTATAGAGTATAAGAGTATATATGTGTATAGAGTATAAGGGTGTATATGTGTATAGAGTATGAGTGTATAGAGTATAAGAGTATACATGTAAAAGGAGTATTAGAGTATGAGTGTATATGTGTATAGAGTATAAGAGTGTATATGTGTATAGAGTATAAGAGAGTATAAGAATGTATATGTGTATAGAGTATAAGGGTGCATATGTGTATAGAGTATAAGAGTGTATAAAGTATGAGAATATATGTGTATAGAGTATAAGAGTATATATATGTGTATAGAGTATAAATGTGTATAGAGTATAAGAGTGTATAGAAAAAAAGAGTATATGTGTATAGAGTATAAGAGTATATATGTGTATAGAGTATAAGAGTATATATGTGGATGGAGAATATAAGTGTATATGTGTATGGTGTATAAGAATGTATATGTGTATAGAGTATAAGAGTGTAAAAAGTATAAGGGTGTATATGTGTATAGAGTATAAGAGTGTATAGAAAAAAAGAGTATATATGTGTTTAAGAGTATATATGTATATAGAATATAAGAGTTTATAAGTGTATATGTGTATAGAGTATATATGTGTATAGAGTATAAAGGTGTATATGTGTATAGAGTATAAGAGTGTATATGTGTATGGAGTATAAGGGTAAATCTGTGTATAGAGTGTATATGTGTATAGAGTATAAGGGTATATATGTGTATAGAGTATAAGAGTATATATGTGTATAGAGTATAAGAGTGTATATGTATATAGAGTATAAGAGTGTATATGTATATAGAGTATAAGGGTGTATATGTGTATAGAGTATAAGAATGTATATGTGTATAGAGTATAAGGGTATATATGTGTATAGAGTATAAGAGTGTATATGTATATAGAGTATAAGAGTGTATATGTGTATATATAAGAGTGTATATGTGTATAGAGTATAAGAGTGTATATGTGTATAGAGTATAAGAATGTATATGTGTATAGAGTATAAGAATGTATATGTGTATAGAGTATAAGAGTGTATATGTGTATAGAGAATAAGAATGTATATGTGTATAGAGTGTAAAAAGTATAAGGGTGTATATGTGTATAGAGTATAAGAGTGTATAGAAAAAAAGAGTATATATGTGTATAAGAGTATATATGTATATAGAATATAAGAGTTTATAAGTGTATATGTGTATAGAGTATAAAGGTGTATATGTGTATATGTGTATAAGGGTGTATAGAGTATAATAGTATATATGTGTATGGAGTATAAGGGTAAATCTGTGTATAGAGTGTATATGTGTATAGAGTATAAGGGTATATATGTGTATAGAGTATAAGAGTATATATGTGTATAGAGTATAAGGGTGTATATGTGTATAGAGTATGAGTGTATATGTGTATGAGAGTATATATGTGTATAGAGTATAAGAGTGTATATGTGTATAGAGTATAAAGGTGTATATGTGTATAGAGTATAAGAGTGTATATGTATAAAGGTGTATAGAATATAATAGTATATATGTGTATAGAGTATAAGAGTGTATATGTGTATAGAGTATAAGGGTATATATGTGTATAGAGTATAAGGGTAAATATGTGTATAGAGTATGAGTATATATGTGTATAGAGTATAAGGGTGTATATGTGTATAGAGTATGAGTGTATATGTGTATAGAGTATAAGGGTGTATATGTGTATAGAGTATAAGAGTATATATGTGTATAAGAGTGTATAGAGTATAAGAGTGTATATGTGTATAGAGTATAAGAGTGTATATGTGTATAGAGTATAAGAGTGTATATGTGTATAGAGTATAAGAGTGTATATGTGTATAGAGTATAAGAGTGTATATGTGTATAGAGTATAAGAGTGTATATGTGTATAGAGTATAAGAATGTATATGTGTATAGAGTATAAGAGTGTATAAAGTATAAGAGTATACATATGTATAGAGTATAAGAGTATATATGTGTATAGAGTATAAGAGTATATATGTGTATAGAGTATAAGGGTGTATATGTGTATAGAGTATGAGTGTATATGTGTATAAGAGTGTATAGAGTATAAGAGTATATATGTAAGTGGAGTATAAGAGTATATAAGTGTATATGTGTATAGAGTATAAGAGTATATTTGTGTATAGAGTATAAGAGTGTATATGTGTATAGAGTATAAGGGTATATATGTGTATAGAGTATAAGAGTAAATCTGTGTATAGAGTATAAGAGTGTATATGTGTATAGAGTATAAGAGTGTATATGTGTATAGAGTATAAGGGTATATATGTGTATAGAGTATAAGAGTATATATGTGTATAGAGTATAAGGGTATATATGTGTATAGAGTATAAGAGTGTATATGTGTATAGAGTATAAGGGTATATATGTGTATAGATTATAAGAGTATATATGTGTATAGAGTATAAGGGTGTATATGTGTATAGAGTATAAGGGTGTATATGTGTATAGAGTATAAGGGTGTATATGTGTATAGAGTATAAGAGTATACATGTGTATAGAGTATAAGAGTATTTATGGTTGGAGCCCTATGTCCGATATGGACATAGATAACACTTATAGTAAAGATAAGACTTACCATCGGAAATAGACCTGAAAGTGTGGACTTACCATATGAAATGGACCTGAAAGTGTGCCTTGGTCTAATGGCCGGTATGCCAAAATAAGGGGGCAAAAAAATTCAGGTAGGGTTATAATTTTTATTGGTTTTCAGTTATTTATTGAGCCAATTTGGAAAATGCCTGTGCCATCTCTGTTTGCGGATTGGGGATATACCGGGCGAAGCAGGCTGATTTCCACCTGCCTAGTCTTCTGATGATGTGGTCTGGAACCCCGTGGCGGGACGCTGCGGAGGCTGCTCTGATGCGAAAAGAGTGTCCGGAATACTGACTAGGGTTAAGGTGAAGTATCCTTATGTGTTTCACAAACTGAGAGGCTCTTAAGGGTTTAACTGGGAAATGTAGAAGGGGACTGCTGTCTGGTTGCTCAGGCAGGAGTGACAGGAGTCGGTTGAGTACAGCGACTGGACACCAGCTGTTGTTGGTTTTGTAGAGGTGAATGTTCACTCCTGAGCCCGTTTGCTGGGTTTTAGAGACCTCGAGGTGCAGGATGAAATGGTCTTGGTATCGAAGCAAGTGCCGTCTGCATAGTACTTGGTCTGTGGGTTTGTTAGAGGTGAATTCGCCAGGTCGCAAGAACCCATAGTAAGCTAAATATACGGCTGCTTGTAAGACCGTGCTGGGGAGCAGACCGAATGGCGAAGTAGCCAGAATAGTTGACATGTCCCTAAAGATGGGCCCCGTAATGGGTAAGCGCTTGGTGCTGATGACTGGTTGTTGTTTCTGAATGCCCCTTAGGATGGCTCGTATAGCGTGTGATGAGAACAGTGAAGATTTCGTGGGGTCTTCAAGCGTCAAGAAATGTTGAATGCCGGCTAGGTATAGCCGAATGGTATTGTAGGATAAGGCCAGCTGCGTGTGACAGTGTGCAGTGAAGGCCAGTACCTGTTTGACATCTGTTGGTCCTTTACGGCAGGATGTGAGGAATTTATTGAACGCCTTCCAAGCTGTCTGGTAGGCTTTGAGTGTGTTGTGAGAGAGTGAATGATTGATGAGTTGCGTTGCTCTGTGTAAATGTTGAACTAGTCCAGGGTCAGTTGTGACCAGACAGGGATAGGGGCCGACATTGGTTCGGCATCGGGAACCTGTTCAAAAAAGGAGGTGTAATTAAAACGTGACAGTGCGTCAGCAGCTAAGTTGTATCTGCCGGGAATAAATGCACAGTGTATATTAAACTGATGCTGTAAAGACAGTTGTACCAATCTGCGCAGGAAGGACATGACTGCTAGGGACTTGGACCTGCCTCTGTTGATGATGTCTGCTGTGGCCTGGTTGTCGGTGGTGAAGACTATGGTTTGTCCTGTCCAGTGGTGGCCCCAGAGCTGTGCGGCTGCCACTATGGGATAAAGTTCAAAGAGGGCAGATG
Organism: Lithobates clamitans; assembly: GCA_037952925.1. NCBI lineage: Eukaryota > Metazoa > Chordata > Amphibia > Anura > Ranidae > Lithobates > Lithobates clamitans. The sequence goes on along the minus strand of JBBGZY010001103.1, from coordinate 899,011 downwards.
TTTGAGTAAAGCCGGGTATCAACAGTATCTGTTGAGGCCAGGGTCCTGAAAACCAATGGTGGCCAAAAATTGCCGCGAAACCTGTGGAGGCTGCAGCGTCTGTCACTACCTGGGGTGACAGGGGCGAAACCATGGGTATAAATAGGGATATGCCATTCCAGGCGGACAAGAATTCCTCCCACATAGATAGGTCCGCTATAGCTGCGGAGTCTAGATTTAAGATCTGATCGGGGTCTTGAGTTTCTGACAGGAATCTAAGCAGGCGTGATACAAAGGTGCGGCCTTGTGGAATAATTCGCATGGTGAAATTAAGCATTCCCAGGAGAGATTGCAACTGCTTTTTGGTACAGCCCTTGGTGTGTGTAAATTCGTGAAGGACCGCCCTAATGCGTGTTAGTTTGTCGAGGGGGAGACTGGCTTGCATAGCGCAGGTATCCAAGCTGACCCCGAGAAAGGTGATGATGTGTGCTGGGCCGTCGACTTTGTGCTCGGCGATGGGAACATTGAGGTTTCCAAATATCACTCTGAGTTTGTGGAGGTCTCCTGGGGGCTTGCTGGGAGGTTCTATTAGTAGGAAGTCATCCAGGTAATGGATGACTTCTTGGCATTGACCCTTGTGTAACAGTATCCAAACAAGGGACTGAGCGAACGTGTCGAAGAGCCACGAACTACTCTTCGAACCGAAGGTCAGTTTTGTGGCAAAATAATATGCCTCCTTCCACTTGATGCCATGCCAGCACCAAAGGGATGGGTGGATGGGCAGGAGCTTGAAGGCATCCGAGATGTCGGCTTTGGAGAGCCAGGCACCTGTACCTGCTTTGATGATTGCTTGTATTGCCATGTCGATGGAGGAATATTTTAGGGAAAACTCTTTGGAGGGGATCAGGGAATTGAGACTGGGGATGTGGGAAGAATGAGGCGCAGACAGGTCGTACACCAAACGCAATTTATTCGTGAACTTGCCCTTGACAAGCCCAATAGGGCTGACTCTCCATGTGCTGAAAGGGGGGCGAGTGAAAGGGCCTATAACGTACTCTCGATCTACCTCTGCTTGTAAGAACTGATCTATGGCTTGTTCGTCAATGGCTGCTGAACGAAGATTGGCACATTCGTGAGTACTGTGGGGTAGTGAAATGAGGCCGGTGTGAAAGCCTGCTGTGAAGCCTTGGATAAGGTAGGTGGCCAGGGAAGGGGTGGGATGTGAGGTGAGGTACAGTCCTAACCATAAGAGGTTGATCCGGCTTAGTCATGCCCTCTTGTGTTGTTTGACTTCACACAAATTTCTTGGGTGTGCTCTTTGGCATAAGGTGCAGATGTGGAGTAGGCGGCACTGGCTGAAGTTGCAGGACCCGTAGTTGTAGTTATTACAGATGGCTGCCCCTCCCACGGTTCGGACTGGGCGTCCGAATTTGTCCACCTGAGGCGTTGGTTCAGGGGGTGACTGACCCTGAATTGTACCCGAGGTAGAGGGAAACTCGAAGGGCCGTCTGATCGCCGCATTGGCGCACCAGGTGGCAGTGTGGGTGGAGGACTGACAAATCGCACACAGAGGTGAGCGTAAGCCGGCAAAGTGACGGCAAAGGAGCTCTGTGTCCATGAGACTCCAATTTGTCGTAGTCTGAAACTGTGTGAGTCTGGCGGCGGCCTTAGCAGAAAAGGAACGGTGGTAATCATAAAATGCAAATCCTCCATACTTGTAGCCCAAGTCTACTACCGTATGGAGATACAAGTCCAGCTCTTCCCGTCTGCTGGGGGTGGCTGAGCATAGGACGTCTCTGAGCATGCCAAAGGCCAGGGTAAATTCTGGGACCGATAACTTGCGGTTCAATCTGGGGTCTTTGGCTTTAAGGACCACCGATATGTCACCCCAGGAGTAGGCCTTATTTTCTGCCAGATCGTGTACGGAAATAAGGAGAGAGGCCAGGTTGATGTCCCTGCCGTCCAAAATGTCCTTCCTGATACTGGTTGGGACCAGATGGGAGGGGTAGACAATGGGGCTCCAGCCTGAGGTACCTGCAGGAAGGGGTGTCAAGATTTGAGTTGCGGTTGGGTCGGGGACAGCCGTGGCCGGTCGAGCCTCCAGGAGTGCCACCCTGGTTTGGACGTCTGTAACTGAGGTAGACAAGGATGACACCATCATGTGTAATTGTGAGATAGCTGATGATATTGACTGGAGGGATGCCTGTTGGGTACTGGGTCCTGCTGCTGGTGGGGGAAAGAGGAGTTTGAAGAGCTCGCCTTTCCTCGCTGTGGCGGGGAAGGGGACACCTCTGCGTCTGAGCTCTGCCGTCAGTTTGGGGATAGTCCATCCCCTGAGGGACTGCACGCTGCCGCTCTCTGAGACCGGGGAAGGTGACAGAGGGGCCGTGAAGTCTTCGCTGCCGGCCTGAGACATAGTTGATCTGGTGAGAATCTCCTGTCTTGAGCTCTTATTTTCCGGTTGACTGTAACCTATTGGGGGTGACATGAATTTCAAGTTTTTTCTTTGATCCCCTGAGTCATACTTACCCGACTTATCCTCCCATTCTTTTATATTTTTTTTTTTTTTTTTTACCTGGGGGGATGTCGTCCAACCTGGTGCAGGGTGGACCTACTGAACTTTGACTGACCTAGAGGAAAATGACAGGTGATAATTCGTGAAGGGATTGCTAACTAACTTGAAGCAACGATTTGTATGGTGCTTGCAATCTTGTGACAATGAAATGATTCGAAATGTTTGCCTTGATTATGAAATGAATGAACTGCATGACAGAGGTCCGGCCCGGTCGTGTCGTGACTGATCCGACCGTGAACCGGGCTCTGGAGCATGTACTGAAATGAGGCAACTGAAAAAACATTGGTGCACACCGGGACGAATCGGTGCCTGTTTGATGCATCTGGATTCGAATTGGAGCGCAGTATGAAATGAAATGAGAGAAATGTTTACCTTGACCGAGGCTTGAATTGGTTGTGCCGTATTTTGCGACTGGCAACGAACCGAGCTCTGGTATAGGTATGGATACGGCCGAAACAAGTGAGGCATTCCGTGACGAATCGGTGCATCTCAGATGCGACTGGTTTCGAAACGGTGATGCGCTGTGGGAGTGAAATGGTAGTAATTGCATGACAGAGACACGGATCAGTCACCCGATATCTGCGACTAGCTATGATCCGGAATCTAGAGCATGTTTCAGAAATGAGGCCGAGCCCTGGGGCACGCCGTAACGAATCGGTGCATGGAAGATGCGACTGGATTCGAAGCGGAGCGCGGTAAGTGCAGGTGTAACATATCGTTTGCCATGACGGAGGCGCGAATCGGTCGTGCTGTTGTAGCGGCTGACTACGAATCGGACTCCGGAGCATGTACTGAAATGTGGCCAATCCTGGGGCACGCCGAGACGAATCGGAGCATTTCCATGCGACTGAATTCATGTCGGAACGTGATACGTGGTAATGAAATGATAACCATGACAGAGGTACGAATGACTGATAATAACGTAACTCTGGAGCATGTACTGAAATGAGGCCGTAACTACTGGGGCACACCGGAGCGAATCGGTGCATCTTTTAGGTGCGACTGGATTCGAATCGGAGCGCGGTAGGTGACTGAAATGAGAAATGATTGAAATGATTTGAAATGTTAGAAATGAGTTTTGAAATGTTTTCAGAAATGAGACATGATTGGCATCGAACTGACTTGATCCGATAGATTTGCGAATTGCGACTCGCTATGGCTGTTTACAGACGCATATTTAAAATTTCCGACATGCTAGAAATGAAGCGACGTCTGCGTCGCGGTGGTTTTCTCGAGTAAGGCGAAATGGTAACATAACGATAGTACGAGTGATATACATTGCGGTTACGTTTGTAAAATGCGAGTGATACGTAAATTTGAAATCACGGTTTAGTGACATGATATAAAAACGTAAAACAAAGTCCGACGGGACCCTACCTGCGACAGCCAAGCCAGACGCGTGGTACGAACTACGAAACGGTAAACACGGACTTCGAAAGCCTTGAGCACGGAAATAACGAATACGGGAACTTGCGAGGCAAGAACTTGCGGATGCTGGTATTCGAATAGTCGGCCTAGTGACGTATATCGCGCACAGGAAACCGACAAGCACCACAGGTGAGCGGGCTGCTTAAATACCCCCCGGGCTCCTCCCATAAATTCAGGCCACCATACTGGCCTTCCTACATATGTGTATAGAGTATAAGAGTATAAGAGTATATATGTTTATAGAGTATAAGAGTGTATATGTGTATAGAGTATAAGAGTGTATATGTGTATAGAGTATAAGGGTGTATATGTGTATAGAGTATAAGAGTATATATGTGTATAGAGTATAAGAGTGTATATGTGTATAGAGTATAAGAGTGTATATGTGTATAGAGTATAAGAGTGTATATGTGTATAGAGTATAAGGGTGTATATGTGTATAGAGTATAAGAGTGTAAAAAGTATAAGGGTGTATATGTGTATAGAGTATAAGAGTTTATAGAAAAAAAGAGTATATATGTGTATAAGAGTATATATATGTATATAGAATATAAGAGTATATATATGTATATAGAATATAAGAGTTTATAAGTGTATATGTGTATAGAGTATATATGTGTATAGAGTATAAAGGTGTATATGTGTATAGAGTATAATAGTATATATGTGTATGGAGTATAAGGGTAAATCTGTGTATAGAGTGTATATGTGTATAGAGTATAAGGGTATATATGTGTATAGAGTATAAGAGTGTATATGTGTATAGAGTATAAGAGTATATATGTGTATAGAGTATAAGGGTGTATATGTGTATAGAGTATAAGGGTATATATGTGTATAGAGTATAAGAGTATATATGTGTATAGAGTATAAGGGTGTATGTGTGTATAGAGTATGAGTATATATGTGTATAGAGTATAAGAATGTATATGTGTATAGAGTAAAGGAGTGTATAGAGTATAAGAGTGTATATGTGTATAGAGTATAAATGTGTATAGAGTATAAGGGTGTATAGAAAAAAAGAGTATATATGTGTATAGAGTATAAGAGTGTATATGTGTATAGAGTATAAGAGTATATATGTGTATAGAGTATAAGAGTGTATATGTGTATAGAGTATAAGAGTGTATATGTGTATAGAGTATAAGAGTGTATATGTGTATAGAGTATAAGAGTGTATAAAGTATAAGAGTATATATGTGTATAGAGTATAAATGTGTATAGAAAAAAGAGTATATATGTGTATAAGGGTGTATAGAGTATAAGAGTATATATGTGTACAGAGTATAAATGTGGATGGATTATATGTGTATAGAGTATATATGTGTAAAATGTATGAGTGTATATGTATATAGAGTATAAGAGTAAATCTGTGTATAGAGTATGAGTGTATATGTGTATAGTGTATAAGAGTATATATGTGTATAGAGTATAAGGGTGTATATGTGTATAGAGTATAAGAGTGCATAGAAAAAAAGAGTATATATGTGTATAAGAGTATATATGTATATAGAATATAAGAGTTTATAAGTGTATATGTGTATAGAGTATAAGAGTGCATATGCGTATAAGGGTGTATAGAGTATATATGTGTATAAAGTAGAAGAGTAAATCTGTGTATAGAGTATAAGAGTGTATATGTGTATAGAGTATAAGGGTGTATATGTGTATAGAGTATGAGTGTATATGTGTATAGAGTATAAGGGTGTATATGCGTATAGAGTATAAGAGTGTATAAGAGTGTATAGAGAATAAGAGTAAATATGTGTATAGAGTATAAGAGTATATATGTGTATAAGAGTATATACGTTTATAGAGTATAAGGTGTATATGTGTATAGAGTATAAGAGAATATATGTGTATAGAGTATAAGAATGTATATGTGTATATATTTGTATAAGAGTATACATATGTATAGAGTATATATGTATATAGAATATGAGTATATAAGTGTATATGTGTATAGAGTATATATGTGTAAAAGAGTATATATGTGTATAGAGTATAAGAGTATATATGTGTATAGAGTATAAGAGTGTATATGTGTATAGAGTATAAGAGTATATATGTGCATAGAGTATAAGAGCATATAAGTGTATATGTGTATAGAGTATAAGAGTTTATATGTGTATATATGAGTATAGAGTATATTTGTGTATAGAGTATAAGAGTATATATGTGTATAGAGTATAAGAGTAAAAATGTGTATGAGTGTATATGTGTATAGAGTATATATGTGTATAGAGTGCAAGAGTGTATATGTATATAGAGTATAAGGGTGTATATGTGTATAGAGTATAAGGGTGTATATGTGTATAGAGTATAAGAGTGTATATGTGTATAGAGTATAAGGGTGTATATGTGTATAGAGTATAAGAGTATATATGAGTATAAGAGTGTATATGTGTATAGAGTATAAGGGTGTATATGTGTATAGAGTATAAGAGTATATAAAGTATGAGTATATATGTGTATAGAGTATAAGAGTGTATAGAGTGTATATGTGTATAGAGTATAAGGGTGTATATGTGTATAGAGTATAAGGGTGTATATGTGTATAGAGTATAAGAGTATATATGTGTATAGAGTATAAGAGTGTATATGTGTATAGAGTATAAGAGAGTATAAGAGTAAATATGTGTATAGAGTATAAGAGTGTATAGAGTATAGGAGTATATATGTGTATAGAGTATATATGAGTATAAATGTGTATAGAGTATAAGGGTGTATAGAAAAAAAGAGCATATATGTGTATAGAGTATAAGAGTATATATGTATATGTGTATAGAGTATAAGAGTGTATAAAGTATAAGAGTATAAATGTGTATAGAGTATGAGTATATATGTGTATATAGTATAAGAGTGTATAGAAAAAAAGAGTATATATGTGTGTATGTGTATAAGGGTGTATAGAGTATAAGAGTATATATGTGTACAGAGTATAAATGTGGATGGAGTATATGTGTATAGAGTGTAAGAGTATATATGTGTAAAATGTATAAAAGTGTATTAGTATATAGAATATAAGAGTAAATCTGTGTATAGAGTAAAAGAGTGTATATGTGTATAGAGTATAAGAGTAAATATGTGTATAGAGTATAAGAGTATATATGTTTATAGAGTATAAGAGTGTATAGAGTATAAGAGTGTATATGTGTATAGAGTATAAGGGTGTATATGTGTATAGAGTATAAGAATGTATATGTGTATTGAGTATAAATGTGTATAGAGTATAATAGGGCGTACACACGGTCGGACTTTGTTCGGACATTCCGACAACAAAATCCTAGGATTTTTTCTGACGGATGTTGGCTCAAACTTGTTTTGTCTACACACGGTCGCACAAAGTTGTCAGAAAATCCGATCGTTCTAAACGCGGTGACGTAAAACACGTATGTTGGGGCTATAAACGGGGCAGTGGCCAATAGCTTTCATCTCTTTATTTATTCTGAGCATGCGTGGCACTTTGTCCGTCGGATTTGTGTACACACGATCAGAATTTCCGACAACGGATTTTGTTGTCGGAAAATTTTATCTCCTGCTCTCCAACTTTGTGTGTCGGAAAATCCGATGGAAAATGTCCGATGGAGCCCACACACGGTCGGAATTTCCGACAACACGCTCCGATCGGACATTTTCCATCGGAAAATCCGACCGTGTGTACGGGGCATAAGAGTGTATAAAGTATAAGAGCATATATGTGTATAGAGTATAAATGTGTATAGAGTATAAGGGTGTATATGTGTATAGAGTATAAGAGTTTATAGAAAAAAAGAGTATATATGTGTATAAGAGTATATATGTATATAAGAGTATATATGTATATAGAATATAAGAGTTTATAAGTGTATATGTGTATAGAGTATAAGAGTGCATATGCGTATAAGGGTGTATAGAGTATAATAGTATATATGTGTATAGAGTAGAAGAGTAAATCTGTGTATAGAGTATAAGGGTATATATGTGTATAGAGTATAAGGGTGTATATGTGTATAGAGTATAAGGGTGTATAGAGTATAAGAGTGTATAGAGTAAAAGAGTATATATGTGTATAGAGTATAAGGGTGTATAGAGTATAAGAATGTATATGTGTATATATATTTGTGTATAGAGTATAAGAGTATATATGTGTATAGAGTATAAGGGTGTATATGTGTATAGAGTATAAGAGTGTATAGAAAAAAAGAGTATATATGTATATAGAATATGAGTATATATGTGTATAGAGTATAAGAGTGTATATGTGTATAGAGTATAAGGGTATATATGTGTATAGAGTATAATAGTGTATAGAGTATAAGGGTATATATGTGTATAGAGTATAAGGGTATATATGTGTATAGAGTATAAGGGTATATATGTGTATAGAGTATAAGAGTATATATGTGTATAGAGTATAAGAGTATATATGTGTATAGAGTATAAGAGTGTATAGAAAAAAAGAGTATATATGTGTATAGAGTATGAGTATATATGTGTATAGAGTATGAGTATATATGTGTATAGAGTATAAGGGTATATATGTGTATAGAGTATAAGGGTATATATGTGTATAGAGTATAAGGGTATATATGTGTATAGAGTATAAGGGTGTATATGTGTATAGAGTATAAGGGTGTATATGTGTATAGAGTAAAAGAGTATATATGTATATAGAATATAAGAGTTTATAAGTGTATATGTGTATAGAGTATATATGTGTATAGAGTATAAGAGTAAATATGTGTATAGAGTATGAGTGTATATGTGTATGGTGTATATGTGTATAGAGTATAAGAGTGTATAGAAAAAAAGAGTATATATGTGTATAAGAGTTTATATGTATATAGAATATAAGAGTTTATAAGTGTATATGTGTATAGAGTATATATGTGTATAGAGTATAAGAGTAAATATGTGTATAGAGTATAAGAGTGTATATGCGTATAAGGGTGTATAGAGTATAATAGTATATATGTGTATAGAGTATAAGAGTAAATCTGTGTATAGAGTATAAGAGTGTATATGTGTATAGAGTATAAGAGTGTATATGTGTATAGAGTATAAGAGTGTATATGTGTATAGAGTATAAGAGTGTATATGTGTATAGAGTATAAGAGTGTATATGTGTATAGAGTATAAGAGTGTATATGTGTATAGAGTATAAGAGTGTATAAAGTATAAGAGTATATATGTGTATAAGAGTGTATAGGAAAAAAGAGTATATATGTGTATAGAGTATAAGAGTGTATATGTGTATAGAGTATAAGAGTATATATGTGTACAGAATATAAATGTGGATGGAGTATATAAGCGTATATGTGTATAGAGTATATATGTGTATAGAGTGTAAGAGTATATATGTGTATAGTGTATAAGAGTGTATATGTATATAGAGTATATGAGTAAATCTGTGTATAGAGTATAAGAGTATATATGTTTATAGAGTATAAGAGTGTATATGTGTATAGAGTGGGGGGGCGTGGCCTGGAGAGTGATGGGGTAGGACGTGTTTAGTGAGAGCTCCGCTTGCCAATACTCCTACAACACAATCCTGCTATATTCCAGGCGATCCTAACCTCTCTGCAGTGATCAGCAAGCCTGCTTTGTTCCCGGCCTGGCCATCGACCTAATCCAGACTTTTGGAGCGCCATCCGCGGCCGCGATAGCCGGATCCCCCCGCCCGGGGACTGCCTGTAGGACAGACCGTGGCTTCGGCCTAGTCCGTGGAGCGGCGGCCATCTTGCTGCACCCGGCGGCGGCTCCATCACGATTTCTGGCCGCATCCTGCTCCCCAGAGACCCCTGATTAGCTGCCCTGACCACCGGACCACCTGTGGACGCTACCACAGCAATTTTGAGCCCTGTAGCAGCTGGCTGGAGGGTCTGAGGCCCGACCTGCTGCCTGGGGCGGCGGCCATCTTGCTACACCCAGCAGCAGCTCCTGAACATTTCCCTGCCACATCTTGCTCCCCGGAGGCCCCTGGCTACCTGCCCTGGCCAACGGATTACCTGTGGGCACCGCCACAGCATTCCTACACCCTGTGGTAGCGGGTTGGAGGATCTGGGGCCCCGACCTGGTCTCTGGAGAAGCGGCCATCTTGCTGCACCCGGGATCACCTCCCCCCTGTAACTCACTTGTGGAAGATTTTTAAAGCAGCATCAGCAGCGGGTCTTTAAGCCGACGGACTTCTTCACATGCACCGCCGTTCATCCCGGCCAGCCAGAGAAAGGGGTAAGAAGTTGAAATTTCCCCCCGAACCGGTGGAGACAGAGGCGGCCTGTGTAGGCCGCGTGGGGCCCGGGAGGCGAGCTAGTAACAACATGGCGTCCCAGACAGAGCAGCCAGAGCAGTCCCCCTCTACACAGCCAGGCCTGGCTGATGTCCTGGCTGCTATAGGAAATTGCCAAGCCTCCCTTACTACCCTTACCTCCAAGGTAGATGCTGTGCAATTAGATGTTGGTCTAATAGGGCTGGACATGGATAAAATATGGGGCAGACTTTCTGTTGCCGAACAGCGTCTGGGGCAAGTGGAGGACACTGTAGAGTCTCATGGAACAGACTTAAGGGCCCTGCAAACCAAAATTAGAGCACTGGAATATAAATCCGAAGATGCGGAAAACCGTAATAGGAGGAACAACCTCCGTATTGTAGGTCTGGCGGAAGGAGCTGAGGGGAAATGTCCGACGGAGTTTATTGAAGGCCTACTACGTTCCCTCCTACCAGGGGCTCAATTTTCACCTTTCTATGCGGTGGAGCGGGCTCACCGGATCCCTCCCAAGCCGGGCCCCCCCGGAGCACCGCCACGCACATTTATCCTAAAGTTTCTGAACTTCCGTGACAGGGATGAGGTGCTTCGGGTTGCTAGAGTACAGGGAGAAATACGCCATCAAAATAACAAGCTACTTATCTTCCCTGACTACTCTGTCGAAACTCAAAAGCTCAGACGCTCCTTTGACCAGGTGAAGGCAGCCGTGTTCTGTTTCCAGCGCGATTGAGGGTTCAAGACGGGGAAACTACCAGATTTTTTACCTCCCCCAGGGATGCTAACGCATGGCTGGAATCACTGCCCCCCAACCGTTAAACACTGCAACATGCTCTTCTGTACTTCTGCTCTGAATATTGGCCGCTGATTGTTCAAATTTCAATAGGGGATTTAATCTTGCACCCGTTGTGCCTTTTGTATTCCCTGTCAGTATACAGTATAAGTGTTGTGCCCCTGGCTATGCCGGGTGATATCTAATCTCAAGCTTGCCACTGTTTGAATCTACTGTGGGATAACCTTTTTTTGTCCTTTACAAGATGTTCCTGAGATGTTGGGATTTTTAGAGATGAAGATTACCTATGTTTACTGACATGCTGCAGCAATGACTTGTTTGGCTCTCTTGGAAGCTCAGATTTCAGTAATTCCTGAAGGAGGGTCACTGGCGGACTCTAGTGACCATTACATGTATTGCAGGTTCACTTCTCCCTCTACTTTCACTTGCAAGTGATATACACCTTTCATTATGACTGCCTAGGCTGTAATTCCACTCTGGGAGACAATCAGTTGCTAACTGCAATACAGGGATATGTGTATAGAGTATAAGGGTGTATATGTGTATAGATTATAAGGGTGTATATGTGTATAGAGTATAAGGGTGTATATGTGTATAGATAAGAGTATATATGTGTATAGAGTATAAGAGTATATATGTGTATAGAGTATAAGAGTGTATATGTGTATAGAGTATAAGAGTATATATGTGTATAGAGTATAAGAGTGTATATGTGTATAGAGTATAAGGGTATATATGTGTATAGAGTATAAGGGTATATATGTGTATAGAGTATAAGGGTATATATGTGTATAGAGTATAAGGGTATATATGTGTATAGAGTATAAGGGTATATATGTGTATAGAGTATAAGAGTATAAATGTGTATAGAGTATAAGAGTATATATGTGTATAGAGTATAAATGTGTATAGAATATAAGAGTATACATGTGTATAGAGTAGAAGAGTGTATATGTGTATAGAGTAGAAGAGTGTATAAGAGTATATATGTGTATAGAGTATAAGAGTATGTATGTGTATAGAGTATAAGAGTATATATGTGTGTAGAGTAGAGTATGTGTATATATGTGTATAGAGTATAAGAGTGTATATGGTATAAGAGTGTATATGTGTATATATGAGTATAGAGTATATATGTGTATAGAGTATAAGAGTATATATGTGTATAGAATAAAAGAGTATATATGTGTATAAGAGTGTACATGTGTATAGAGTATAAGAGTATATATGTGTATAGAGTATAAGAGTGTATATATGTATAGAGTATATATGTGTATAGAGTATAAATGTGTATAGAGTATAAGAGTGTATATATGTATAGAGTATGAGTGTATAGAGTAAAAGAGTAAATATGTGTTTAGAGTTTAAGAGTATATATGTATATAGAGTATAAGTATATATGTGTATAGAGTATAAGTATATATGTGTATAGAGTATAAGAGTATATATGTGTATAGAGTATAAGAGTATATATGTGTATAGAGTATAAGAGTATATATGTGTATAGAGTATAAGAGTATATATGTGTATAGAGTATAAGAGTATATATGTGTATAGAGTATAAGAGTATATATGTGTATAGAGTATAAGAGTATATATGTGTATAGAGTATAAGAGTATATATGTGTATAGAGTATAAGAGTATATATGTGTATAGAGTATAAGAGTATATATGTGTATAGAGTATAAGAGTGTATATGTGTATAGAGTATAAGGGTGTATATGTGTATAGAATATAGGAGTGTATAGAGTATAAGGGTGTATATGTGTATAGAGTATAAGAGTGTATATGAGTATATATGTGTATAGAGTATAAGAGTATATATGTGTATAGAGTATAAGAGTATATATGTGTATAGAGTATAAGAGTATATATGTGTATAGAGTATAAGAGTATATATGTGTATAGAGTATAAGAGTATATATGTGTATAGAGTATAAGAGTATATATGTGTATAGAGTATAAGAGTAAAAATGTGTATAAGAGTGTATATATGTATAGAGTATAAGAGTGTATATGTGAATATAGTATAAGAGTGTATATGTGTATAAGAGTGTATAGAATATAAGAGTATATATGTGTATAGAGTATAAGAGTATATATGTGTATAGACTATAAGAGTGTATAAGATTGTATAGAGTATAAGAGTATATACTGTATGTGTATAGAGTGTATATGTGTATAGAGTATAAGAGTATAAATGTGTATAGAGTATAAGGGTGTATATGTGTATAGAGTATAAGAGTGTATAGAAAAAAGAGTATATATGTATATAGAATATAAGAGTATATGTGTATAGAGTACATATGTGTATAGAGTATAAGAGTATATATGTGTACAGAGTATAATGTGGAGTATAAGAGTATATAAGTGTATATGTGTATAGAGTATATATGTATATAGAGTATAAGGGTGTATATGTGTATAGAGTATGAGTGTATAGAGTATAAGAGTATATATGTGTATAAAGTATAAGAGTATATATGTGCATAGAGTAAAAGAGTAAATCTGAGTATAGAGTATAAGAGTGTATATGTGTATAGAGTATAAGGGTGTATATGTGTATAGAGTATAAGAGCATATATATGTATAGAGTATAAGAGCATATATATGTATAGAGTATAAGAGAGTATATGTGTATAGAGTATAAGGGTGTATATGTGTATAGAGTATAAGAGTATATATGTGTATCGAGTATGAGTATATATGTGTATAGAGTATAAGGGTGTTTATGTGTATAGAGTATAAGAGTGTATATGTGTATAAGAGTGTATAGAGTATAAGAGTCTATACGTGTATAGAGTATAAGAGTCTATACGTGTATAGAGTATAAGAGTATAAGAGTGTATATGTGTATAGAGTATAAGAGTCTATACGTGTATAGAGTATAAGAGTGTATATGTGTATAGAGTATAAGAGTGTATATGTATATAGAATATAAGAGTATATAAGTGTATATGTGTATAGAGTATATATGTGTATATGTGTATAGAGTATATATGTGTATAGTGTTTAAGAGTATATATGTATATAGAGTATAAAAGTGTATATGTATATAGAGTATAGGGGGGTATATGTGTATAGAGTATAAGAGTATATATGTGCATAGAGTATAAGAGTATATATGTGCATAGAGTATAAGAGTATATATGTGTATAGAGTATATATGTGTATAGAGTATAAGAGTATATATGTGTATAGAGTATAATAGTATATATGTGTATAGAGTATAAGAGTATATATGTGTATAGAGTATAATAGTATATATGTGTATAGAGTAAAAGAGTAAATCTGAGTATAGAGTATAAGGGTGTATGTGTGTATAAGAGTGTATATGTGTATAGAGTATAAGAGTGTATATGTGTATAGAGTAAAAGGGTGTATATGTGTATAGAGTATAAGAGTGTATAGAAAAAAAGAGTATATATGTGTATAGAGTATAAGAGTATGTATGTATATAGAATATAAGAGTATATAAGTGTATATGTGAATAGAGTATATATGTGTATATGTGTATAGAGTATATATGTGTATAGAGTAAATATGTGTATAGAGTATAAGAGTGTATAGAGTGTAAGAGTATATACAGTATGTGTATAGAGTATAAGAGTATATATGTGTACAGAGTAAAAGAGTATATATGTGTACAAAGTAAGAGTATATATGAGTATAGAGTATATATGTGTATAGAGTATAAGAGTGTATATGTGTATAGAGTATAGGAGTGTATATGTGTATAGAGTATAGGAGTGTATATGTGTATAGAGTATAGGAGTGTATATGTGTATAGAGTATAGGAGTGTATATGTGTATAGAGTATAAGAGTGTATATGTGTATAGAGTATAAGAGTGTATATGTGTATAGAGTATAAGAGTGTATATGTGTATAGAGTATAAGAGTGTATATGTGTATAGAGTATAAGAGTGTATATGTGTATAGAGTATAAGAGTGTATATGTGTATAGAGTATAAGAGTGTATCTGTGTATAGAGTATAAGAGTGTATCTGTGTATAGAGTATAAGAGTGTATCTGTGTATAGAGTATAAGAGTGTATCTGTGTATAGAGTATAAGAGTGTATCTGTGTATAGAGTATAAGAGTGTATCTGTGTATAGAGTATAAGAGTGTATCTGTGTATAGAGTATAAGAGTGTATCTGTGTATAGAGTATAAGGTTGTATATGTGTATAATGCCCCGTACACACGGTCAGACTTTGTTCGCACATTCCGACAACAAAACCCTAGGATTTTTTCCGACGGATGTTGGCTCAAACTTGTCTTGCATACACACGATCACACAAAGTTGTCGGAAAATCTGATCGTTCTAAACGCGGTGACGTAAAACACGTACGTTGGGGCTATAAACGGGGCAGTGGCCAATAGCTTTCCTCTCTTTATTTATTCTGAGCATGCGTGGCACTTTGTCCATCGGATTTGTGTACACACGATCAGAATTTCCGACAACGGATTTTGTTGTCGGAAAATTTTATAGTCTGCTCTCAAAGTTTGTGTGTCGGAAAATCCGATGGAAAATGTGTGATGGAGCCTACACACGGTCGGAATTTCCGACAACAAGGTCCTATCACACATTTTCTGTCGGAAAATCCGACCGTGTGTACGGGGCATAAGAGTGTATAGAGTATAAGTGAAAATGTAAAGGAATACAGCGCTGTCAGGAAAATCATAGCATGACACACATAACTGGATTCAATTTATAGACTCCAGATTGAGTTAGTGAGCTGCGGTTAAAAATGCGAGATACCCACACTAGAAATGTAAAATTATAAAAAAAACCGCGCTATACAAATTATAAAAATTGGAATATGCACATCAGAATAATGAGTCCATTTGTAGATAAATGTAAATAAATGTCCGACAAAACAAAAGGTCATCAAGGGATATAACTCTTCATCCATATAATCAGTGACATCACACTCGGTTCACCATTGGAAGTAGTGTTAGAGATAGGACAGTCCTCCACCTTCAAACAAACTGCCTCTTACCAGCTCCCTTGATCTCTGGTCAGGAGATCAATAGCGCCTTTTGGCTTATAACCCAGCCACAGTCTCAGATATAGATGACTATAGGTCAGATCGACTCCTCCTGTTATCTCATACAGCCCATATACAAATATATTTGAAAAGCAATGTGTACAACTGTCGGATGCTAGACATTTGCTGTCACAAATGTATAGAGTGATTCTCAGTGGGCACGACGTGACGGTTCCCAGATTTGATGGATCCCCACCACAGAGATCATGCAAGCCTGAACAAACTCCTCTCGGGGTCAGGAACAGCTGGTCTTTGAGTGAGTATAAGAGTGTATATTTGTATAGAGTATATAAGTGTGTATGTGTATAGAGTATATAAGTGTGTATGTGTATAAAGTATAAGGGTGTATATGTGTATAGAGTCTACTTCTTCCCAGCTCTAGGTTTTTTCTTCTTCCCAGCTCTAGGTTTTTTCTTCTTCCAAGCTCTAGGTTTTTTCTTCTTCCCAGCTCTAGGTTTTTTCTTCTTCCCAGCTCTAGGTTTTTTCTTATTCTCCGCAGCTCTAGGTTTTTTCTTCTTCTTCCCAGCTCTAGGTTTTTTCTTCTTCCCAGCTCTAGGTTTTTTCTTCTTCTTCCCAGCTCTAGGTTTTTTCTTTTTCTTCCCAGCTCTAGGTTTTTTCTTCTTCTTTCCAGCTCTAGGTGTTTTCTTCTTCTTCCCAGCTCTAGGTTTTTTCTTTTTCTTCCCAGCTCTAGGTTTTTTCTTTTTCTTCCCAGCTCTAGGTTTTTTCCTCTTCTTCCCAGCTCAGAGCAGAGCAGACTACAGTCGTGTGTGCTAGAAGCACTGGCCATCCGGCTATCCAGGATTCTTCCGAGGCTCCCCAGCGGATTCTTAGCTGACTGACCGGGTTCCCCAGCAGCCCCTAACAACATCCAGGAACAGAAGCGGTTCACCTCGGCCCCCACTCTCCATCGAGCCGTCCGCTGCGTCTGGATGTCAGTTCCAGCCCGCCAGCCTCATAGGACAGGACACACCGTGGCTCCGGCCTAGAACGCTGCCCTAGCCCGGCCTGTTCGCCTTCCTCCCCTGCGTCCACCCCTGCCTCCACCTGATCGGCAGATCCCGCACCTCCCCCCTCCCTCACCCTACCCACCAGCACTGACGCGATCGCTGTCGCATCAGGGATCATCACCTCTGGACAGACCGCGGCTCGGGCCTAGTCCGGCATCCATCTTGGGACACCCAGACGCGGCTGCAGCACTCCCCAGCTACCTGGAGCGCATCCTCGGACTCACAGAAGGACCTACCTACCTAGTCACCTCGTCCCTAGCTGCTAGACTCGGGGGACAGACCGCAGCTGCAGCCTAGCTCCGGCCCACTTCCTCAGCTTACCCCTCTCTCTCCGCAGGCAGTGTGCCCTTCCTACCGCTAATACCACCTTTGTCACACCGGACCTCCCTGCTGGAGCACGGGGCGATACTGAGAGCAGGACTATCCTCAGCTCAGGCCTTGCACCGGCGTTCATCTTGATCCTTCCAGACGTGGCTCAATACCAGTAAGTACTAGCCTAGGTCAACCCTAGTGCCCTCTCCTTGGCCCGACCTCCACCCCTCTCCCCTCTCTACTCATCACCGACCAACCCGGGTCAGGTAAGTCACGGGACCCCCTCCAGCTGCTTGATCCAGGGACCTTCGGTCCGATCGCCTCCTGGGGTCAGGAAGGAATTTTTACCTCTGCTGCAATTGGCTAGCTCAGCTAGTGGTTTTTTGCCTTCCTCTGGATCAACAGGAGGGCGGTAGGCCCTCGTGGCCCCCCTCCACCACCACCTATAGTCCCATTCGCACCATCATCTACGCCACCCCTGAAGCAGCGGCATTCTTCAGACCATCATCTTCTCAGCAACAGAAGCAGTGGCACCCTTCAGGACCACCATTTCCACAGCAACCTCACCATCGCCACATCAGTATCATCACCGCATCATCCTACCATCAGCAATTTTCTTGCCATGTGCAACTTCAAGTACTCAGCGGACACTCTCCACAGACTAAGAAATACCACCTCAACTTTAACAACTTCAGTTCATAAATTTATACTACAGAAAGAACAACTACTAAGGATCAACCATCAAATATAGGAAGACAACAATTCAACCACAACAATTAGCATGTGCACTGATAAACACCAGATCTGCAGTCAAGCACAGACTGGAGGTACACGACTTCATCACCCAAAACAACATAGATTGCCTCTTCATTACGGAAAGCTGGCTAACACCTAAATGCAACGCCATCCAATCCGAATTAGTACCTGAGAACTACAGAATCCTAACGGAGCACAGAACAAGAAAAAACGGAGGAGGCCTAGCTGCGATCTTCAAATCTCACCTCGCGCTCACCAAACCAACTGTACAGAACTCAGTGCCTTTCATGGAGACACTCACCCTACATCTTCAAACAACACCCCAAGACACTATCCACATACTTCTATTTTACAGACCACCAGGACCGAGGACCCCGAAGACCCTATCGCCACCGCCTGCATTAACCAACTGAAAGAATTAGGTCTTCAGCAACTGAAAAATGCTCCTAAACATGGTTCAGGACACATTCTGGACCTCATCTTCAAACAAAATGTGGACGTCAACATATTTGACAACCTACCGCTACCATGGGCGGATCACCACGCTATCAAATTTAAAATCGCCACCAACACCCCCTCCAAAAACGGAAACAGGCAATTACAACACGCTGGCCAAGATCTCAGAAGAAACTACACTCAGAATTCTTCAAAACCACATTATCAAACAAAATAGCAATGCTAAACTTAAACCACTCAACGGAACAAACACTCAACTCCTTAAACAAGGCATGACTACAAACAGCTTCTTCCCAGCTCTAGGTTTTTTCTTCTTCTTCCCAGCTCTAGGTTTTTTCTTCTTCTTCCCAGCTCTAGATTTTTTCTAATTCTACCCAGCTCTAGGTTTTTTCTTCTTCTTCCCGGCTCTAGGTTTTTTCTTCTACTTCCAAGCTCTAAGTTTTTTCTTCTTCCCAGCTCGAAGTGTTTTCTTCTTCCCAGCTCTAAGTATTTTCTCCTTCTTCCCAGCTCTAGGTTTTTTCTTCTTCTTCCCAGCTCTAGGTTTTTTCTTCTTCTTCCCAGCTCTAGGTTTTTTCTTCTTCTACCCAGCTCTAGGTTGTTTCTTCTTCCCAGCTCTAGGTTTTTTCTTCTTCTTCCCAGCTCTAGGTTTTTTCTAGCACAGAAAAAGCACAGAACAGGAAGAAAAGGAGGAGGCCTAGCTGTGATCTTCAAATCTCACCTCGCGCTCACCAAACCAACTGTACAGAACTCAGTGCCTTTCTTGGAGACACTCACCCTACATCTTCAAACAACACCCCAAGACACTATCCACATACTTCTATGTTAGAGACCACCAGGACCGAAGACCAATCTCCTTACACCCCTCACAGAATTCATGTCAACTCACACCCTGAAAGCCAAAAACTTTTTGGCACTTTTAGATTTTAACCTCTGGGCAAACTCCACCCAAGACCCTATCGCCGCCTCACAGAAATAGCAGGAGTCACAGATTCAGATCTACAATGGTTCGCATCCTTCTTAGGGAATCGCTCTCAGACAGTGAAACTAGGAGCATTCACCTCTGAAACCCGCGCAATCTCTTGTAGAGTCCCTCAAGGTTCACCCTTGTCACCAGTGCTCTTCAACATCTACATCCGCCCACTCCTCAAAATCATCAGAAAATCAGACCTCTGCTTCCACTCATACGCTGATGATACCCAACTCTGCCTTCGCATCACGGGAGAAAAAGACCATCATCAGCGACTAGAAAAATGCCTCACTATGATAGACGACTGGATGACTACTAGCTCTCTCAAACTCAAAGGATCAAAAACAGAGCTTCTTCTCCTACACGCAAACCAAAATTCCAAAACTAAGACCCCATGGACACCTCCCACCATCTTTGGACAGACCATCTCTCCAAGCACCAAAGCCAAGAGTCTCGGAGTCATTTTTGACTCAGAAATGTCAATGGATACACAAATAGGATTAGTAGTCAGCGGATCTCACCATCTCCTCTGCCTGCTACGTAGACTCATCCCCTTCGTCCCAGAAGAGGACAAAGCAGCAGTAGTTGGATCAGTCATTAATTCCAGACTCGACTACGCAAACTCCCTTTACATAGGACTACCCCAATATAAACTTGCGCGCTTACAACTCATCCAAAACACGGCGGCAAGACTGTTAACAGGAAAAAAAACCCTGGGAATCCATCTCCCCTTCCCTGAGGAGCCTACATTGGCTAACCATAAAGAATCGTATCACTTTCAAGACCCTCTGCCTCACCCACAAATGTATACAAGGAAACACTCCTCAATACCTATGTGAGAAAATAAAAAGCTACACACCCAATCGCAGTCTTCGATCTTCTAACCATAACCTCCTGCTTATTCCAAAAACCCGCTACAAAACAAAGGGAGAACGAAGATTTGCAGTCCAAGGACCACGGCTATGGAACTCTTTACCTACTCACATTCGCATGGAAGAAAACCATCAGGCCTTCAGAAAGAAACTCAAGACCTACCTCTTCTAAGATGGACAACATAGGATGGATCTAGCGCCTTGAGGCGATTCAGTTCACATTTGCAGCGCTATACAAATTCAGCTCTAGGTTTTTTCTTCTCCCCAGCTCTAGGTTTTTTCTTCTCCCCAGCTCTAGGTTTTTTCTTCTTCCCAGCTCTAGGTTTTTTTCTTCTCCCCAGCTCTAGGTTTTTTTTCTCTTCTTCCCAGCTCTAGGTTTTTTTTCTTCTTCCCAGCTCTAGGTTTTATTTTCTAATTCGCTGCTCTAGGTTTTTTCTTCTTCTCCCCAGCTCTAGGTTTTTTTTTCTTCTCCCCAGCTCTAGGTTTTTTTGTCTTCTCCCCAGCTCTAGGTTTTTTTGTCTTCTCTCCAGCTCTAGGTTTGTCCTTCTCCCCAGCTCTAGGTTTTTTCTTCTTCCCAGCTCAAGGTTTTTTCTTCTTCCCAGCTCTAGGTTTTTTTTTCTCCTTCCCAGCTCTAGGTGTTTTCTGCTTCTTCCCAGCTCTAGGTTTTTTCTGCTTCTTCCCAGCTCTAGGTTTTTTCTAATTCTTCCCAGCTCTAGGTTTTTTCTAATTCTACCCAGCTCTAGGTTTTTACTACTTCTTCCCAGCTCTAGGTTTTTTCTTCTCCTCAGCTCTAGGTTTTTTTCTCTTCTTCCCAGCTCTAGGTTTTTTTTTCTTCTTCCCAGCTCTAGGTTTTTTTTTCTTCTTCCCAGCTCTAGGTTTTTTTTTCTTCTTCCCAGCTCTAGGTTTTTTTTCTTCATGCCAGGTCTAGGTTTTTTTTCTTCATGCCAGCTCTAGGTTTTTTCTTCTTCCCAGCTCTAGGTTTTTTTTCTCTTCTTCCCAGCTCTAGGTTTTTTCTTCTTCTTCCCAGCTCTAGGTTTTTTCTTCTTCTTCCCAGCTCTAGGTTTATTTTCTCTTCTTCCCAGCTCTAGGTTTTTTCTTCTTCCCAGCTCTAGTTTTTTTTCTAACTCTACCCAGCTCTAGGTGTTTTCCTCTTCTTCCCAGCTCTAGGTGTTTTCTTCTTCTTCCCAGCTCTAGGTTTTTTCTAATTCTTCCCAGCTCTAGGTTTTTTTCTTCTCCCCAGCTCTAGGTTTTTTTCTCTTCTTCCCAGCTCTAGGTTTTTTCTTCTTCCCAGCTCTAGGTTTTTTTTCTGTTTCCGAACTCTAGGATTTTTCTTCTTCTCCCCAGCTCTAGGTTTTTCCTTCTTATCCCCAGCTCTAGGTTTTTTCTTCTTCTCCCCAGCTCTAGGTTTTTTTCTCTTCTTCCCAGCTCTAGGTTTTTTTTTCTTCTTCCCAGCTCTAGGTTTTTTTTTCTTCTTCCCAGCTCTAGGTTTTTTTTTCTTCATGCCAGGTCTAGGTTTTTTTTTCTTCATGCCAGCTCTAGGTTTTTTCTTCTTCCCAGCTCTAGGTTTTTTTCTCTTCTTCCCAGCTCTAGGTTTTTTCTTCTTCTTCCCAGCTCTAGGTTTTTTCTTCTTCCCAGCTCTAGGTTTTTTCTTCTTCCCAGCTCCAGGTTTTTTCTAACTCTACCCAGCTCTAGTTTTTTTCTAACTCTACCCAGCTCTAGGTGTTTTCCTCTTCTTCCCAGCTCTAGGTGTTTTCTTCTTCCAAGCTCTAGGTTTTTTCTAATTCTTCCCAGCTCTAGGTTTTTTTCTTCTCCCCAGCTCTAGGTTTTTTTCTCTTCTTTCCAGCTCTAGGTTTTTTCTTCTTCCCAGCTCTAGGTTTTTTTTCTGTTTCCGAACTCTAGGATTTTTCTTCTCCCCAGCTCTAGGTTTTTCCTTCTCCCCAGCTCTAGGTTTTTTCTTCTCCCCAGCTGTAGGTTTTTTCTTCTTCCCAGCTGTAGGTTTTTTTCTTCTTCTTCCCAGCTCTAGGTTTTTTCTTCTTCTTCCCAGCTCTAGGTTTTTTCTTCTTCCCAGCTCTAGGTTTTTTCTTCTTCCCAGCTCTAGGTTTTTTCTAACTCTACCCAGCTCTAGTTTTTTTCTGTTTCCGAACTCTAGGATTTTTCTTCTTCTCCCCAGCTCTAGGTTTTTTCTTCTTCTCCCCAGCTGTAGGTTTTTTCTTCTTCTCAGCTGTAGGTTTTTTCTTCTTCCCAGCTGTAGGTTTTTTTCTTCTTCTTCCCAGCTCTAGGTTTTTTCTTCTTTTTCCCAGCTCTAGGTTTTTTCTTGTTCTTCCCAGCTCTAGGTTTTTTCTTGCTCTTCCCAGCTCTAGGTTTTTTCTTCTCCCCAGCTCTAGGTTTTTTTCTCTTCTTCCCAGCTCTAGGTTTTTTTTTCTTTTTCCCAGCTCTAGGTTTTTTCTTGTTCTTCCCAGCTCTAGGTTTTTTCTACTTCTTCCCAGCTCTAGGTTTCTTCTTGTTCCTCCCAGCTCTAGGTTTTTCTACTTCTTCCCAGCTCTAGGTTTTTTCTTCTTCTTCCCAGCTCTATGTTTTTTCTTCTTCCCAGCTGTAGGTTTTTCTTCTTCTTCCCAGCTGTAGGTTTTTCTTCTTCTTCCCAGCTCTAGGTTTTTTCTAATTATTCCGAGCTCTAGGTTTTTTTTTCTTCTCCCCAGCTCTAGGTTTTTTCTTCTTGTCCCCAGCTCTAGTTTTTTTCTTCTCCCCAGCTCTAGGTTTTTTTCTCTTCTTCCCAGCTCTAGGTTTTTTTTTCTTCTCCTCAGCTCTAGGTTTTTCCTTCTTCTTCCCAGCTCTAGGTTTTTTTTTCTTCCCAGCTCTAGGTTTTTTTTTCTGTTTCCCAGCTCTAGGTTTTTTCTTCTTCTCCCCAGCTCTAGGTATTTTCTCCCCAGCTCTAGGTTTTTTCTTCTCCCCAGCTCTAGGTTTTTTCTTCTCCCCAGCTCTAGGTTTTTTCTTCTTCTCCCCAGCTCTAGGTTTTTTCTTCTTCTCCCCAGCTCTAGGTTTTTCCTTCTTCTCCCCAGCTCTAGGTTTTTCCTTCTTCTCCCCAGCTCTAGGTTTTTCCTTCTTCTCCCCAGCTCTAGTTTTTTTTCTTGTTCTTCCCAGCTGTAGGTTTTTTCTACTTCTTCCCAGCTCTAGGTTTTTTTTTCTTCTTCCCAGCTCTAGGTTTTTTCCTCTTCCCAGCTCAGAGCAGAGCAGACTAATCGTGTGTGCTAGAAGCACCGGACATCCGGCTATCCAGGATTCTTCCTAGGCTCCCCAGCGGATTCTTAGCTGACTGACCGGGTTCCCCAGCAGCCCCTAACAACATCCAGGAACGGAAGCGGTTCACCTCGGCCCCCACTCTCCATCGAGCCATCCGCTGCCTCTGGATGTCAGTTCCAGCCCGCCAGCCTCATAGGACAGGACACACCGTGGCTCCGGCCTAGCACGCCGCCCTAGTCTGGCCTGTTCGCCTTCCTCCCCTGCGTCCACCCCTGCCTCCACCTGATCGGCAGACCCCGCACCCCCCCCTCCCTCACCCTACCCACCAGCGCTGACGCGATCACTGTCGCATCAGGGATCATCACCTCTGGACAGACCGCGGCTCGGGCCTAGTCTGGCGGCCATCTTGGGACACCCAGACGCGGCTGCAGCACTCCCCAGCTACCCGGAGCGCATTCTCGGACTCACAGAAGGACCTACCGGGACCCCGGTCCCCCAGACCCCTGCCTTCAGTGCTCCTCCACTGCATTGATCCTACCACGGCTCAGGCCTAGTCCAGCGGCCATCTTGCTCCCTACCGGCCGCCTGGAGCCCTTCCCGGACTCCACAGCAGTACTCCACAGGGACCCACTAGCCCTGCCCATCAGTGCACCTCCACAGCCGCCGTCTAGTCACTTCGTCCCTAGCTGCTAGACTCGGGGGACAGACCGCAGCTGCGGCCTAGCTCCGGCCCACTTCCTCAGCTTACCCCTCTCTCTCCACAGGCAGTGTGCCCTTCCTACCCCTAATACCACCTTCGTCACACCGGACCTTACTGCTAGAGCACGGGGTGATACTGAGAGCAGGACTATCCTCAGCTCAGGCCTTGCACCGGCGTTCATCTTGATCCTTCCAGACGTGGCTCAATACCAGTAAGTACTAGCCTAGGTCAACCCTAGTGCCCTCTCCTTGGCCCGACCTCCACCCCTCTCCCCTCTCTACTCATCACCGACCAACCCGGGTCAGGTAAGTCGCGGGGGCCCCCTCCAGCTGCTTGATCCAGGGACCTTCGGTCCGATCGCCTCCGGGGGTCAGGAAGGAATTTTTACCTCTGCTGCGGCAATTGGCTAGCTCAGCTAGTGGTTTTTCGCCTTCCTCTGGATCAACAGGAGGGCGGTAGGCCCTCGTGGCCCCCCTCCACCACCACCTATAGTCCCATTCGCACCATCATCTACGCCACCCCTGAAGCAGCAGCATTCTTCAGACCATCATCTTCTCGGCAACAGAAGCAGTGGCACCCTTCAGGACCACCATTTACACAGCAACCTCACCATCACCACATCAGTATCATCACCGCATCATCCTACCATCAGCAATTTTCTTGCCATGTGCAACTTCAAGTACTCAGCGGACACTCTCCACAGGCTAAGAAATACCACCTCAATTTTAACAACTTCATTTCATAAAATACTACAGAAAGAACAACTACTAAGGACCAACCTACAATCAACCATCAAATATAGGAAGACAACAATTCAACCACAACAATTAGCATGTGCACTGATAAACACCAGATCTGCAGTCAAGCACAGACTGGAGGTACACGACTTCATCACCCAAAACAACATAGATTGCCTCTTCATTACGGAAAGCTGGCTAACACCTGACTGCAACGCCATCCTAACCGAAATAGTACCTGAGAACTACAGAGGTCCTAACGGAGCACAGAACAAGAAAAAAAGGAGGAGGCCTAGCTGTGATCTTCAAATCTCACCTCGCGCTCACCAAACCAACTGTACATAACTCCGTGCCTTTCATGGAGACACTCACCCTACATCTTCAAACAACACCCCAAGACACTATCCACATACTTCTATGTTACAGACCACCAGGACCGAGGACCCCCAAGACCCTATCGCCACCGCCTGCATTAACCAGCTGAAAGAATTAAGTCTTCAGCAACTGATAAATGCTCCTACACATGGTTCAGGACACATTCTGGACCTCATCTTCAAACAAAATATGGACGTCAACATATTTGACAACCTACCGCTACCATGGGCGGATCAGCACGCTATCAAATTTAAAATCGCCACCAACACCACCCTCCAAAAACGGAAACAGGCAATTACAACACGCTGGCCAAGATCTCAGAAGAAACTACACTCAGAATTCTTCAAAACCACCTTATCAAACAAAATAGCAATGCTAAACTTAAACCACTCAACGGAACAAACACTCAACTCCTTAAACAAGGCATTACTACAAACAGCTTCTTCCCAGCTCTAGGTTTTTTCTTCTTCTTCCCAGCTCTAGGTTTTTTCTTCTTCTTCCCAGCTCAGTTTTTTCTAATTCTACCCAGCTCGAGGTTTTTTCTTCTTCCCAGCTCTAAGTATTTTCTTCTTCTTCCCAGCTCTAGGTTTTTTCTTCTTCTTCCCAGCTCTAGGTTGTTTCTTCTTCTTCCCAGCTCTAGGTTTATTCTTCTTCTTCCCAGCTCTAGGTTTTTTCTAATTCTACCCAGCTCTAGGTTTTTTTCTAGCACAGAAAAAGCACAGAACAGAAAGAAAAGGAGGAGGCCTAGCTGTGATCTTCAAATCTCACCTCGCGCTCACCAAA
The DNA here is from genome assembly GCA_037952925.1 of Lithobates clamitans. Classification (NCBI taxonomy): domain Eukaryota; kingdom Metazoa; phylum Chordata; class Amphibia; order Anura; family Ranidae; genus Lithobates; species Lithobates clamitans. The sequence goes on along the minus strand of JBBGZY010001103.1, from coordinate 872,739 downwards.
CCAACTGTACAGAACTCAGTGCCTTTCATGGAGACACTCACCCTACATCTTCAAACAACACCCCAAGACACTATCCACATACTTCTATGTTACAGACCACCAGGACCGAAGACCAATCTCCTTACACCCCTCACAGAATTCATGTCAACTCACACCCTGAAAGCCAAAAACTTTTTGGCACTTGGAGATTTCAACCTCTGGGCAAACTCCACCCAAGACCCTATCGCCGCCTCACAGAAATAGCAGGAGTCACAGATTCAGATCTAAAATGGTTCGCATCCTTCTTAGGGAATCGCTCTCAGACAGTGAAACTAGGAGCATTCACCTCTGAAACCCGCGCAATCTCTTGTAAAGTCCCTCAAGGTTCACCCTTGTCACCAGTGCTCTTCAACATCTACATCCACCCACTCCTCAAAATCATCAGAAAATCAGACCTCTGCTTCCACTCATACGCTGATGATACCCAACTCTACCTTCGCATCACTGGAGAAAAAGACCATCATCAGCGTCTAGAAAAATGCCTCACTATGATAGAGTGGATGACTACTAGCTCTCTCAAACTCAATGGATCAAAAACAGAGCTTCTTCTCCTACACGCAAACCAAAATTCCAAAACTAAGACCCCATGGACACCTCCCACCATCTTTGGACAGACCATCTCTCCAAGCACCAAAGCCAAGAGTCTCGGAGTCATTTTTGACTCAAATGTCAATGGATGCACAAATAGGATCAGTAGTCAGCGGATCTCACCATCTCCTCCGCCTGCTACGTAGACTCATCCCCTTCGTCCCAGAAGAGGACAAAGCAGCAGTAGTTGGATCAATCATCATTTCCAGACTCGACTATGCAAACTCCCTTCACATAGGACTACCCCAATATCAGTTTGCCCGCTTACAAATCCAAAACACGGCGGCAAGACTGTTAACAGGAAAAAAACCCCTGGGAATCCATCTCCCCTTCCCTGAGGAGCCTACATTGGCTAACCATAAAGAATCATATCACTTTCAAGACCCTCTGCCTCACCCACAAATGTATACAAGGAAACACTCCTCAATACCTATGCGAGAAAATAAAACGCTACACACCCAATCGCAGTCTTTGATCTTCTAACCATGACCTCCTGCTTATTCCAAAAACCCGCTACAAAACAAAGGGAGAATGAAGATTTGCAGTCCAAGGACCACGGCTATGGAACTCTTTACCTACTCACATTCGCATGGAAGAAAACCATCAAGCCTTCAGAAAGAAACTCAAGACCTACCTCTTCTAAGAAGCTGGACAACATAGGACAGATCTAGCGCCTTGAGGCGATTCAGTTCACATTTGCAGCGCTTTACAAATTCAGCTCTAGGTTTTTTCTTCTCCTCAGCTCTAGGTTTTTTTTCTTCTCCCCAGCTCTAGGTTTTTTTCTTCTCCCCAGCTCTAAGTTTTTTTTCTCTTCTTCCCAGCTCTAGGTTTTTTCTTCTCCCCAGCTCCAGGTTTTTTTTTCTTCTCCCCAGCTCTAGGTTTTTTTTTCTTCTCCCCAGCTCTAGGTTTTTTTTTCTTCTCCCCAGCTCTAGGTTTTTTTTTCTTCTCCCCAGCTCTAGGTTTTTTTTTCTTCTCCCCAGCTCTAGGTTTTTTGTTCTCCCCCGCTCTAGGTTTGTCCTTCTTCTCCCCAGCTCTAGGTTTGTCCTTCTTCCCAGCTCAAGGTTTTTTCTTCTTCCCAGCTCTAGGTTTTTTCTTCTTCCCAGCTCTAGGTTTTTTATCTCTTTCCAGCTCTAGGTTTGTTCTTCTTCTTCCCAGCTCTAGTTTTTTTCTTCTTCTTCCCAGCTCTAGGTTTTTTCTTCTTCCCAGCTCTAGGTTTTTTTTTCTTCTTCCCAGCTCTAGGTTTTTTTTTTCTTCTTCCCAGCTCTAGGTTTTTTTTTCTCCCCAGCTCTAGTTTTTCTTCTTCTCCCCAGCTCTAGGTTTTTCCTTCTTCTCCCCAGCTCTAGGTTTTTCCTTCTTCTCCCCAGCTCTAGGTTTTTTTTTCTTCTTCCCAGCTCTAGGTTTTTTTCTTCTTTTTCACAGCTCTAGGTTTTTTCTTGTTCTTCCCAGCTCTAGGTTTTTTCTTGTTCTTTCCAGCTTTAGGTTTTTTCCTCTTCCCAGCTCAGAGCAGAGCAGACTAATCGTGTGTGCTAGAAGCACCGGCCATCTGGCTATCCAGGATTCTTCCTAGGCTCCCCAGCGGATTCTTAGCTGACTGACCGGGTTCCCCAGCAACCCCTAACAACATCCAGGAACGGAAGCGGTTCACCTCAGCCCCCACTCTCCATCGAGCCGTCCGCTGCCTCTGGATGTCAGTTCCAGCCCACCAGCCTCATAGGACAGCACACACCGTGGCTGCGACCTAGCATGCCACCCTGGTCCGGCCTGTTCGCCTTCCTCCCCTGCGTCCACCCCTGCCTCCATCTGATTGGCAGACCCCGCTCCCCCCCTCACCCTACGCACCAGCGCTGACGCGATCGCTGTCTCGTCAGGGATCATCACCTCTGGACAGACCGCGGCTCGGGCCTAGTCCGGCGGCCATCTTGAGACACCCAGATGCGGCTGCAGCACTCCCCAGCTACCCAGAGCGCATCCTCGGACTTACAGAAGGACCTACCGGGACCCCAGTCCCCCCCGCCCAGACCCCTGTCTTCAGTGCTCCTCCACTGCATTGATCCTACCACGGCTCAGACCTAGTCCGGTGGCCATCTTGGTACTCCCAGTGTGGCCGTAGCTCCCTACCGGCCGCCCAGAGCCCTTCCCGGACTCCACAGCAGTACTCCACAGGGACCCACTAGCCCTGCCCATCAGTGCACTTCCACAGCCGCCGTCTAGTCACCTCGTCCCTAGCTGCTAGACTCGGGGGACAGACCACAGCTGCGGCCTAGCTTCGGCCCACTTCCTCAGCTTACCCCTCTCTCTCTGCAGGCAGTGTGCCCTTCCTACCCCTAATACCACCTTTGTCACACCGGACCTTACTGCTAGAGCACGGGGTGATACTGAGAGCAGAACTATTCTCAGCTCAGGCCTTGCATCGGCGTTCATCTTGATCCTTCCAGACGTGGCTCAATACCAGTAAGTACTAGCCTAGGTCAACCCTAGTGCCCTCTCCTTGGCCCGACCTCCACCCCTCTCCCCTCTCTACTAATCACCGATCAACCCGGGTCAGGTAAGTCGCGGGGGCCCCCTCCAGCTGCTTGATCCAGGGACCTTCGGTCCGATCGCCTCCGGGGGTCAGGAAGGAATTTTTACCTCTGCTGCGGCAATTGGCTAGCTCAGCTAGTGGTTTTTCGCCTTCCTCTGGGTCAACAGGAGGGCGGTAGGCCCTCGTGGCCCCCCTCCACCACCACCTATAGTCCCATTCGCACCATCATCTACGCCACCCCTGAAGCAGCGGCATTCTTCAGACCATCATCTTCTCAGCAACAGAAGCAGTGGCACCCTTCAGGACCGCCATTTCCACAGCAACCTCACCATCGCCACATCAGTATCATCACTGCATCATCCTACCATCAGCAATTTTCTTGCCATGTGCAACTTCAAGTACTCAGCGCACACTCTCCACAGGCTAAGAAATACAACCTCAACTTTAACAACTTCAGTTCATAAAATACTACAGAAAGAACAACTACTAAGGATCAACCATCAAATATAGGAAGACAACAATTCAACCGCAACAATTAGCATGTGCACTGATAAACACCAGATCTGCAGTCAAGCACAGACTGGAGGTACACGACTTCATCACCCAAAACAACATAGATTGCCTCTTCATTACGGAAAGCTGGCTAACACCTGACTGCAACGCCATCCAAACCGAATTAGTACCTGAGAACTATAGAATCCTAACGGAGCACAGAACAAGAAAAGAAGGTGGAGGCCTAGCTGTGATCTTCAAATCTCACCTCGCGCTCACCAAACCAACTGTACAGAACTCAGTGTCTTTCATGGAGACACTCACCCTACATCTTCAAACAATACCCCAAGACACTATCCACAGACCACCAGGACCGAGGACCCCCAAGAACCTATCGCCACCGCCTGCATTAACCAGCTGAAAGAATTAGGTCTTCAGCAACTGATAAATGCTCCTACACATGGTTCAGGACACATTCTGTACCTCATCTTCAAACAAAATATGGACGTCAACATATTTGACAACCTACCGCTACCATGATCACCACGCTATCAAATTTAAAATCGCCACCAACACCACCCTCCAAAAACGGAAACAGGCAATTACAACACGCAACAATTACAAGAAACTACACTCAGAATTCTTCAAAACCACATTATCAAACAAAATAGCAATGCTAAACTTAAACCACTCAACGGAACAAACACTCAACTCCTTAAACAAGGCATTACTACAAACAGCTTCTTCCCAGCTCTAGGTTTTTTCTTCTTCTTCCTAGCTCTAGGTTTTTTCTTCTTCTTCCCAGCTCTAGGTTTTTTCTTCTTCTTCCCAGCTCTAGGTTTTTTCTTCTTCTTCCCAGCTCTAGGTTTTTTCTTCTACTTCCAAGCTCTAGGTTTTTTCTTCTTCTTCCCAGCTCAAGGTTTTTTTTTCTTCTTCCCAGCTCTAAGTATTTTCTTCTTCTTCCCAGCTCTAGGTTTTTTCTTCGTCTTCCCAGCTCTAGGTTTTTTCTTCTTCTTCCCTGATCGAGGTTGTTTCTTCTTCCCAGCTGTAGGTTTTTTCTTCTTCTTCCCAGCTCTAAGTTTTTTATAATTCTACCCAGCTATAGGTTTTTTCTAGCACAGAAAAAGCACAGAACAGGAAGAAAAGAAGGAGGCCTAGCTGTGATCTTCAAATCTCACCTCGCGCTCACCAAACCAACTGTACAGAACTCAGTGCCTTTCATGGAGACACTCACCCTACATCTTCAAACAACACCCCAAGACACTATCCACATACTTCTATGTTACAGACCACCAGGACCGAAGACCAATCTCCTTACACCCCTCACAGAATTCATGTCAACTCACACCCTGAAAGCCAAAAACTTTTGGCACTTGGAGATTTCAACCTCTGGGCAAACTCTACCCAAGACCCTATCGCCGCTTCACAGAAATAGCAGGAGTCACAGATTCAGATCTACAATGGTTCGCATCCTTCTTAGGGAATCTTAGGGAATCGCTCTCAGACAGTGAAACTAGGAGCATTCACCTCTGAAACCCGCGCAATCTCTTGTAGAGTCCCTCAAGTTTCACCCTTGTCACCAGTGCTTCTTCTCCTACACGCAAACCAAAATTCCAAAACTAAGACCCCATGGACACCTCCCACCATGTTTGGACAGACCATCTCTCCAAGCACCAAAGCCAAGAGTCTCGGAGTCATTTTTGACTCAGAAATGTCAATGGATACACAAATAGGATTAGTAGTCAGCGGATCTCACCATCTCCTCTGCCTGCTACGTAGACTCATCCCCTTCGTCCCAGAAGAGGACAAAGCAGCAGTAGTTGGATCAGTCATTAATTCCAGACTCGACTACGCAAACTCCCTTTACATAGGACTACCCCAATATAAACTTGCGCGCTTACAACTCATCCAAAACACGGCGGCAAGACTGTTAACAGGAAAAAAAACCCTGGGAATCCATCTCCCCTTCCCTGAGGAGCCTACATTGGCTAACCATAAAGAATCGTATCACTTTCAAGACCCTCTGCCTCACCCACAAATGTATACAAGGAAACACTCCTCAATACCTATGCGAGAAAATAAAACGCTACACACCCAATCGCAGTCTTCGATCTTCTAACCATAACCTCCTGCTTATTCCAAAAACCCGCTACAAAACAAAGGGAGAACGAAGATTTGCAGTCCAAGGACCACGGCTATAGAACTATTTAACTACTCACATTTGCATGGAAGAAAACCATCAGGCCTTCAGAAAGAAACTCAAGACCTACCTCTTCTAAGAAGCTGGACAAAATAGGACAGATCTAGCGCCTTGAGGCGATTCAGTTCACATTTGCAGCGCTATACAAATTCAGCTCTAGGTTTTTTTCTTCTCCCCAGCTCTAGGTTTTTTCTTCTCCCCAGCTCTAGGTTTTTTCTTCTTCTTCCAAGCTCTAGGTTTTTTTTTCTTCTTCCCAGCTCTAGGTTTTTTTTCTTCATCCCAGCTCTAGGTTTTTTCTTCATCCCAGCTCTAGGTTTTTTCTTCTCCCCAGCTCTAGGTTTTTTCTTAATCCCCCAGCACTAGGTTTTTCCTTCTTCTCCTCAGCTCTAGGTTTTTCCTTCTTCTCCCCAGCTCTAGGTGTTTTCTTCTTCTTCCCAGCTCTAGGTTTTTTCGTCTTCTTCCCAGCTCTAGGTTTTTTCGTCTTCTTCCCAGCTCTAGGTTTTTTCGTCTTCTTCCCAGCTCTAGGTTTTTTCGTCTTCTTCCCAGCTCTAGGTTTTGTCTTCTTCCCAGCTCTAGGTTTTTTCTTCTTCCCAGCTCTAGGTTTTCTCTTCTTCCCAGCTCTAGGTTTTTTCGTCTTCTTCCCAGCTCTAGGTTTTTTCGTCTTCTTCCCAGCTCTAGGTTTTTTCGTCTTCTTCCCAGCTCTAGGTTTTTTCGTCTTCTTCCCAGCTCTAGGTTTTTTCTTCTTCCCAGCTCTAGGTTTTTTCTTCTTCTTCCCAGCTCTAGGTTTTTTTTCTTCATCCCAGCTCTAGGTTTTTTCTTCTCCCCAGCTCTAGGTTTTTTCTTAATCTCCCCACTTCTAGGTTTTTTCTTAATCCCCCAGCTCTAGGTTTTTCCTTCTTTACCTCAGCTCTAGGATTTTCCTTCTCCCCAGCTCTAGGTTTTTTCTTCTTCTTCCCAGCTCTAGGTTTTTTTTCTCTTCTTCCCAGCTCTAGGTTTTTTTTCTTCTTCCCAGCTCTAGGTTTTTTTTTCTTCATCCCAGCTCTAGGTTTTTTTTTCTTCATCCCAGCTCTAGGTTTTTTCTTCTTCTTCCCAGCTCTAGGTATTTTTTTTTCTTCTTCCCAGCTCTAGGTTTTTTCTTCTTCTTCCCAGCTCTAGGTTTTTTCTTCTTCCCAGCTCTAGGTTTTTTCTTCTTCCCAGATCTAGGTTTTTTCTTCTTCCCAGCTCTAGGTTTTTTCTTCTTCTTCCCAGCTCTAGGTTTTTTCTTCTTCTTCCCAGCTCTAGGTTTTTTCTTCTTCTTCCCAGCACTAGGTTTTTTCTTCTTCCCAGCTCTAGGTTTTTTCTTCTTCCCAGCTCTAGGTTTTTTCTTCTTCCCAGCTCTAGGTTTTTTCTTCTTCCCAGCTCTAGGTTGTTTCTTCTTCTTCCCAGCTCTAGGTTGTTTCTTCTTCTTCCCAGCTCTAGGTTTTTTCTTCTTCTTCCCAGCTCTTTTTTTTCTAATTCTACCCAGCTCTAGGTTTTTTCTAGCACAGAAAAAGCACAGAACAGGAAGAAAAGGAGGAGGCCTAGCTGTGTCTTCAAATCACACCTCGCGCTCACCAAACCAACTGTACAGAACTCAGTGCCTTTCATGGAGACACTCACCCTACATCTTCAAACAACACCCCAAGACACGATCCACATACTTTTATGTTACAGACCACCAGGACTGAGGACCCCCAAGACCCTATCGCCACCGCCTGCATTAACCAACTGAAAGAATTAGGTCTTCAGCAACTGATAAATGCTCCTACACATGGTTTAGGACACATTCTGGACCTCATCTTCAAACAAAATATGGACGTCAACATATTTGACAACCTACCACTACCATGGGAGGATCACCATGCTATCTAATTTAAAATCGCCACCAACACCACCCTCCAAAAACGGAAACAGGCAATTACAACACGCTGGACAAGATCTCAGAAGAAACTACACTCAGAATTCTTCAAAACCACATTATCAAACAAAATAGCAATGCTAAACTTAAACCACTCAAGGGAACAATCATTCAACTCCTTAAACAAGGCATTACTACAAACAGCTTCTTCCCAGCTCTACGTCTTTTCTTCTTCCCAGCTCTACGTTTTTTCTTCTTCCCAGCTCTAGGTTTTTTCTTCTTCTTCCCAGCTCTAGGTTTTTTCTAATTCTACCCAGCTCTAGGTTTTTTCTTCTTCTTCCCAGCTCTAGGTTTTTTTCTTCTTCTTCCCAGCTCTAGGTTTTTTCTTCTACTTCCAAGCTCTAGGTTTTTTCTTCGTCTTCCCAGCTCGAGGTTTTTTCTTCTTCCCAGCTCTATTTTCTTCTTCTTCCCAGCTCTAGGTTTTTTCTTCTTCTTCCCAGCTCTAGGTTTTTTCTTCTTTTTTCCCAGCTCTAGGTTTTTTCTTCTTCTTCCCAGCTCTAGGTTTTTTCTTCTTCTTCCCAGCTCTAGGTTTTTTCTTCTTCCCAGCTCTAGGTTTTTTCTTCTACTTCCAAGCTCTAGGTTTTTTCTTCTTCTTCCCAGCTCAAGGTTTTTTCTTCTTCCCAGCTCTAAGTATTTTCTTCTTCTTCCCAGCTCTAGGTTTTTTCTTCTTCCCAGCTGAAGGTTTTTTCCTCTTTTTCCCAGCTCTAGGTTTTTTCCTCTTCTTCCCAGCTGTAGGTTTTTTCCTCTTTTTCCCAGCTCTAGGTTTTTTCCTCTTCTTCCCAGCTCTAAGTTTTTTCTAATTCTACCCAACTCTAGGTTTTTTCTAGCACAGAAAAAGCACAGAACAGGAAGAAAAGGAGGAGGCCTAGCTGTGATCTTCAAATCTCACCTCGCGCTCATCAAACCAACTGTACAGAACTCAGTGCCTTTCATGGAGACACTCACCCTACATCTTCAAACACCCCAAGACACTATCCACATACTTCTATGTTACAGACCACCAGGACCGAAGACCAATCTCCTTACACCCCTCACAGAATTCATGTCAACTCACACCCTGAAAGCCAAAAACTTTTTGGCACTTGGAGATTTCAATCTCTGGGCAAACTCTACCCAAGACCCTATCGCCACCGCCTTTATTAACCAACTGAAAGAATTAGGTCTTTAGCAACTGATAAATGCTCCTACACATGGTTCAGGACACATTCTGGACCTCATCTTCAAACAAAATATGGACGTCAACATATTTGACAACCTACCGCTACCATGGGAGGATCACCACGCTATCAAATTTAAAATCGCCACCAACACCACCCTCCAAAAACGGAAACAGGCAATTACAACACGCTGGACAAGATCTCAGAAGAAACTACACTCAGAATTCTTCAAAACCACATTATCAAACAAAATAGCAATGCTAAACTTAAACCACTCAACGGAATAAACACTCAACTCCTTAAACAAGGCATTACTACAAACAGCTTCTTCCCAGCTCTACGTTTTTTTCTTCTTCCCAGCTCTAGGTTTTTTCTTCTTCCCAGCTCTAGGTTTTTTCTTCTTCTTACCAGCTCTAGGTTTTTTCTAATTCTACCCAGCTCTAAGTATTTTCTTCTTCTTCCCATCTCTAGGATTTTTCTTCTTCTTCCCAGCTCTAGGTTTTTTCTTCTTCTTCCCAGCTCTAGGTTGTTTCTTCTTCCCAGCTCTAGGTTTTTTCTTCTTCCCAGCTCTAGGTTTTTTCCTCTTCTTCCCAGCTCTAAGTTTTTTCTAATTCTACCCAGCTCTAGGTTTTTTTCTAGCACAGAAAAAGCACAGAACAGGAAGAAAAGGAGCAGGCCTAGCTGTGATCTTCAAATCTCACCTCGCGCTCACCAAACCAACTGTACAGAACTCAGTGCCTTTCATGGAGACACTCACCCTACATCTTCAAACAACACCCCAAGACACTATCCACATACTTCTATGTTACAGACCACCAGGACCGAAGACCAATCTCCTTACACCCCTCACAGAATTCATGTCAACTCACACCCTGAAAGCCAAAAACTTTTTGGCACTTGGAGATTTCAACCTCTGGGCAAACTCCACCCAAGACCCTATCGCCGCCTCACAGAAATAGCAGGAGTCACAGATTCAGATCTACAATGGTTCGCATTCTTCTTAGTGAATCGCTCTCAGACAGCGAAACTAGGAGCATTCACCTCTGAAACCCGCGCAATCTCTTGTAGAGTCCCTCAAGGTTCACCCTCGTCACCAGTGCTCTTCGACATCTACATCCGTCCACTCCTCAAAATCATCAGAAAATCAGACCTCTGCTTCCACTCATACGCTGATGATACCCAACTCTACATTCGCATCACTGCAGAAAAAGACCATCATCAGCGACTAGAAAAATGCCTCACTATGATAGACAACTGGATGACTACTAGCTCTCTCAAACTCAACGGATCAAAAACAGAGCTGCTTCTCCTACACGCAAACCAAAATTCCAAAACTAAGACCCCATGGACACCTCCCACCATGTTTGGACAGACCATCTCTCCAAGCACCAAAGCCAAGAGTCTCGGAGTCATTTTTGACTCAGAAATGTCAATGGATGCACAAATAGGATTAGTAGTCAGCGGATCTCACCATCTCCTCCACCTGCTACGTAGACTCATCCCCTTCATCCCAGAAGAGGACAAAGCAGCAGTAGTTGGATCAATCATCAATTCCAGACTCGACTACGCAAACTCCCTTTACATAGAACTACCCCAATATCAGCTTGCGCGCTTACAACTCATCCAAAACACAACGGCAAGACTGTTAATAGGAAAAAAACCCTGGGAATCCATCTCCCCTTCCCTGAGGAGCCTACATTGGCTAACCATAAAGAATCGTATCACTTTCAAGACCCTCTGCCTCTCCCACAAATGTAAAGGAAACGCTCCTCAATACCTATGCAAGAAAATAAAACACTACACACCCAATCGCAGTCTTCGATCTTCTAACCATAACCTCCTGCTTATTCCAAAAACCAGCTACAAAACAAAGGGAGAACGAAGATTTGCAGTCCAAGGACCACGGCTATGGAACTCTTTAACTACTCACATTCGCATGGAAGAAAACCATCAGGCCTTCAGAAAGAAACTCAAGACCTACCTCTTCTAAGAAGCTGGACAACATAGGACAGATCTAGCGCCTTAAGGCGATTCAGTTCACATTTGCAGCGCTATACAAATTCAGCTCTAGTTTTTTCTTCTTCCCAGCTCTAGGTTTTTTTCTCTTCTTCCAAGCTCTAGGTTTTTTTTTCTTCTTCCCAGCTCTTGGTTTTTTTTCTTCATCCCAGCTCTAGGTTTTTTCTTCTTCTTCCCAGCTCTTGGTTTTTTTTTCTTCTTCCCAGCTCGAAGTTTTTTGTTCTTCCCAGCTCTAAGTATTTTCTTCTTCACAGCTCTAGATTTTTTCTTCTTCTCCCCAGCTCTAGGTTTTTTCTTCTTCTTCCCAGCTCTAGGTTTTTTCTAATTCTACCCAGCTCTAGGTTTTTTCTAGCACAGAAAAAGTACAGAACAGGAAGAAAGGGAGGAAGCCTAGCTGTGATCTTCAAATCTCACCTTGCGCTCACCAAACCAACTGTACAGAACTCCGTGCCTTTCATGGAGACACTCACCCTACATCTTCAAACAACACCCCAAGACACTATCCACATACTTCTATGTTACAGACCACCAGGACCGAAGAGCAATCTCCTTACACCCCTCACAGAATTCATGTCAACTCACACCCTGAAAGCCAAAAACTTTTTGGCACTTGGAGATTTCAACCTCTGGGCAAACTCCACCCAAGACCCTATCGCCACCGCCTGCATTAACCAACTGAAAGAATTAGGTCTTTAGCAACTAATAAATGCTCCTACACATGGTTCAGGACACATTCTGGACCTCATCTTCAAACAAAATATGGACGTCAACATATTTGACAACCTACCGCTACAATGGGAGGATCACCACGCTATCAAATTTAAAATCGCCACCAACACCACCCTCCAAAAACGGAAACAGGCAATTACAACACACTGGACAAGATCTCAGAAGAAACTACACTCAGAATTCTTCAAAACCACATTATCAAACAAAATAGCAATGCTAAACTTAAACCACTCAACGGAACAAACATTCAACTCCTTAAACAAGGCATTACTACAAACAGCTTCTTCCCAGCTCTACGTTTTTTCTTCTTCTTTCCAGCTCTAGGTTTTTTCTTCTTCCCAGCTCTAGGTTTTTTCTAATTCTACCCAGCTCTAGGTTTTTTCTTCTTCTTCCCAGCTCTAGGTTTTTTCTTCTTCTTCCCAGCTCTAGGTTTTTTCTTCTTCTTCCCAGCTCTAGGTTTTTTCTTCTTCTTCCCAGCTCTAGGTTGTTTCTTCTTCCCAGCTCTAGGTTTTTTCTTCTTCCCAGCTCTAGGTTTTTTCCTCTTCTTCCCAGCTCTAGGTTTTTTCTAATTCTACCCAGCTCTAGGTTTTTTCTTCTTCTTCCCAGCTCTAGGTTTTTTCTTCTTCTTCCCAGCTTTAGGTTTTTTCTTCTACTTCCCAGCTTTAGGTTTTTTCTTCTACTTCCAAGCTCTAGATTTTTTCTTCTTCTTCCCAGCTCAAGGTTTTTTCTTCTTCCCAGCTCTAGGTTTTTTCTTCTTCTCAGCTCTCGGTTTTTTCTTCTTCCCAGCTGTAGGTTTATTCCTCTTCTTCCCAGCTCTAGGTTTTTTCTAGCACAGAAAAAGCACAGAACAGGAAGAAAAGGAGCAGGCCTAGCTGTGATCTTCAAATCTCACCTCGCGCTCACCAAACCAACTGTACAGAACTCAGTGCTTTTCTTGGAGACACTCACCCTACATCTTCAAACAACACCCCAAGACACTATCCACATACTTCTATGTTACAGACCACCAGGACCGAAGACCAATCTCCTTACACCCCTCACAGAATTCATGTCAACTCACACCCTGAAAGCCAAAAACTTTTTGGCACTTGGAGATTTCAACCTCTGGGCAAACTCCACCCAAGACCCTATCGCCACCGCCTGCATTAACCAACTGAAAGAATTAGGTCTTCAGCAAGTGATAAATGCTCCTACACATGGTTCAGGACACATTCTGGACCTCATCTTCAAACAAAATATGGACGTCAACATATTCGACAACCTACCGCTACCATGGGGGAATCACCATGCTATCAAATTTAAAATCGCCACCAACACCACCCTCCAAAAACGGAAACAGGCAATTACAACACGCTGGACAAGATCTCAGAAGAAACTATACTTCGAATTCTTCAAAACCACATTATCAAACAAAATAGCAATGCTAAACTTAAACCACTCAACGGAACAAACACTCAAGTCCTTAAACAAGGCATTACTACAAACAGCTTCTTCCCAGCTCTAGGTTTTTTCTTCTTCTTCCCAGCTCTAGGTTTTTTTCTTCCTCTTCCCAGCTCTAGGTTTTTTCTAATTCTACCCAGCTCTAGGTTTTATCTAGCACAGAAAAAGCACAGAACAGGAAAAAAAGGAGCAGGCCTAGCTGTGATCTTCAAATCTCACCTCGCGCTCACCAAACCAACTGTACAGAACTCTTTGCCTTTCATGGAGACACTCACCCTACATCTTCAAACAACACCCCAAGACACTATCCACATACTTCTATGTTACAGACCATCAGGACCGAAGACCAATCTCCTTACACCCCTCACAGAATTCATGTCAACTCACACCCTGAAAGCCAAAAACTTTTTGGCACTTGGAGATTTCAACCTCTGGGCAAACTCCACCCTAGACCCTATCGCCACCGCCTGCATTAACCAACTGAAAGAATTAGGTCTTCAGCAACTGATAAATGCTCCTACACATGGTTCAGGACACATTCTGGACATCTTCAAACAAAATATGGACGTCAACATATTCGACAACCTGCCGCTACCATGGGGGAATCACCACGCTATCTAATTTAAAATCGCCACCAACACCACCCTCCAAAAACGGAAACAGGCAATTACAACACGCTGGACAAGATCTCAGAAGAAACTATACTTCGAATTCTTCAAAACCACATTATCAAACAAAATAGCAATGCTAAACTTAAACCACTCAACGGAACAAACACTCAGCTCCTTAAACAAGGCATTAGTACAAACAGCTTCTTCCCAGCTCTAGGTTTTTTTTTCTTCTTCCCAGCTCTAGGTTTTTTTCTTCCTCTTCCCAGCTCTAGGTTTTTTCTTATTCTACCCAGCTCTAGGTTTTTTCTTCTTCTTCCCAGCTCTAGGTGTTTTCTTCTTCTTCCCAGCTCTAGGTTTTTTCTTCTTCTTCCCAGCTCTGTTTTTTCTTCTTCCCAGCTCTAGGTTTTTTCTTCTTCTTCCCAGCACTAGGTTGTTTCTTCTTCTTCCCAGCTCTAGGTTTTTTTCTTCTTCTTCCCAGCTCTAAGTTTTTTCTAATTCTACCCAGCTCTAGGTTTTTTCTAGCACAGAAAAAGCACAGAACAGGAAGTAAAGGAGGAGGCCTAGCTGTGATCTTCAAATCTCACCTCGCGCTCACCAAACCAACTGTACAGAACTCTTTCCCTTTCATGGAGACACTCACCCTACATCTTCAAACAACACCCCAAGACACTATCCACATACTTTTATGTTACAGACCATCAGGACCGAAGACCAATCTCCTTACACCCCTCACAGAATTCATGTCAACTCACACCCTGAAAGCCAAAAACTTTTTGGCACTTGGAGATTTCAACCTCTGGGCAAACTCCACCCAAGACCCTATCGCCACCGCCTGCATTAACCAACTGAAAGAATTAGGTCTTCAGCAACTGATAAATGCTCCTACACATGGTTCAGGACACATTCTGGACATCTTAAAACAAAATATGGACGTCAACATATTCGACAACCTGCCGCTACCATGGGGGAATCACCACGCTATCTAATTTAAAATCGCCACCAACACCACCCTCCAAAAACGGAAACAGGCAATTACAACACGCTGGACAAGATCTCAGAAGAAACTATACTTCGAATTCTTCAAAACCACATTATCAAACAAAATAGCAATGCTAAACTTAAACCACTCAACGGAACAAACACTCAAGTCCTTAAACAAGGCATTACTACAAACAGCTTCTTCCCAGCTCTAGGTTTTTTCTTCTTCTTCCCAGCTCTAGGTTTTTTCTTCTTCTTCCCAGCTCTAGGTTTTTTTCTTCTTCTTCCCAGCTCTAGGTTTTTTCTAATTCTACACAGCTCTAGGTTTTTTCTTCTTCTTCCCAGCTCTAGGTGTTTTCATCTTCTTCCCAGCTCTAGGTTTTTTCTTCTTCCCAGCTCTAGGTTTTTTCTTCTACATCCAAACTCTAGGTTTTTTCTTCTACTTCCAAGCTCTAGGTTTTTTCTTCTTCTTCCCAGCTCGAGGTTTTTTCTTCTTCCCAGCTCTGTTTTTCTAATTCTACCCAGCTCTAGGTTTTTTCTAGCACAGAACAGGAAGAAAAGGAGGAGGCCTAGCTGTGATCTTCAAATCTCACCTCGCGCTCACCAAACCAACTGTACAGAACTCAGTGCCTTTCATGGAGACACTCGCCCTGCATCTTCAAACACCCCAAGACACTATGCACATACTTCTATGTTACAGACCACCAGGACCGAAGACCAATCTCCTTACACCCCTCACAGAATTCATGTCAACTCACACCCTGAAAGCCAAAAACTTTTTGGCACTTGGAGATTTCAACGTCTGGGCAAACTCCACCCAAGACCCTATCGCCACCGCCTGCATTAACCAAATGAAAGAATTAGGTTTTCAGCAACTGATAAATGCTCCTACACATGGTTCAGGACACATTCTGGACCTCATCTTCAAACAAAATATGGACGTCAACATATTCGACAACCTACCGCTACCATGGGGGAATCACCATGCTATCAAACTTAAAATCGCCACCAACACCACCCTCCAAAAACGGAAACAGGCAATTACAACACGCTGGACAAGATCTCAGAAGAAACTATACTTCGAATTCTTCAAAACCACATTATCAAACAAAATAGCAATGCTAAACTTAAACCACTCAACGGAACAAACACTCAGCTCCTTAAACAAGGCATTACTACAAACAGCTTCTTCCCAGCTCTAGGTTTTTTTTTCTTCTTCCCAGCTCTAGGTTTTTTTCTTCCTCTTCCCAGCTCTAGGTTTTTTCTAATTCTACCCAGCTCTAGGTTTTTTCTTCTTCTTCCCAGCTCTAGGTGTTTTCTTCTTCTTCCCAGCTCTAGGTTTTTTCTTCTACTTCCAAGCTCTAGGTTTTTTCTTCTTCTTCCCAGCTCGAGGTTTTTTCTTCTTCTTCCCAGCACTAGGTTGTTTCTTCTTCTTCCCAGCTCTAGGTTTTTTCTAGCACAGAACATGTAGAACAGGAGGAGGCCTAGCTGTGATCTTCAAATCTCACCTCGCTCTCACCAAACCAACTGTACAGAACTCTTTGCCTTTCATGGAGACACTCACCCTACATCTTCAAACAACACCCCAAGACACTATCCACATACTTCTATGTTACAGACCATCAGGACCGAAGACCAATCTCCTTACACCCCTCACAGAATTCATGTCAACTCACACCCTGAAAGCCAAAAACTTTTTGGCACTTGGAGATTTCACCCTCTGGGCAAACTCCACCCAAGACCCTATCGCCACCGCCTGCATTAACCAACTGAAAGAATTAGGTCTTCAGCAACTGATAAATGCTCCTACACATGGTTCAGGACACATTCTGGACCTCATCTTCAAACAAAATATGGACGTCAACATATTCGACAGCCTACTGCTACCGTGGGGGAATCACCACGCTATCAAATTAAAATTCGCCACCAACACCACCCTTTCAAAAATGCAAACAGGCAATTACAACATGCTGGACAAGATCTCAGAAGAAACTACACTCCGAATTCTTCAAAACCACATTATCAAACAAAATAGCAATGCTAAACTTAAACCACTCAACGGAACAAACACTCAAGTCCTTAAACAAGGCATTACTACAAACAGCTTCTTCCCAGCTCTAGGTTTTTTCTTCTTCTTCCCAGCTCTAGGTTTTTTTCTTCCTCTTCCCAGCTCTAGGTTTTTTCTAATTCTACATAGCTCTAGGTTTTTCTTCTTCTTCCCAGCTCTAGGTGTTTTCTTCTTCCCAGCTCTAGGTGTTTTCTTCTTCTTCCCAGCTCTAGGTTTTTTCTTCTACTTCCAAGCTCTAGGTTTTTTCTTCTACTTCCAAGCTCTAGGTTTTTTCTTCTTCCCAGCTCGAGGTTTTTTCTTCTTCCCAGCTCTAAGTTTTTCTAATTCTACCCAGCTCTAGGTTTTTTCTAGCACAGAACAGGAAGAAAAGGAGGAGGCCTAGCTGTGATCTTCAAATCTCACCTCGCGCTCACCAAACCAACTGTACAGAACTCTTTGCCTTTCATGGAGACACTCACCCTACATCTTCAAACAACACCCCAAGACACTATCCACATACTTCTATGTTACAGACCATCAGGACCGAAGACCAATCTCCTTACACCCCTCACAGAATTCATGTCAACTCACACCCTGAAAGCCAAAAACTTTTTGGCACTTGGAGATTTCAACCTCTGGGCAAACTCCACCCAAGACCCTATCGCCACCGCCTGCATTAACCAACTGAAAGAATTAGGTCTTCAGCAAGTGATAAATGCTCCTACACATGGTTCAGGACACATTCTGGACCTCATCTTCATACAAAATATAGACGTCAACATATTCGACAACCTACCGCTACCATGGGGGAATCACCACGCTATCAAATTTAAAATCGCCACCAACACCACCCTCCAAAAACGGAAACAGGCAATTACAACACGCTGGACAAGATCTCAGAAGAAACTATACTTCGAATTCTTCAAAACCACATTATCAAACAAAATATCAATGCTAAACTTTAACCACTCAAGGGAACAAACACTCAAGTCCTTAAACAAGGCATTACTACAAACAGCTTCTTCCCAGCTCTAGGTGTTTTCTTCTTCCCAGCTCTAGGTTTTTTCTTCTTCCCAGCTCTAGGTTTTTTCTTCTACTTCCAAGCTCGAGGTTTTTTCTTCTTCTTCCCAGCTCGAGGTTTTTTCTTCTTCCCAGCTCTAGGTTTTTTCTTCTACTTCCAAGCTCTAGGTTTTTTCTTCTTCTTCCCAGCTCGAGGTTTTTTCTTCTTCCCAGCTCTAAGTTTTTCTAATTCTACCCAGCTCTAGGTTTTTTCTAGCACAGAACATGTAGAACAGGAGGAGGCCTAGCTGTGATCTTCAAATCTCACCTCGCTCTCACCAAACCAACTGTACAGAACTCTTTGCCTTTCATGGAGACACTCACCCTACATCTTCAAACAACACCCCAAGACACTATCCACATACTTCTATGTTACAGACCATCAGGACCGAAGACCAATCTCCTTACACCCCTCACAGAATTCATGTCAACTCACACCCTGAAAGCCAAAAACTTTTTGGCACTTGGAGATTTCACCCTCTGGGCAAGCTCCACCCAAGACCCTATCGCCACCGCCTGCATTAACCAACTGAAAGAATTAGGTCTTCAGCAACTGATAAATGCTCCTACACATGGTTCAGGACACATTCTGGACCTCATCTTCAAACAAAATATGGACGTCAACATATTCGACAGCCTACTGCTACCGTGGGGGAATCACCACGCTATCAAATTAAAAATCGCCACCAACACCACCCTTTCAAAAATGCAAACAGGCAATTACAACATGCTGGACAAGATCTCAGAAGAAACTACACTCCGAATTCTTCAAAACCACATTATCAAACAAAATAGCAATGCTAAACTTAAACCACTCAACGGAACAAACACTCAAGTCCTTAAACAAGGCATTACTACAAACAGCTTCTTCCCAGCTCTAGGTTTTTTCTTCTTCTTCCCAGCTCTAGGTTTTTTTCTTCCTCTTCCCAGCTCTAGGTTTTTTCTAATTCTACACAGCTCTAGGTTTTTCTTCTTCTTCCCAGCTCTAGGTGTTTTCTTCTTCTTCCCAGCTCTAGGTGTTTTCTTCTTCATCCCAGCTCTAGGTTTTTTCTTCTTCCCAGCTCTAGGTTTTTTCTTCTACTTCCAAGCTCTAGGTTTTTTCTTCTACTTCCAAGCTCTAGGTTTTTTCTTCTTCTTCCCAGCTCGAGGTTTTTTCTTCTTCCCAGCTCTAAGTTTTTCTAATTCTACCCAGCTCTAGGTTTTTTCTAGCACAGAACAGGAAGAAAAGGAGGAGGCCTAGCTGTGATCTTCAAATCTCACCTCGCTCTCACCAAACCAACTGTACAGAACTCTTTGCCTTTCATGGAGACACTCACCCTACATCTTCAAACAACACCCCAAGACACTATCCACATACTTCTATGTTACAGACCATCAGGACCGAAGACCAATCTCCTTACACCCCTCACAGAATTCATGTCAACTCACACCCTGAAAGCCAAAAACTTTTTGGCACTTGGAGATTTCAACCTCTGGGCAAACTCCACCCAAGACCCTATCGCCACCGCCTGCATTAACCAACTGAAAGAATTAGGTCTTCAGCAAGTGATAAATGCTCCTACACATGGTTCAGGACACATTCTGGACCTCATCTTCAAACAAAATATGGACGTCAACATATTCGACAGCCTACTGCTACCGTGGGGGAATCACCACGCTATCAAATTAAAAATCGCCACCAACACCACCCTTTCAAAAATGGAAACGGGCAATTACAACATGCTGGACAAGATCTCAGAAGAAACTACACTCCGAATTCTTCAAAACCACATTATCAAACAAAATAGCAATGCTAAACTTAAACCACTCAACGGGAACAAACACTCAAGTCCTTAAACAAGGCATTACTACAAACAGCTTCTTCCCAGCTCTAGGTTTTTTCTTCTTCTTCCCAGCTCTAGGTTTTTTCTTCTTCTTCCCAGCTCTAGGTTTTTTTCTTCTTCTTCCCAGCTCTAGGTTTTTTCTAATTCTACACAGCTCTAGGTTTTTTCTTCTTCTTCCCAGCTCTAGGTGTTTTCATCTTCTTCCCAGCTCTAGGTTTTTTCTTCTTCCCAGCTCTAGGTTTTTTCTTCTACATCCAAACTCTAGGTTTTTTCTTCTACTTCCAAGCTCTAGGTTTTTTCTTCTTCCCAGCTCGAGGTTTTTTCTTCTTCCCAGCTCTGTTTTTCTAATTCTACCCAGCTCTAGGTTTTTTCTAGCACAGAACAGGAAGAAAAGGAGGAGGCCTAGCTGTGATCTTCAAATCTCACCTCGCGCTCACCAAACCAACTGTACAGAACTCTTTGCCTTTCATGGAGACACTCACCCTACATCTTCAAACAACACCCCAAGACACTATCCACATACTTCTATATTACAGACCATCAGGACCGAAGACCAATCTCCTTACACCCCTCACAGAATTCATGTCAACTCACACCCTGAAAGCCAAAAACTTTTTGGCACTTGGAGATTTCAACCTCTGGGCAAACTCCACCCAAGACCCTATCGCCACCGCCTGCATTAACCAACTGAAAGAAATAGGTCTTCAGCAAGTGATAAATGCTCCTACACATGGTTCAGGACACATTCTGGACCTCATCTTCAAACAAAATATGGACGTCAACATATTCGACAACCTACCGCTACCATGGGGGAATCACCACGCTATCAAATTTAAAATCGCCACCAACACCACCCTCCAAAAACGGAAACAGGCAATTACAACACGCTGGACAAGATCTCAGAAGAAACTATACTTCGAATTCTTCAAAACCACATTATCAAACAAAATAGCAATGCTAAACTTAAACCACTCAACGGAACAAACACTCAGCTCCTTAAACAAGGCATTACTACAAACAGCTTCTTCCCAGCTCTAGGTTTTTTTTTCTTCTTCCCAGCTCTAGGTTTTTTTCTTCCTCTTCCCAGCTCTAGGTTTTTTCTAATTCTACCCAGCTCTAGGTTTTTTCTTCTTCTTCCCAGCTCTAGGTGTTTTCTTCTTCTTCCCAGCTCTAGGTTTTTTCTTCTTCTTCCCAGCTCTGTTTTTTCTTCTTCCCAGCTCTAGGTTTTTTCTTCTACTTCCAAGCTCTAGGTTTTTTCTTCTACTTCCAAGCTCTAGGTTTTTTCTTCTTCTTCCCAGCTCGAGGTTTTTTCTTCTTCCCAGCTCTAAGTTTTTCTAATTCTACCCAGCTCTAGGTTTTTTCTAGCACAGAACAGGAAGAAAAGGAGGAGGCCTAGCTGTGATCTTCAAATCTCACCTCGCGCTCACCAAACCAACTGTACAGAACTCTTTGCCTTTCATGGAGACACTCACCCTACATCTTCAAACAACACCCCAAGACACTATCCACATACTTCTATGTTACAGACCATCAGGACCGAAGACCAATCTCCTTACACCCCTCACAGAATTCATGTCAACTCACACCCTGAAAGCCAAAAACTTTTTGGCACTTGGAGATTTCAACCTCTGGGCAAACTCCACCCAAGACCCTATCGCCACCGCCTGCATTAACCAACTGAAAGAATTAGGTCTTCAGCAAGTGATAAATGCTCCTACACATGGTTCAGGACACATTCTGGACCTCATCTTCATACAAAATATAGACGTCAACATATTCGACAACCTACCGCTACCATGGGGGAATCACCACGCTATCAAATTTAAAATCGCCACCAACACCACCCTCCAAAAACGGAAACAGGCAATTACAACACGCTGGACAAGATCTCAGAAGAAACTATACTTCGAATTCTTCAAAACCACATTATCAAACAAAATATCAATGCTAAACTTTAACCACTCAAGGGAACAAACACTCAAGTCCTTAAACAAGGCATTACTACAAACAGCTTCTTCCCAGCTCTAGGTGTTTTCTTCTTCCCAGCTCTAGGTTTTTTCTTCTTCCCAGCTCTAGGTTTTTTCTTCTACTTCCAAGCTCTAGGTTTTTTCTTCTTCTTCCCAGCTCGAGGTTTTTTCTTCTTCCCAGCTCTAAGTTTTTCTAATTCTACCCAGCTCTAGGTTTTTTCTAGCACAGAACAGGAAGAAAAGGAGGAGGCCTAGCTGTGATCTTCAAATCTCACCTCGCGCTCACCAAACCAACTGTACAGAACTCAGTGCCTTTCATGGAGACACTCGCCCTGCATCTTCAAACAACATCCCAAGACACTATGCACATACTTCTATGTTACAGACCACCAGGACCGAAGACCAATCTCCTTACACCCCTCACAGAATTCATGTCAACTCACACCCTAAAAGCCAAAAACTTTTTGGCACTTGGAGATTTCAACCTCTGGGCAAACTCCACCCAAGACCCTATCGCCACCGCCTGCATTAACCAAATGAAAGAATTAGGTTTTCAGCAACTGATAAATGCTCCTACACATGGTTCAGGACACATTCTCGACCTCATCTTCAAACAAAATATGGACGTCAACATATTCGACAACCTACCGCTACCATGGGGGAATCACCATGCTATCAAATTTAAAATCGCCACCAACACCACCCTCCAAAAACGGAAACAGGCAATTACAACACGCTGGACAAGATCTCAGAAGAAACTATACTTCGAATTCTTCAAAACCACATTATCAAACAAAATAGTAATGCTAAACTTAAACCACTCAACGGAACAAACACTCAGCTCCTTAAACAAGGCATTACTACAAACAGCTTCTTCCCAGCTCTAGGTTTTTTTTTCTTCTTCCCAGCTCTAGGTTTTTTTCTTCCTCTTCCCAGCTCTAGGTTTTTTCTAATTCTACACAGCTCTAGGTTTTTTCTTCTTTCTCCCAGCTCTAGGTGTTTTCTTCTTCTTCCCAGCTCTGTTTTTTCTTCTTCCCAGCTCTAGGTTTTTTCTTCTTCTTCCCAGCACTAGGTTGTTTCTTCTTCTTCCCAGCTCTAGGTTTTTTTCTTCTTCTTCCCAGCTCTAAGTTTTTTCTAATTCTACCCAGCTCTAGGTTTTTTCTAGCACAGAAAAAGCACAGAACAGGAAGTAAAGGAGGAGGCCTAGCTGTGATCTTCAAATCTCACCTCGCGCTCACCAAACCAACTGTACAGAACTCTTTGCCTTTCATGGAGACACTCACCCTACATCTTCAAACAACACCCCAAGACACTATCCACATACTTCTATGTTACAGACCATCAGGACCGAAGACCAATCTCCTTACACCCCTCACAGAATTTGTGTCAACTCACACCCTGAAAGCCAAAAACTTTTTGGCACTTGGAGATTTCAACCTCTGGGCAAACTCCACCCAAGACCCTATCGCCACCGCCTGCATTAACCAACTGAAAGAATTAGGTCTTCAGCAACTGATAAATGCTCCTACACATGGTTCAGGACACATTCTGGACATCTTCAAACAAAATATGGACGTCAACATATTCGACAACCTGCCGCTACCATGGGGGAATCACCACGCTATCTAATTTAAAATCGCCACCAACACCACCCTCCAAAAACGGAAACAGGCAATTACAACACGCTGGACAAGATCTCAGAAGAAACTATACTTTGAATTCTTCAAAACCACATTATCAAACAAAATAGCAATGCTAAACTTAAACCACTCAACGGAACAAACACTCAAGTCCTTAAACAAGGCATTACTACAAACAGCTTCTTCCCAGCTCTAGGTTTTTTCTTCTTCTTCCCAGCTCTAGGTTTTTTTCTTCCTCTTCCCAGCTCTAGGTTTTTTCTAATTCTACACAGCTCTAGGTTTTTCTTCTTCTTCCCAGCTCTAGGTGTTTTCTTCTTCTTCCCAGCTCTAGGTTTTTTCTTCTTCCCAGCTCTAGGTTTTTTCTTCTACTTCCCAGCTCTAGGTTTTTTCTTCTTCCCAGCTCGAGGTTTTTTCTTCTTCCCAGCTCTAAGTTTTTCTAATTCTACCCAGCTCTAGGTTTTTTCTAGCACAGAACAGGAAGAAAAGGAGGAGGCCTAGCTGTGATCTTCAAATCTCACCTCGCGCTCACCAAACCAACTGTACAGAACTCTTTGCCTTTCATGGAGACACTCACCCTACATCTTCAAACAACACCCCGACACTATCCACATACTTCTATGTTTCAGACCATCAGGACCGAAGACCAATCTCCTTACACCCCTCACAGAATTCATGTCAACTCACACCCTGAAAGCCAAAAACTTTTTGGCACTTGGAGATTTCAACCTCTGGGCAAACTCCACCCAAGACCCTATCGCCACCGCCTGCATTAACCAACTGAAAGAATTAGGTCTTCAGCAAGTGATAAATGCTCCTACACATGCTTCTGGACACATTCTGGACCTCATCTTCATACAAAATATAGACGTCAACATATTCGACAACCTACCGCTACCATTGGGGAATCACCACGCTATCAAATTTAAAATCGCCACCAACACCACCCTCCAAAAACAGAAACAGGCAATTACAACACGCTGGACAAGATCTCAGAAGAAACTATACTTCGAATTCTTCAAAACCACATTATCAAACAAAATATCAATGCTAAACTTAAACCACTCAACGGAACAAACACTCAAGTCCTTAAACAAGGCATTACTACAAACAGCTTCTTCCCAGCTCTAGGTGTTTTCTTCTTCTTCCCAGCTCTAGGTTTTTTTCTTCTTCCCAGCTCTAGGTTTTTTCTTCTACTTCCCAGCTCTAGGTCTTTTCTTCTTCTTCCCAGCTCGAGGTTTTTTCTTCTTCCCAGCTCTAAGTTTTTCTAATTCTACCCAGCTCTAGGTCTTTTCTTCTTCTTCCCAGCTCGAGGTTTTTTCTTCTTCCCAGCTCTAAGTTTTTCTAATTCTACACAGCTCTAGGTTTTTTCTTCTTCTTCCCAGCTCTAGGTGTTTTCATCTTCTTCCCAGCTCTAGGTTTTTTCTTCTTCCCAGCTCTAGGTTTTTTCTTCTACATCCAAACTCTAGGTTTTTTCTTCTACTTCCAAGCTCTAGGTTTTTTCTTCTTCTTCCCAGCTCGAGGTTTTTTCTTCTTCCCAGCTCTGTTTTTCTAATTCTACCCAGCTCTAGGTTTTTTCTAGCACAGAACAGGAAGAAAAGGAGGAGGCCTAGCTGTGATCTTCAAATCTCACCTCGCGCTCACCAAACCAACTGTACAGAACTCTTTGCCTTTCATGGAGACACTCACCCTACATCTTCAAACAACACCCCAAGACACTATTCACATACTTCTATATTACAGACCATCAGGACCGAAGACCAATCTCCTTACACCCCTCACAGAATTCATGTCAACTCACACCCTGAAAGCCAAAAACTTTTTGGCACTTGGAGATTTCAACCTCTGGGCAAACTCCACCCAAGACCCTATCGCCACCACCTGCATTAACCAACTGAAAGAAATAGGTCTTCAGCAAGTGATAAATGCTCCTACACATGGTTCAGGACACATTCTGGACCTCATCTTCAAACAAAATATGGACGTCAACATATTCGACAACCTACCGCTACCATGGGGGAATCACCACGCTATCAAATTTAAAATCGCCACCAACACCACCCTCCAAAAACGGAAACAGGCAATTACAACACGCTGGACAAGATCTCAGAAGAAACTATACTTCGAATTCTTCAAAACCACATTATCAAACAAAATAGCAATGCTAAACTTAAACCACTCAACGGAACAAACACTCAAGTCCTTAAACAAGGCATTACTACAAACAGCTTCTTCCCAGCTCTAGGTTTTTTCTTCTTCCCAGCTCTAGGTTTTTTTCTTCCTCTTCCCAGCTCTAGGTTTTTTCTAATTCTACCCAGCTCTAGGTTTTTTCTTCTTCTTCCCAGCTCTAGGTGTTTTCTTCTTCTTCCCAGCTCTAGGTTTTTTTTTCTTCCCAGCTCTAGGTTTTTTCTTCTACTTCCAAGCTCTAGGTTTTTTCTTCTACTTCCAAGCTCTAGGTTGTTTTTTCTTCTTCCCAGCTCTAGGTGTTTTCTTCTTCTTCCCAGCTCTAGGTGTTTTCTTCTTATTCCCAGCTCTTTTTTTCTTCTTCCCAGCTCTAGGTTTTTTCTTCTTCTTCCCAGCACTAGGTTGTTTCTTCTTCTTCCCAGCTCTAAGTTTTTTCTAATTTTACCCAGCTCTAGGTTTTTTCTAGCACAGAAAAAGCACAGAACAGGAAGTAAAGGAGGAGGCCTAGCTGTGATCTTCAAATCTCACCTCGCGCTCACCAAACCAACTGTACAGAACTCTTTGCCTTTCATGGAGACACTCACCCTACATCTTCAAACAACACCCCAAGACACTATCCACATACTTCTATGTTACAGACCATCAGGACCGAAGACCAATCTCCTTACACCCCTCACAGAATTCATGTCAACTCACACCCTGAAAGCCAAAAACTTTTTGGCACTTGGAGACTTCAACCTCTGGGCAAACTCCACCCAAGACCCTATCGCCACCGCCTGCATTAACCAACTGAAAGAATCAGGTCTTCAGCAACTGATAAATGCTCCTACACATGGTTCAGGACACATTCTGGACCTCATCTTCAAACAAAATATGGACGTCAACATATTCGACAGCCTACTGCTACCGTGGGGGAATCACCACGCTATCAAATTAAAAATCGCCACCAACACCACCCTTTCAAAAATGGAAACGGGCAATTACAACATGCTGGACAAGATCTCAGAAGAAACTACGCTCCGAATTCTTCAAAATCACATTATCAAACAAAATAGCAATGCTAAGCGGGGTCCACCTATCTATCGTTTTTTTTTTTTCTTTGGAGTTCATTCACAAACTTTTCTTCTCATGATTACCTACTCACATGTTCTGTGTAATAAGTCCACCTGTGTTAGATTCCGTTGTAAAGAATAACTTATAAAATTCAGTGAAGGCGGTTTCCATCTTCATTGTGGGCATTTGAAGCCCACAAGTATGTATTTCCTGGATGCGGTAAATGCTGTGCTCCCAGCATTCACCGAGATGTTGTGATGACGCTGTTGCCCAATGCATGCTGGGAAGCCTGAGACTAGCTCCCAGGGGACTGTGGGAGGTCTGGGAGAGGCTAGAAACACACCTACTCCCATGGGAGGAAAACCAGGAAGTGCTAAGAAGATTAGAAAAAAAAGGTAATTACGGCGATTTAAATTTTTTTACACAGCATGTCAGCATCTAGGCAAGGAAGAGAATGCATAGAGATAATGTTCAAAGTTTGGGTGGAACCCCGCTTTAAAGAAGGCATTACTACAAACAGCTTCTTCCCAGCTCTTGTTTTTTTCTTCTTCTTCCCAGCTCTAGGTTTTTTCTGCCTCTTCCCAGCTCTAGGTTTTTTCTAATTCTACCCAGCTCTAGGTTTTTTCTAATTCTACCCAGCTCTAGGTTTTTTCTTCTTCTTCCCAGCTCTACCTGTTTTCTTCTTCCCAGCTTTAGGTTTTTTCTTCGTCTTCCCAGCTCTAGGTTTTTTCTTCTTCCCAGCTCTAGGTTTTTTCTTCTTCCCAGCTCTAGGTTTTTTCTAATTCTACCCAGCTCTAGGTTTTTTCTTCTTCCCAGCTCTAGGTGTTTTCTTCTTCTTCCTAGCTCTAGGTGTTTCTTCTTCCCAGCTCTAGGTTTTTTCTTCTTCTTCCCAGCTCTAGGTTTTTTTTTCTACTTCCAAACTCTAGGTTTTTTCTTCTTCTTCCCAGCTCGATGTTTTTTCTTCTTCCCAGCTCTAGGTTTTTTCTTCTTCTTCCCAGCTCTAGGTTGTTTCTTCTTCTTCCCAGCTCTAAGTTTTTTCTAATTCTACCCAGCTCTAGGTTTTTTCTAGCACAGAAAAAGCACAGAACAGGAAGAAAAGGAGGAGGCCTAGCTGTGATCTTCAAATCTCACCTCGCGCTCACCAAACCAACTGTACAGAACTCAGTGCCTTTCATGGAGACACTCACCCTACATCTTCAAACAACACCCCAAGACACTATCTACATACTTCTATGTTACAGACCATCAGGACCGAAGACCAATCACCTTACACCCCTCACAGAATTCATGTCAACTCACACCCTGAAAGCCAAAAACTTTTTGGCACTTGGAGATTTCAACCTCTGGGCAAACTCCACCTAAGACACTATCGCCACTGCCTGCATTAACCAACTGAAAGAATTAGGTCTTCAGCAACTGATAAATGCTCCTACACATGGTTCAGGACAAATTCTGGACCTCATCTTCAAACAAAATATGGACGTCAACATATTCTGCAACCTACCGCTACCATGGGCGGATCACCACGCTATCAAATTTAAATCGCCACCACCACCCTCCAAAAACGGAAACAGGCAATTACAACACGCTGGACAAGATCTCAGAAGAAACTACACTCCGAATTCTTCAAAACCACATTATCAAACAAAATAGCAATGCTAAACTTGAACCACTCAACGGAGCAAACACTCAACTCCTTAAACAAGGCATTACTACAAACAGCGGACTTAGTGGCTTCAAAACGTAGAACACACAACCGCAAAATAAACTCTGGATGGTTTAATGGCACTCTTACTTTACTAAAGCAGGAACGCAGAAGAGCTGACAGAGCCTGGAGAAGAAACTCCACAAAGGAAAACCACACAAACTACAAAACACTTACGGATAAATATCACAAAGCAATCTTCAGAGCAAAAAAGGAACACTTCTCAAACACCATCTCAACAGCCTTAAACCACCCTCGGGAACTTTTCAAAATAGTCACCAAGACTATGAACCCTACCTGCTTAGAGCCCCCAGGAAACGAAAACCAAGAATTCTGCAATGAGTTATCAGATTTTTTTTATCGTCAAAATCGACATCATCCAGAAAATAATTCAACAGAAAAAAACAACCAACCTCATCCAACTAAAGCAAAATTAAAAAATCAATACAATCATCACACAAGCACCAAATTTTTCGCTGATCCCAATCACCACTGACACCACCAAAAACATCATCAGAATCCTCAGAGACAGCACATCACCAAACGACATCATTCCCACAAAACTCCTGAAAGAATGTTCCGACATCTTGGCTCCTATTATAACACACCATATAAACCAGTCTTTCAAAGGAAGGACTGTCCCCATCCCCCTCAAACATGGCATCATCAAACCCCTCCCAAAGAAACCCAACCTCGACCCTAAGGACCCTAACTATCGCAGACCGATAACAAACCTCTCTAGGTTTTTTCTAATTCTTCCCAGCTCTAGGTTTTTTCTAATTCTACCCAGCTCTAGGTTTTTTCTTCTTCTTCCCAGCTCTAGGTTTTTTCTTCTCCCCAGCTCTAGGTTTTTTCTTCTTCCCAGCTCTAGGTTTTTTTCTTCTTCGCAACTCTAGGTTTTTTTCTCTTCTTCCCAGCTCTAGGTTTTTTTTTCTTCTTCCCAGCTCTAGGTTTCTTTTTCTTCATCCCAGCTCTAGGTTTTTTCTTCTTCCCAGCTTTAGTTTTTTTTTCTCTTCTTCCCAGCTCTAGGTTTTTTCTTCTTCTTCCCAGCTCTAGGTTTTTTTTTCTGTTTCCCAGCTCTAGGTTTTTTCTTCTTCTCCCCAGCTCTAGGTTTTTTCTTCTCCCCAGCTCTAGGTTTTTTCTTCTTCTTCCCAACTCTAGGTTTTTTTCTTCTTCTTCCCAGCTCTAGGTTTTTTCTTCTTCTTCCCAGCTCTAGGTTTTTTCTTGTTCTTCCCAGCTCTAGGTTTTTTCTACTTCCCAGCTCTAGGTTTTTTCTTCTTCTCCCCAGCTCTAGGTTTTTTCTTCTTCTCCCCAGCTCTAGGTTTTTTCTTCTTCTCCCCAGCTCTAGGCTTTTCCTTCTCCTCCCCAGCTCTAGGTTTTTTCTTCTTCTTCCCAACTCTAGGTTTTTTCTTCTTCTTCCCAGCTCTAGGTTTTTTTCTTCTTCTTCCTATCTCTAGGTTTTTTCTTCTTCTTCCCAACTCTAGGTTTTTTCTTCTTCTTCCCAGCTCTAGGTTTTTTTCTTCCTCTTCCCAGCTCTAGGTTTTTTCTACTTCCCAGCTCTAGGTTTTTTCTTCTCCCCAGCTCTAGGTTTTTTCTTCTTCTCCCCAGCTCTAGGTTTTTCCTTCTCCTCCCCAGCTCTAGGTTTTTTCTTCTTCTTCCCAACTCTAGGTTTTTTCTTCTTCTTCCCAGCTCTAGGTTTTTTTCTTCTTCTTCCTATCTCTAGGTTTTTTCTTCTTCTTCCCAGCTCTAGGTTTTTCGTCTTCTTCCCAGCTCTAGGTTTTTTCTAATTATTCCCAGCTCTAGGTTTTTTCTAATTTTAACCAGCTCTAGTTTTTTTTCTTCTTCCCAGCTCTGGGTTTTTTCCTGTTCTTCCCAGCTCTAGGTTTTTTCTTCTCCCCAGCTCTAGTTTTTTTCTTCTCCCCAGCTCTAGGTTTTTTTCTCTTCTTCCCAGCTCTAGGTTTTTTTTTCTTCATCTCAGCTCTAGGTTTTTTCTTAATCTCCCCAACTCTAGGTTTTTTCTTAATCCCCCCAGCTCTAAGTTTTTCCTTCTTCTCCTCAGCTCTAGGTTTTTCCTTCTTCTCCCCAGCTCTAGGTTTTTCCTTCTTCTCCCCAGCTCTAGGTTTTTTCTTCTTCTTCCCAGCTCTAGGTTTTTTCTTCTTCTTCCCAGCTCTAGGTTTTTTCTTCTTCTTCCCAGCTCTAGGTTTTTTTCTTCTCCCCAGCTCTAGGTTTTTTCCTCTTCTTTCCAGCTCTAGGTTTGTTCTTCTTCTCCCCAGCTCTAGGTTTTTTCCTCTTATTCCCAGCTCTAGGTTTTTTTTCTTCTTCTTCCAGCTCTAGGTTTTTTCTACTTCTTCCCAGCTCTAGGTTTTTTCTTCTTCCCAGCTGTCGTTTTTTTCTTCTTCTTCCCAGCTCAGAGCAGAGCAGACTACAGTCGTGTGTGCTAGAAGCACCGGCCATCCGGCTATCCAGGATTCTTCCTAGGCTCCCCAGCGGATTCTTAGCTGACTGACCGGGTTCCCCAGCAGCCCCTAACAACATCCAGGAATGGAAGCGGTTCACCTCGGCCCCCACTTTCCATCACGCCGTCCGGATGTCAGTTCCAGCCCGCCAGCCTCATAGGACAGAACACACCGTGGCTCCGGCCTAGCACGCCGCCCTAGCCCGGCCTGTTCCCCTTCCTTCCCTGCGTCCACCCCTGCCTCCACCTGATAGGAAAACCCCGCACCTCCCCCCTGCCTCGCCCTACCCACCAGCGCTGAAACGATCGCTGTTGTATCAGGGATCATCACCTCTGTACAGACCGCGGCTCGGGCCTAGTCCGGCGACCATCTTGGGACACCCAGACGCGGCTGCAGCAGTCCCCAGTTACCCGGAGCGCATCCTTGGACTCACAGAAGGACCTACCGGGACCCCGGTCCCCCCCACCCCCGCCTAGACCCCTTCAGTGCTCCTCCACTGCATTGATCCTACCACAGCTCGGGCCTAGTCCGGCGGCCATCTTGGTACTCCCAGTGTGGCCGTAGCTCCTTACCGGCCGCCCGGAGCCCTCCCGGACTCCACAGCAGTACTCCACAGGGACCCACTAGCCCTGCCCATCAGTGCACCTCCACAGCCGCCATCTAGTCACCTCGTCCCTAGCTGCTAGACTCGGGGGACAGACCGCACCTGCGGCCTAGCTCCGGCCCACTTCCTCAGCTTACCCCTCTCTCTCCGCAGGCAGTGTGCCCTTCCTACCCTTAATACCACCTTCGTCACACCGGACCTCACTGCTAGAACATGGGGTGATACTGAGAGCAGGACTATCCTCAGCTCAGGCCTTGCACCGGCGTTCATCTTGATCCTTCCAGACGTGGCTCAATACCAGTAAGTACTAGCCTAGGTCAACCCTAGTGCCCTCTCCTTGGCCTGACCTCCACCCCTCTCCCCTCTCTACTCATCACCGACCAACCCGGTCAGGTAAGTCGTGGGGCCCCCTCCAGCTCCTTGATCCAGGGACCTCCGGTCCGATCGCCTCCGGGGGTCAGGAAGGTATTTTTACCTCTGCTGCGGCATTTGGCTAGCTCAGCTAGTGGTTTTTCGCCTTCCTCTGGATCAACAGGAGGGAGGGTAGGCCCTCGTGGCCCCCTCCAACACCACCTATAGTCCCATTCGCACCATCATCTACGCCACCCCTGAAGCTGCGGCATTCTTCAGACCATCATCTTTTAACAACAGAAGCAGCGGCACTCTTCAGGACCACCATTTCCACAGCAACCTCACCATCGCCACATCAGTATCATCCCTGCATCATCCTACCATAAGCAATTTTCTCGCCATGTGCAACTTCAAGTACTCAGGACACTCTCCACAGGCTAAGAAATACCATCTCAACTTTAACAACTAAAGTTCATAAAATACTACAGAAAGAACAACTACTAAAGACCAACCTACAATCAACCATCAAATATAGGAAGACAACAATTCAACCACAACAATTAGCATGTGCACTGATAAACACCAGATCTGCAGTCAAGCACAGACTGGAGGTACACGACTTTATCACCCAAAACAACATAGATTGCCTCTTCATTACGGAAAGCTGGCTAACACCTGACTGCAACGCCATCCTAACCGAATTAGTACCTGAGAACTACAGGATCTTAACGGA
The DNA here is from genome assembly GCA_037952925.1 of Lithobates clamitans. Lineage (NCBI taxonomy): Eukaryota > Metazoa > Chordata > Amphibia > Anura > Ranidae > Lithobates > Lithobates clamitans. The sequence goes on along the minus strand of JBBGZY010001103.1, from coordinate 840,413 downwards.
GCACAGAACAAGAAAAAAAGGAGGAGGCCTAGCTGTGATCTTCAAATCTCACCTCGCGCTCACCAAACCAACTGTACAGAACTCAGTGCCTTTCATGGAGACACTCACCCTACATCTTCAAACAACACCCCAAGACACTATCCACATACTTCTCTGTTACAGACCACCAGGACCGAGGACCCCCAAGACCCTATCGCCACCGCCTGCATTAACCAACTGAAAGAATTAGGTCTTCAGCAACTGATAAATGCTCCTACACATGGTTCAGGACACATTCTGGACCTCATCTTCAAACAAAATATGGACGTCAACATATTCGACAACCTACCGCTACCATGGGCGGATCACCACGCTATCAAATTTAAAATCGCCATCAACACCACCCTCCAAAAACGGAAACAGGCAATTACAACACGCTGGACAAGATCTCAGAAGAAACTACACTCCGAATTCTTCAAAACCACATTATCAAACAAAATAGCAATGCTAAACTTAAACCACCCAACGGAACAAACACTCAACTCCTTAAACAAGGCATTACTACAAACAGCTTCTTCCCAGCTCTACGTTTTTTCTTCTTCTTCCCAGCTCTAGGTTTTTTCTTCTTCCCAGCTCTAGGTTTTTTCTAATTCTACCCAGCTCTAGGTTTTTTATTCTTCTTCCCAGCTCTAGGTGTTTTCTTCTTCTTCCCAGCTCTAGGTTTTTTCTTCTTCCCAGCTCCAGGTTTTTTCTTCTTCCAAGCTCTAGGTTTTTTCTTCTACTTCCAAGCTCTAGGTTTTTTCTTCTTCTTCCCAGTTCGAGGTTTTTTCTTCTTCCCAGCTCTAAGTTTTTCTAATTCTACCCAGCTCTAGGTTTTTTCTAGCACAGAACAGGAAGAAAAGGAGGAGGCCTAGCTGTGATCTTCAAATCTCACCTCGCGCTCACCAAACCAACTGTACACAACTCAGTGCCTTTCATGGAGACACTCGCCCTGCATCTTCAAACAACACCCCAAGACACTATGCACATACTTCTATGTTACAGACCACCAGGACCGAAGACCAATCTCCTTACACCCCTCACAGAATTCATGTCAACTCACACCCTGAAAGCCAAAAACTTTTTGGCACTTGGAGATTTCAACCTCTGGGCAAACTCCACCCAAGACCCTATCGCCACCGCCTGCATTAACCAACTGAAAGAATTAGGTCTTCAGCAACTGATAAATGCTCCTACACATGGTTTAGGACACATTCTGGACCTCATCTTCAAACAAAATATGGACGTCAACATATTCGACAGCCTACTGCTACCATGGGGGAATCACCACGCTATCAAATTTAAAATCGCCACCAACACCACCCTCCAAAAACGGAAACAGGCAATTACAACATGCTGGACAAGATCTCAGAAGAAACTACACTCCGAATTCTTCAAAACCACATTATCAAACAAAATAGCAATGCTAAACTTAAACCACTCAACAGGACAAACACTCAACTCCTTAAACAAGGCATTACTACAAACAGCTTCTTCCCAGCTCTAGGTTTTTTCTTCTTCCCAGCTCTAGGTTTTTTCTTCTTCCCAGCTCTAGGTTTTTTCTTCTTCCCAGCTCTAGGTTTTTTTCTTCCTCTTCCCAGCTCTAGGTTTTTTCTAATTCTACCCAGCTCTAGGTTTTTTCTTCTTCTTCCCAGCTCTAGGTGTTTTCTTCTTCTTGCCAGCTCTAGGTTTTTTCTTCTTCTTCCCAGCTCTAGGTTTTTTTCTTCTTCTTCCCAGCGCTGTTTTTTCTAATTCTACCCAGCTCTAGGTTTTTTCTAGCACAAAAAAAGCACAGAACAGGAAGAAAAGGAGGAGGCCTTGCTGTGATCTTCAAATCTCACCTCGCGCTCACCAAACCAACTGTACAGAACTCTTTCCCTTTCATGGAGCCCTTCGCCCTACATCTTCAAACAACACCCCAAGACACTATCCACATACTTCTATGTTACAGACCACCAGGACCGAAGACCAATCTCCTTACACCCCTCACAGAATTCATGTCAACTCATACCCTGAAAGCCAAAAACTTTTTGGCATTTGGAGATTTCAACCTCTGGGCAAACTCCACCCAAGACCCTATCGCCACTGCCTACATTAACCAACTGAAAGAATCAGGTCTTCAGCAACTGATAAATGCTCCTACACATGGTTCAGGACACATTCTGGACCTCATCTTCAAACAAAATATGGACGTCAACATATTCGACAACCTACCGCTACCATGTGCGGATCACCACGCTATCAAATTTAAAATCGCCACCAACACCACCCTCCAAAAACGGAAACAGGCAATTACAACACGCTGGACAAGATCTCAGAAGAAACTACGCTTCGAATTCTTCAAAATCACATTATCAAACAAAATAGCAATGCTAAACTTAAACCACTCAACAGAACAAACGCTCAACTACTTTAAGCGGGGTCCACCTATCTATCGTTTTTTTTTTTTTTTTTTTTGGAGTTCATTCACAAACTCTTCTTCTCATGATTATCTACTCACATGTTCTGTGTAATAAGTCCACCTGTCAGATTTTGTTGTAAAGAATAACTTATAAAATTCACTGAAGGCGGTTTCCACCTTCATTGTGGGCATTTGAAAGCCCACAAGCATGTATTTCCTGCATGCGGTAAATGCTGTGCTCCCAGCATTCACCGAGATGTTGTGATGACGCTGTTGCACAATGCATGCTGGGAAACCTGAGACTATCTCCCAGGGGACTGTGGGAGGTCTGGGAGAGGCTAGAAACACACCTACTCCCATGGGAGGAAAACCAGAAAGTGCTAAGAAGATTAGAAAAAAAAAGGTAATTACGGCGATTTAAATTTTTTTACACAGCATGTCAGCATCTAGGCAAGGAAGAGAATGCATAGAGATAATGTTGGAAATTTGGGTGGAACCTCGCTTTAAACAAGGCATTACTACAAACAGCTTCCTCCCAGCTCCTAGTTTTTTTTCTTCTTCTTCCCAGCTCTGTTTTTTCTTCTTCCCAGCTCTAGGTTTTTTCTTCTTCCCAGCTCTAGGTTTTTTCTTCTTCCCAGCTCTAGGTTTTTTCTTCTTCTTCCCAGCTCTAGGTTTTTTCTTCTTCTTCCCAGCTCAAGGTTTTTTCTTCTTCCCAGCTCTAAGTATTTTCTTCTGCCCAGCTCTAGTTTTTTTCTTCTTCTTCCCAGCTCTAGGTTGTTTCTTCTTCTTCCCAGCTCTAGGTTTTTTCTTCTTCTTCCCAGCTCTAAGTTTTTCTTCTAATTCTACCCAGCTCTAGGTTTTTTCTAGCACAGAAAAAGCACAGAACAGGAAGAAAAGGAGGAGGCCTAGCTGTGATCTTCAAATCTCACCTCGCGCTCAAACCAACTGTACAGAACTCAGTGCCTTTCATGGAGACACTCACCCTACATCTTCAAACAACACCCCAAGACACTATCCACATACTTCTATGTTACAGACCACCAGGACCGAAGACCAATCTCCTTACACCCCTCACAGAATTCATGTCAACTCACACCCTGAAAGCCAAAAACTTTCTACCTCTGGGCAAACTCCACCCAAGACCCTATCGCCACCACCTGCATTAACCAACTGAAAGAATCAGGTATTCAGCAACCGATAAATGCTCCTACACATGGTTCAGAACACATTCTGGACCACATCTTCAAACAAAATATGGACGTCAACATATTCGACAACCTACCGCTACCATGGGCGGATCACCACGCTATCAAATTTAAAATCGCCACCAACACCACCCTCCAAAAACGGAAACAGGCAATTACAACACGCTGGACAAGATCTCAGAAGAAACTACGCTCCGAATTCTTCAAAACCACATTATCAAACAAAATAGCAATGCTAAACTTAAACCACTCAACGGAACAAACGCTCAACTCCTTAAACAAGGCATTCCTACAAACAGCTTCCTCCCAGCTCGTTTTTTTCTTCTTCTTCCCAGCTCTAGGTTTTTTCTGCCTCTTCCCAGCTCTAAGTTTTTTCTAATTCTACCCAGCTCTAGGTTTTTTCTTCTTCTTCCCAGCTCTAGGTGTTTTCTTCTTCTTCCCAGCTCTAGGTTTTTTCTTCTTCCCAGCTCTAGGTTTTTTCTTCTTCTTCCCAGCTCTAGGTTTTTTCTTCTTCTTCCCAGCTCTAGGTGTTTTCTTCTTCTTCCCAGCTCTAAGTATTTTCTTCTTCCCAGCTCTAGGTTTTTTCTTCTTCTTCCCAGCTCTAGGTTGTTTCTTCTTCCCAGCTCTGTTTTTTCTTCTTCCCAGCTCTAAGTTTTTTCTAATTCTACCCAGCTCTAGGTTTTTTCTAGCACAGAAAAAGCACAGAACAGGAAGAAAAGGAGGAGGCCTAGCTGTGATCTTCAAATCTCACCTCGCGCTCACCAAACCATTTGTACAGAACTCAGTGCCTTTCATGGAGACACTCACCCTACATCTTCAAACAACACCCCAAGACACTATCTACATACTTCTATGTTACAGACCATCAGGACCGAAGACCAATCACCTTACACCCCTCACAGAATTCATGTCAACTCACACCCTGAAAGCCAAAAACTTTTTGACACTTGGAGATTTCAACCTCTGGGCAAACTCCACCTAAGACACTATCGCCACTGCCTGCATTAACCAACTGAATGAATTAGGTCTTCAGCAACTGATAAATGCTCCTACACATGGTTCAGGACACATTCTGGACCTCATCTTCTAACAAAATATGGACGTCAGCATATTCTGCAACCTACCGCTACCATGGGCGGATCACCACGCTATCAAATTTAAATCGCCACCAACACCACCCTCCAAAAACGGAAACAGGCAATTACAACACGCTGGACAAGATCTCAGAAGAAACTACGCTCCGAATTCTTCAAAACCACATTATCAAACAAAATAGCAGTGCTAAACTTAAACCACTCAACGGAACAAACACTCAACTCTTTAAACAAGGCATTACTACAAACAGCGGACTCAGTGGCTCCAAAACGTAGAACACACAACCACAGAATAAACTCTGGATGGTTTAATGGCACTCTTACTTTACTAAGGCAGCTACGCAGAAGAGCTGAAAGAGCCTGGAGAAGAAACTCCACAAAGGAAAACCACACAAACTACAAAACACTTACGGATAAATATCACAAAGCAATCTTCAGAGCAAAAAAGGAACACTTCTCAAACACCATCTCAACAGCCTTAAACCACCCTCAGGAACTCTTCAAAATAGTCACCAAGACTATGAACCCTACCTGCTTAGAGCCCCCAGGAAACAAAAACCAAGAATTCTGCAATGAGTTATCAGATTTTTTTTATCGACAAAATCGTAAACATCCGGAAAATAATTCAACAGAAAAAAACAACCAACCTCATCCAACTAAAGCAAAATTAAAAAATCAATACAATCATCACACAAGCACCGAATTTTTCGCTGATCCCAATCACCACTGACACCACCAAAACATCATCAGAAGCCTCAGAGACAGCACATCACCAAACGACATCATTCCCACAAAACTCCTGAAAGAATGTTCCGACAACTTGGCTCCTACTATAACACACCGTATAAACCAGTCTTTCAAAGAATGGACTGTCCCAATCGCCCTCAAACATGGCATCGTCAAACCCCTCCTAAAGAAACCCAACCTCGACCCTAAGGACCCTAACTATCGCAGACCGATAACAAACCTCTCTAGGTTTTTTCTAATTCTTCCCAGCTCTAGGTTTTTTCTAATTCTACCCAGCTCTAGGTTTTTTTTTCTTCTTCCCAGCTCTAGGTTTCTTTTTCTTCATCCCAGCTCTAGGTTTTTTCTTCTTCTTCCCAGCTTTAGGTTTTTTTTCTCTTCTTCCCAGCTCTAGGTTTTTTCTTCTTCTTCCCAGCTCTAGGTTTTTTTTCTGTTTCCCAGCTCTAGGTTTTTTCTTCTTCTCCCCAGCTCTAGGTTTTTTCTTCTTCTCTCCAGCTCTAGGTTTTTTCTTCTTCTCCCCAGCTCTAGGTTTTTTCTTCTTCTCCCCAGCTCTAGGTTTTTTCTTCTTCTTCCCAACTCTAGGTTTTTTTCTTCTTCTCCCCAGCTCTAGGTTTTTTCTTCTTCTTCCCAACTCTAGGTTTTTTTCTTCTTCCCAGCTCTAGGTTTTTCTTCTTCCCAGCTCTAGGTTTTTTTTTCTTCTTCCCAGCTCTAGGTTTTTTCTTCTTTTTCCCAGCTCTAGGTTTTTTCTTGTTCTTCCCAGCTCTAGGTTTTTTCTACTTCCCAGCTATAGGTTTTTTCTTCTTCTTCCCAGCTCTAGGTTTTTTCTTCTTCTTCCCAACTCTAGGTTTTTTCTTCTTCTTCCCAGCTCTAGGTTTTTTTCTTCTTCTTCCCAGCTCTAGGTTTTTTTCTTCTTCCCAGCTCTAGGTTTTTTCTTCTTCTTCCTATCTCTAGGTTTTTTCTTCTTCTTCCCAACTCTAGGTTTTTTGTTCTTCTTCCCAGCTCTACGTTTTTCTTCTTCTTCCCAGCTCTAGGTTTTTTCTAATTATTCCCAGCTCTAGGTTTTTTCTAATTTTAACCAGCTCTAGTTTTTTTCTTCTTCCCAGCTCTGGGTTTTTTCTTCTTCTTCCCAGCTCTAGGTTTTTCCTTTCTTCTCCCCAGCTCTAGGTTTTTTCTTCTCCCCAGCTCTAGGTTTTTTTCTCTTCTTCCCAGCTCTAGGTTTTTTTTTCTTCATCTCAGCTCTAGGTTTTTTCTTCTTCTCCCCAGCTCTAGGTTTTTTCTTCTTCTTTCCAGCTCTAGGTTTGCTCTTCTTCTCCCCATCTCTAGGTTTTTTTCTTCTCCCCAGCTCTAGGTTTTTTCTACTTCTTCCCAGCTCTCGGTTTTTTCTTCTTCTTCCCAGCTCTCGGTTTTTTCTCTTCTTCCCAGCTCTAGGTTTTTTTTTTCTTCATCTCAGCTCTAGGTTTTTTCTTCTTCTCCCCAGCTCTAGGTTTTTTCTTAATCTCCCCAACTCTAGGTTTTTTCTTAATCCCCCCAGCTCTAAGTTTTTCCTTCTTCTCCTCAGCTCTAGGTTTTTTCTTCTTCTCCCCAGCTCTAGGTTTTTGTCTTCTTCTTCCCAGCTCTAGGTTTTTTCTTCTTCTTCCCAGCTCTAGGTTTTTTTCTTCTTACCAGCTCTAGGTTTATTTCTGCTTCTTCCCAGCTCTAGGTTTTTTTCTGCTTCTTCCCAGCTCTAGGTTTTTTTCTTCTTCTTCCCTGCTCTAGGTTTTTTTCTTCTTCCCAGCTCTAGGTTTTTTCTTCATCTTTCAAACTCTAGGTTTTTTCTTCTTCCCAGCTCTAGGTTTTTTTCTTCTTCTTCCCAGCTCTAGGTTTTTTTCTTCTTCTTCCCAGCTCTAGGTTTTTTCTTCTTCCCAGCTTTAGGTTTTTTCTTCTTCCCAGCTCTAGGTTTTTTCTTGTTCTTCCCAGCTCTAGTTTTTTTCTACTTCTTCCCAGCTCTAGGTTTTTTCTTCTTCCCAGCTCTAGGTTTTTTCTTCTTCTTCCTATCTCTAGGTTTTTTTCTTCTTCTTCCCAGCTCTAGGTTTTTTTCTTCTTCCCAGCTTTAGGTTTTTTTCTTCTTCCAAGTTCTAGGTTTTTTCTTCTTCCCAGCTCTAGGTTTTTTTTTTCTTCTTCTCCCCAGCTCTAGGTTTTTTTTTTCTTCTTCTCCCCAGCTCTAGGTTTTTTTCTTCTTCTCCCCAGCTCTAGGTTTTTTCTTCTTCTTCCCAGCTCTAAGCTGTTTCTTCTTCTTCCCAGCTTTTTCTTCCCACTTTTATTCTTCTTCCAAGTTCTAGGTTTTTTCTTCCCAGCTTTTTCTTCCCAGTTTTATTCTTCTTCCAAGTTCTAGGTTTTTTCTTCCCAGCTTTTTCTTCCCAGTTTTATTCTTCTTCCAAGTTCTAGGTTTTTTCTTCTTCTTCCCAGCTTTAGGTTTTTTCTTCTTCTTCCCAGCTCTAGGTTTTTTTCTTCTTCTTCCCAGCTTTAGGTTTTTTCTTCTTCTTCCCAGCTCTAGGTTTTTTTCTTCTTCTTCCCAGCTTTAGGTTTTTTCTTCTTCTTCCCAGCTCTAGGTTTTTTTCTTCTTCTTCCCAGCACTAGGTTTTCTTCTTCTTCCCAGCTCTAGGGTTTTTCTTCTTCCCAGCTCTAGGTTTTTTCTTCTTCCCAGCTCTAGGTTTTTTCTTTTTCTTCCCAGCTCTAGTCTTTTTGTTCTTCTTCCCAGCTCTAGCCTTTTTCTTCTTCTTCCCAGCTTTTTCTTCCAAGCTCTAGGTTTTTACTTCTTCTTCCCAGCTCTAGGTTTTTTTCTTTTTCTTCCCAGCTCTAAGTTTTTTTCTTTTTCTTCCCAGCTCTAGGTTTTTTTCTTCTTCTTCCCAGCTCTAGGTTTTTTTCTTCTTCCCATCTTTTTCTTCCCAGCTCTAGGTTTTTTCTTCTTCCCAGGTTTATTCTTCTTCCAAGTTCTAGGTTTTTTCTTCTTCTCCCCAGCTCTAGGTTTTTTTCTTCTTACCAGGTCTTGGTTTTTTTCTGCTTCTTCTCAGCTCTAGGTTTTTTTCTTCTTCTTCCCTGCTCTAGGTTTTTTTCTTCTTCCCAGCTCTAGGTTTTTTCTTAATCTTCCCAGCTCTAAGTTTTTTTCTTCTTCTTCCCAGCTCTAGTTTTTTTTCTTCTTCCCAGCTTTAGGTTTTTTTCTTCTTCCAAGTTCTAGGTTTTTTCTTCTTCTTCTCCACAACTCTAGGTTTTTTTCTTCTTCTCCCCAGCTCTAGGTTTTTTTCTTCTTCTCCCCAGCTCTAGTTTTTTTTCTTCTTCGCCCCAGCTCTAGGTTTTTTTCTTCTCCCCAGCTCTAGTTTTTTTTCTTTTTCGCCCCAGCTCTAGGTTTTTTTCTTCTTCTCCCGAGCTCTAGGTTTTTTCTTCTCTCCCCATCTCTAGCTTTTTTCTTCTTCTCCCCAGCTCTAGGTTTTTTCTTCTTCTTCCCAGCTCTAAGCTGTTTCTTCTTTTTCCCAGCTTTTTCTTCCCAGTTTTATTCTTCTTCCAAGTTCTAGGTTTTTTCTTCCCAGCTTTTTCTTCCCAGTTTTATTCTTCTTCCAAGTTCTAGGTTTTTTCTTCCCAGCTTTTTCTTCCCAGTTTTATTCTTCTTCCAAGTTCTAGGTTTTTTCTTCTTCTTCCCAGCTTTAGGTTTTTTCTTCTTCTTCCCAGCTCTAGGTTTTTTTCTTCTTCTTCCCAGCTTTAGGTTTTTTCTTCTTCCCAGCTCTAGGCTTTTTCTTCTTTTTCCCAGCTCTAGGCTTTTTCTACTTCTTCCCAGCTCTAGGCTTTTTCTTCTTCTTCCTAGCTCTAGGCTTTTTCTTCTTCTTCCCAGCTCTAGGCTTTTTCTTCTTCTTCCCAGCTCTAGGGTTTTTTCTTCTTCTTCCCAGCTCTAGGGTTTTTCTTCTTCCCAGCTCTAGGGTTTTTCTTCTTCCCAGCTCTAGGTTTTTTCTTCTTCTTCCCAGCTCGTCTTTTTGTTCATCTTCCCAGCTCTAGCCTTTCTCTTCTTCTTCCCAGCTTTTTCTTCCAAGCTCTAGGTTTTTACTTCTTCTTCCCAGCTCTAGGTTTTTACTTCTTCTTCCCAGCTCTAGGTTTTTTCTTCTTCTCCCCAGCTCTAGGTGTTTTCTGCTCCCCAGCTCTAGGTTTTTTTCTTTTTCTTCCCAGCTCTAAGTTTTTTTCTTTTTCTTCCCAGCTCTAGGTTTTTTTCTTCTTTTTCCCAGCTCTAGGTTTTTTTCTTCTTTTTCCCAGCTCTAGGTTTTTTCTTCTTCTTCCCAGCTCTAGGCTTTTTCTTCTTCTTCCCAGCTCTAGGCTTTTTCTTCTTCTTCCCAGCTCTAGGGTTTTTTCTTCTTCTTCCCAGCTCTAGGGTTTTTCTTCTTCCCAGCTCTAGGGTTTTTCTTCTTCCCAGCTCTAGGTTTTTTCTTCTTCTTCCCTGCTCTAGGTTTTTTCTTCTTCTTCCCAGCTCTAGTCTTTTTGTTCATCTTCCCAGCTCTAGCCTTTCTCTTCTTCTTCCCAGCTTTTTCTTCCCAGCTCTAGGTTTTTTCTTCTTCTCCCCAGCTCTAGGTGTTTTCTTCTCCCCAGCTCTAGGTTTTTTTCTTTTTCTTCCCAGCTCTAAGTTTTTTTCTTTTTCTTCCCAGCTCTAGGTTTTTTTCTTCTTCTTCCCAGCTCTAGGTTTTTTCTTCTTCTTCCCAGCTCTAGGCTTTTTCTTCTTCCCAGCTCTAGGCTTTTTCTTCTTCTTCCCAGCTCTAGGCTTTTTCTTCTTCTTCCCAGCTCTAGGCTTTTTCTTCTTCTTCCCATCTTTTTCTTCACAGCTCTAGGCTTTTTCTTCTTTCCAGGTTTATTCTTCTTCCAAGTTCTAGTTTTTTTTCTTCTTCTTCCCAGCTCTAGGTTTTTTTCTTCTTCTTCCCAGCTCTAAGTTTTTTTCTTCTACTTCCCAGCTCTAGGTTTTCCTTCTCCCCAGCTCTAGGTTTTTTCTTCTTCTTCCCAACTCTAGGTTTTTTCTTCTTCTTCACAGCTCTAGGTTTTTCTTCTTCTTCACAGCTCTAGGTTTTTTCTTCTTCTTCCCCGCTTTTTCTTCCCAGCTCTAGGTTTTTTCTTCTCCCCAGCTGTAGGTTTTTCTTCTTCTTCCCAGCTCTAGTTTTTTTTCATCTTCTTCCCAGCTGTAGGCTTTTTCTTCTTCCCAGCTTTTTCTTCCCAGCTCTAGTTTTTTCTTCTTCCCAGTTCTAGTTTTTTTCTTCTTCTTCCCACCTCTAGGCTTTTTCTTCTTCCCAGCTTTTTTCTTCCCAGCTCTAGGTTTTTTCTTCTTCCCAGGTTTATTCTTCTTCCAAGTTCTAGGTTTTTTCTTCTTTTTTCCCAGCTCTAGGTTTTTTCTTCTTCTTCCCACCTCTAGGTTTTGTCTTCTTCTCGCCTCTACGTTTTTTTCTTCTTCCCAGCTCTAGGTTTTTCTTCTTCTTCACAGATCTAGGGTTTTTCTTCTTCTTCACAGATCTAGGTATTTTCTTCTTTTTTCCAGCTCTAGGTTTCTTCTTCTTTTTCCACACTCTACGTTGTTTCTTCTTCTCCCCAGCTCTAGGTTTTTTCTTCTTCCCCCCAGCTCTAGGTTTTTTCTTCTTCTCCCCAGCTCTAGGTTATTTTTTTCTTCTCCCCAGCTCTAGGTTTTTTCTTCTTCTCCCCAGCTCTAGGTTTTTCTTCTTCTTCCCAGCTCTAGGTTTTTTCTTCTTCTTCCCAGCTCTAGGCTTTTTCTTCTTCTTCTCAGCTCTAGGCTTTTTCTTCTTCTTCCCAGCTCTAGGCTTTTTCTTCTTCTTCTTCCCAGGTTTATTCTTCTTCCGAGTTCTAGGTTTTTTCTTCTTCTTCCCAGCTCTAGGTTTTTTCTTCTCCCCAGCTCTAGGGTTTTTTCTTCTTCTTCCCAGCTCTAGGGTTTTTACTTCTTCTTCCCAACTCTAGGGTTTTTTCTTCTTCTTCCCAGCTCTAGGCTTTTTCTTCTTCCCAGCTCTAGGTTTTTTCTTCTTCTTCCCAGCTCTAGGTTTTATCTTCTTCTTCCCAGCTCTAGTCTTTTTCTTCTTCTTCCCAGCTCTAGCTTTTTTCTTCTTCTTCCCAGCTTTTTCTTCCCATGCACAAAGTTGTGTGTCAAAATGAGACACGGTCTACTATGTATCCAAATGGTATGAATATTGATATAGACCTAAATTGCTTTCTAACAAACTATTAATAAAATGTTATGTGCTCATCACATGGCAAATTGGAAGTCACAATATTTTTTTATATTTTTATATATTTTTCTAAATTCTGTAACAAGACCGTTTATACATAGATATCTGTTCTTATATCATGGTCAAATTTGAATTTTCAAGTAAGTACTTTTGTACATACCCCTCTTAATCCCATTAAACGTTATTAGCCACACAATAGATTAGTCATCTATTGGCCCAATGTATTAAAGCAATTCACAATTTGGGGCATCAAATGAGCAAACCCCAGCAATACACAATAAATAGTCTTATTATGGGTTGAGATGGGCATTACAATAGGTTACAATAAATGCATGTTATGCATTTTTCACACACTAGATGGCCTCATACATCGAAATATGCATATATACAATCTGCCTAACAAGTACTATAATGTTTATATGGTAAAATGTTGTTTCCATTATATAACACACTAATACAGGGACGAGAGATAAGAATGGAGATTCACCACATGATATGCAAAAAAATTAGGGGTATGATATTTACGGGCAGTAACCTTGTAGAGGAGGGGATGAAATAAAAGGCAGAGGCACGCACCGCAAATTTCTGACGACCTTACATGGTGACGAAACGCGTCAAGTTGGAACGCACGGTGCGTAGACTCACACAGAGCTGGAACGCAGGCTGGAGTCTAGTGGCCCGCGGCTTCTGCTGTTCAATGGGATGCCCATGTTTTTAATCATTGCTGCATGTAACCAGTCACAAGCTATTTTTTTAATAAAATTGGAAACATTTTATACTATTAGAGGCCCCACTCCTCTCTTTTTTTCTCCATAACCAACCTTACTTGCCATGAGAGACTACTGCGTGAAAAGGACACTGGTGAATACCCGAGGATACCTCTGATCTGCGAGAGACCACCAAAGTGCTCTTTGACTCCTCTTTGTCATATGACAAGAGGGTCAACTACATCTGGTGAGTGGGCACCCATATCACACATGCGGTGAACTGTTGGCACTGGAGTGGAATATATTATGTGAAGAAAAGCGCAAGGCATTTTACTATATGCGGAAGATTGCACAATTGCACGTCACACATTTAGTTGCGAACTGATCACTTTCTAATATATTGCTTTTGATTTGATTGGACTTTCATACCTATTAGTTTATATTGTAAGGTATAAAAAATATGTTGTGCTTAAGTAATTAATGTATTATTAACCACTTCCCGCCCGCCATATAGCAATATGACATGCGGAAAGTGTTTTTGTTATCCTGACCAGACGTCATATGACGCGATCAGGATAACCCGCAATCGCGTGCCCATAGGGGGCACGCAGCGCAGCGATCGTTGTTGTGGTGTGCCAGTCTGACACACCGCATCTCCTATCCGGGAAAAGAGCCTTTGACGGAGGCCCTTTACCATGTGATCAGCTGTGTCCAATCACAGCTGATCTTGGTGTAAACAGGAAAAGCCGTGTATCGGCTTTTCCTCTATGGTGTCTGACGGGCGCGAGTAGAGGAAAGCCGATCTGCTGCACTCCTGACAGGGGGGGTCTGCGCTGATTCATTATCAGTGTAGCCCCCCCCCAGAGGATGCCCACCGAGGACCACCAGGGATGGTGACCATGGATGCCCACCCAGGGCCACCAGGGATGCCACCCAGGACCACCAGTTATGAACTTTAGAGGTGCCAATCAGTGCCCATTGTAGATGCCAATCAGTACCCAGCAGTAAAGCCTGCCAGTGCCTCCTCATCAGTGCTGCCTACCAGAGCCATCTATCAGTGTTGCCCATCAGTGCCACCTATGAGTGCCCATCAATGCCCATCAGTGCTGCATATTAGTGCCTCATCATCAGTGCAACCTCACCAGTGCCGCCTTATCAGTGCCCATCAGTGAAGGAGAAAAATTACTTATAACAAAAACAAAGAAAAAAAGGAAAATTTATTGTCAAATACTTACCGTAATTTTCCTTTCCTGATGGACTCCATGGCAGCCTACGTGTGGGTTAACCCCGCCTCCTCTCCAATGCTATAGGACCCCATTCCCATAAATGAGTGCTCACCACTAGCTACTGCGTTCCGTAACTAGCCTACTCGTTGACCAATGGGTGGGAACTCCGTCTGCCATGGAGTCCATCAGGAAAGGAAAATTACGGTAAGTATTTGACAATAAATTTTCCTTTTTCCTGACAGACTCCATGGCAGCCTACGTGTGGGAAATAACTAGCCAACCACACGGGTGGGTATGCATGATCAAAACATAAATTTTAATTTGTCCTATCGGTCGATAGGATTTGTAACCCAAAGTTTACAGAGGATAGAGAGGCAGGCTCTATACAATAATGCAACATGAAGGTATTAATAGAAGCCCATGAAGCTGCCTTGCAGATGGTATCTGGAGCCACATGTCGAGCCGCTGCCCACGAGGCTGCCATTCCTCTGGTGGAATGGGCTGTCACCGCCTTTGGAGGAGCCAAGCCCTTAGCCCTATATGCCTGTTGTATGGTCTGTACGATCCAGGACGCGATAGTCCTGGTTGAGGCTTTCTTCCCTATATTGCTGCCTGAGTGAAGCACGAAGAGATGACTAGAACGTCTAAAGGGAGAAGTAACTTTGAGATATTCTTTAATAGCTTCGCCCACATCTAGAGGGTGATTCTCAGTGGACCCTGGGGTCCTAAATGTAGGTAAAACGATCTCTTGATTGACGTGGAATACTGAAGACACTTTTGGGTTGGAACCCAGCATAGGAATTAGGACTACCCGGTCTGGGAAAAAACGTTAGGAAGGGTTCTTCGTGACCAAGTGATGCAATTTCAGAGACCCTTTTGGCTGAGGTAATGGCCACTAAGAAGGCCACCTTTGCTGAAAAGACCTTGATAGGGAGCGGGGAGGGCCCCGAAGTACTGAGTCCAGAGATCGAGTCAAGGACTAATGGAAGGTCCCATTTGGGGAACCTAGGCTTTCTCTGGGGCTTGAGTCTCGATGCGCCTCGGAAAAATTGTCTAACCAGAGGATGAACTGCCCATGAAGTGCCGGAGAAGGCCGAAAGTGCCGAAACTTGGACTCTCAGAGAGCTGACACATAAATGTAAATCTAGGCCCGTTTGGAGGAAACTGAGAACGTCCTGGACTTCTGGATGTCTAAAAGACCTGCCCTGAGGAGAGCAGAACTCCACGAATTTGGACCAGATCCTTCCATAGACTTTATTTGTACTGGATCTTCTCGAGCTCATGAGAGTGGATATTACTTCTGAGGCACAATCTAGGGATTCCAGCCTCTCCCTCTCAAGAACCAGACCATCAGTCTCAGCACTGCAGGACAAGGGTGCAGGACTGACCCTTGAGAAAGAAGGTCCGGTCTGAGAGGGAGAGGCACTGGGTCCCGACAGCTGAGCTGGACCAGGAGAGGGAACCAGGGCCTGTTCGGCCAGTAGGGAGCTATTGTCACCACTTCCACTGGCTCCGCTCGGAGCCTCTGCAGGAATCTCAGCAAAACTGGCAGTGGTGGAAAGGCGTATGCCCGCTTGAACCTCCACTGATCCGTCAAGGCATCTGTCCCGATGGCTTGACTGCAGAGCCCCCGGGTGTAGAACTTCTTCAGCTTGCGATTGCAGGGGGAAGCAAACAGATCTACTTCGGGATCGGTCTTTAGTGACAAGATCCACCTGAACGTCTCTATGTGGAGAGACCACTCGTTGTTGTCCAACTCGGTCCGTGACAGGAAGTCTGCTTGAGTGTTTTGGACGCCTGGGACAAAGACTGCCAAGATGTTGGCAAGGTATTTCTGCGCCCACGATAGGATGGGCTCGACTTCCCGAAGGAGTGTGGGACTCCGAGTACCCCCTTGCCTCTTCACATATGATACTGCTGTGGTGTTGTCCATTCTCAACAGCACTGACTCCCCCATCAGGAGATGAGAGAAGAACTGTAGGGCACACCAGGCCGCACGAAGTTCCAAGACATTCGACCCTGGGTTGGGGAGACATGTTTCCCACTTGCCTTGGGCCAGGTTCGACCCACAATGGGCTTCCCAACCGGTACCGCTGGCATCGGTCGTGACCGTCACCCAGGAGATGGGAGCGATGGAGTGGCAAGTCAGGAGGTTCTTGCGCTGAAGCCACCAGAAGAGGCTGTTTCTCATTGTAGATGCTATGCGGATGACCTGATTCTTGTCCCGTGACTTCCATTGCCGTAGGAGGCCTGACTGGAAGGGACGCAATCTCCATAAGGCCCATTTGACCATGGGAGTCGTAGAAACCATCGTGCCAACGACTTTCAGGCACTGAGAGGCTTTCATTTGCCGTGCATGTAGAGCCCGGGAGACTCTGTCTCGAACTGTAGGAATTTTCTGTAGTGGAAGGGAGATAGTGTTTGCCACTGTATCGAACTGGGCTCCCAGATATATTAGACGCTGAGTTGGGCTCAGTTGACTCTTTTCTATGTTTAGGAGCCACCCGAAGTTGGACAGAGTGGAGATTACTTGATCCCGGTGGACCAGCAACTGCTCCCTGCTCTGGGACAGCACCAGCAGGTCGTCCAGGTAGTGGTAAAGACGTACCCCTTTGGATCTTATTAGTGCCACCGTAGCTAGGAGGACCTTTGAAAAGACCCGGGGGGACGTTGTCAGCCCGAAGGGGAGGCAAATAAATTGAAGATGATCTGACCCAATGTGAAAGCGGAGGTATTTGTGAAATTCTTTTTCCACTGGAACGTGGAAATAAGCGTCCTTCAGGTCGATTGATATCATCCAGTCGCCTGGTTGTATGGCTCTCTGAATGGTCACCAAGGTTTCCATCTTGAACCTTCCATTCTCTATGAATCCGTTGAGATATGTGAGGTCTATGACTGGGCACCAAGAGCCCCCCTTTTTTTGAACTAGGAAGAGAGGGGAGTATATCCCCTGAAACCATTCGTCCTGTGGTACATGTACTACTGCTCCTTGAATTTTCAGGAGGTCCACATAGGACAGCAAAATTTGTTTCTGATCCTCTGCCCGAGGGAGAAGAGTGGAGACGAACCTTGGGTGCGGAGTCCTGGAAAAGGCCCATCTGTGGCCTGACGAGACCGTCCTTATGACCCAGAAGTCTGAGATCGAGGCCACCCAGACGTGCCGGAAGAGGAGCAGACGAGCCCCCACCCGGCCCGCCTGGGCGGGCGTAACCTCAAAAAGATTTAGCCTGATCACGAGCACTGGACGTTTGATTTTTAACGGGTTTGCGGAAGGATGACTGCCCTCTGCTCCAATTCTTCCTAAAGTCCCGGCCAGGCTTGTAGGAGCGTGCTTCCCTGGAGCGCTCCGGACTTTGTCTTCTGAACTGGGGCTTCTTTCGACCCAGCATGCGCCTGTCCTGGGGAAGAAAACCCAATTTGCCACCTGTGGCTCGCGTAATGGCATCGTCAAGCTTATTGCCAAACAGTGAGGACCCCTCAAACGGGATTTTACACCACGCTTGCTTAGAACCAGGGTCCGCAAGCCAGGGACGCAACCAGAGGGCTCTCTTGGCCGTAACTGAGGACAGCATAATACGAGCCAGAAGGCGGATCAGGTCAATGGACGCCTCCCCCAGGAAGACCGCTGCAAGCTTCAGCTCTGCGGCTGCTGAACTTCCAGCCAGTTCTTCTGACACGCCTTTAAGGAAGGCTTCCACGTTCTCCGTCCAGGCCTCCATGGCCTTAGACATGGCCGCTAATGCCAGGGCTGGTTTACAGGCCATACCCGCGAGCCCATAGATTCTTTTTAGATCTAGGTCTATCTTCCTCTCGAGCCCATCTTTAAAAGATACTGCGTCTTCTAGAGGAAGAGTCACATGTTTGGCCAGACGCATAAGAGCTGCGTCCACAAGGGGAGTATTCTCCAAATTCTTTACTTCTTCTGACTTGAAGGGGTACAATCTGGAGGTTTTATTAGACATGGAGGATTTTTTCTCTGTTTTACTCCATTCTTCCTCAATGATTTCCTTTAGCTCTGGAAGGAGCGGAAAGTTTGCGCGTTCTCTCCCCAGGTGCTTGAAGAATTTTTTCTGCTTGGCTGGGGGAGTGGAAGGGTCTTCCCACTTCAAGGCTTCCTTGATTGCTTTGATTAAAGGGGAAACCATCTCGAAGTCGAACCCTCCAATGACCTCCTCATTAATAGACTCATCCTCTGAGGAGTCAGGAGAGGTAATATAGGGCTGCGAAGTACCCGGATCATCGCGGGCCTCTTCCGCCGGCGGGCCAGACGCGGTGGTAGACTGGCTCAATGTGCGAGGTGCTTCCCTCTCCATTAGGGATTGCTGTACCACTCGTTTCACAAGAGACTCTATACGCTGGTTTTCCGTATCTTTTTCCCCAACCGCACGGGCAAAACAACGGTCACATAAGGACTTGCCCTCCGGAACTCGTGTCCTACATCCCCAGCAGGCTCTGTGGTCTGAGCGGCTGTCATGGCGGTGGGAGCGGTGTCTTGAGGAGGAACGAGAGCGTCTCCTCTGGTGGGAACCGGACTGTGAGTCTCGTCTGGATGAAGATGAATTGTATTGTGGCTTGGCAAGGTCATTGGCATTCTGGACCGCATTTAGCGGGTCCGACCTAGAAGGGCTGGGAAGAGAAAAAATAGGGGAAGGGGAGAGAAGAATGGCAGAACATGGTATCAGCACGACAATAATGTGCATAAATCTCATCCCCTCCCCTCATGAGCACATACCTTGTGCGTGAGGGCTGGCCACTTAAAGGCGGTGAATTGTTCATAACCAGGGACACGAAATGTCACTTTAATAGTCTGCAGGGATAATGGTCTAAGAAAACCTAGGCATCAAATATGAAAAGGTTTTAGAGAAAAGAAAAAACTCTGCTTGCCTCATTTTTTTTTTTTTTTTTTTTAATATGCACAAAGCATGTACCAATGTATATTCAAGGCAAAGGAAAAACAACTTCCAGCCGCATAAGTATATATATTTAGATAAACATATATAATGATAAAAGAACATTTTCCATTATTTTGCTCTTTTTTTTTTTTTTGCAGAGGTTTCCACCACTCACCTGGAGACCAGCAGGGATCCGCTCCTCCTTTCCCTACCAAGGGAGATCCCAACTCAACAGGACAGGAGGGCGGAATTTAAATTCCCCGCCCGTGACATCCCTATCCCCTACTGCACACGCGCAAAGGGGAACCGCCGTACGGCGCTTGCGCGGACGACGAACGAGCCGCCGTACTGCACATGCGCGAGCCAAACCTCGCTCTCAGGGTGGCTACGGCGCAGGTGCCAGCGGCGGAGACTTCCGCAACCCGGAAGTGCCGTGGCCGGCTGGAACGCACGCGAACCAGCCGCCATGAGGGGGATAGGACACACTGGACCACCAGGGAAAATACAGACAACACATAGAAATACTGCCATGGAGTATGAGAAAACAGCCACAGACCTTGCCAGCCGTTGATGAGAACTGTCCGCCGGGCATACAGAGGCGACCACCCATCCACCAAGGGGGAACATTCAAGCTTCTTTAAGCTACTCGCCCGCTCATAGCTGGGCTTTTTGAGCTGCACCGCACAGGTATGCCAATCTTGGATTCAATCAATCTTGATGCGAACAGCATGTGTAGGTCCATAGAGGAGGACAAAAAAGGAACGCAGTAGCTAGTGGTGAGCACTCATTTATGGGAATGGGGTCCTATAGCATTAGAGAGGAGGCGGGGTTAACCCACACGTAGGCTGCCATGGAGTCTGTCAGGAAACTTTTTTTTTTACATTTTGGGTCTTTTTTTATTTGTTTAGCAAAAACAAAAAAACGCGATGGTAATCAAATACCACCACAAGAAATCTCTATTTGTGGGAACAAAATGAAAATTTTTTTGCTTGGGTACAGTGTTGCATGACCGTGCAATTGTCATTCAAAGTGTGACAGCGCTGAAAGCTGAAAATTGGTCTGGGCAGGAAGGGGGGAAATTGCCCGGTAGGCAAGTGGTTAAACAAAAACAGTGAGCCCATAAGTCACCAACGAGGCATAAATAAGTGAACAGGTATTTTGACCATTGAATCACCAACAGAATCCTCCACCCTGTGATAAAACCTCCACCAAACTAAGGATGTGCTCTTACCAAAGAGCACTGACCACCTATTATGGGGGTCGAAGAAGGCTCTTGTATCTCAAATGCTCCATCACCATTTGTTAATCAGCATATGAAAAATAGGGGGGGATCACTCCAGGCAGCCAGTAGGGAAATCTCAAATCTTCTTGTTCCAAGCAGAAGCATCACATGGCATACCCCAACAAGAAACAAATAGCCACAATAGTGTAAAATCTTAACAGGAGGGCTTTTATTGAAAGTAATGCACTTACATGCCAGCAGATAAAAAACAGTGTGTAATGGGCACATTAGCATCCGTTTGCTCTCATCCAAACGTGATGACAGGAAACGAAACCTCAGCCCGACCGGTTTCGTCACTACAAGGACTTCTTCTGGGACGTGGGCATCTTTCCCCATCATCACTCATAAATAATCCTCGTATCCGTCTCAGCCTCTTTCCCATCTCCTACTCCGTGAGGTTCATTGCAATAAACCAAACCTCGTTCTGAACAGATACGTTGTTCAAACGTCATTTGGAGTCCATTATTATTGTAAGTTATACATACCGTAATTATATTGTAAGTTGTACACAGGGATTCACCCTGTGGTTTTTCACATACAGTGCCTTGGAAAAGTATTCATATCCCTTGAAATTCTTCAAATTTTGTCATTTTACAACCAAAAACGTAAATGTATTTTATTGGGATTTTATGTGATAGACCAACACAAATGGCACATAATTGTGAAGTGGAAAGAAAATGATAAATGGTTTTCCAATTTTTTTACAAATAAATATCTGAAAAGTGTACATTTGTATTCTGCCCCATTTACTCTGATACCCCTAACTAAAATCTAGTGGAACCAATTGCCTCCAGAAGTCACCTAATTAGTAAATGTGTGTATTTAATCTCCGTATAAATACAGCTGTTCTGTGAAGCCCTCAGAGGTTTGTTAGATAACCTTAGTGAACAAACAGCATCATGAAGGCCAAGGAACACACCAGACTGGTCAGCGATAAAGTTGTTGAGAAATTTAAAGCAGGGTTAGGTTATAAAAAAATATCCCAAGCTTTGAACATCTCACAGGGCTCTGTTCAATCCATCATCTTAAAATTGAGAGTATGACACAACTGCAAACCTACCAAGACATGGCCGTCCATCTAAACTGACAGGCCAGGCAAGGAGAGCAATAATCAGAGAAGCAACCAAGAGGCCCATGGTAACTCTGGAGGAGCTGCAGAGATCCACAGCTCAGGTGGGAGAATCTGTCCACAGGACAACTATTAGTCGTGCTCTCCACAAATCTGGCCTTTATGGAAGAGTGGCAAGAAGAAAGTCATTGTTGAAAGAAAGCCATTAGATGTTCTGTTTGGAGTTTGCGAGAAGCCATGTGGAGGACACAGCAAACATGTGGAAGAAGGTCCAGAGAGATTACTGCTCTAAGTGATTACCCCGTGTTAATACCATCCTTGTGCATAGGAGATGAAGGATGCCAGCTCAGCAAAGGCAATTAGCAGAAAAAATAAAATTGGACGGCCAAACTCCAATATAATACCTTTATTGATATAAACGGATCCATACACCAACAGAGGCACAGGTACAGGTGATAGCTGTATGGATCGGTTTATATCAATAAAGGTATTATATTGGCGTGCGGCCAGAGGCGGCTCTCTAATTAGGCAAAGTAGGCGGTCGCCTAAGGCCTCGCCCTCCCAGGGGCCTCGCCCCCGCCTACTTTGCCTAATGAACCGCCTCTGGCTATCCTCATACTACATCAGTCCCAGGTGCAGTCAGCGGAGCTTCGTGCTGCCTCGTTCAGAGTACAGTCAGTCCGCCTCCTCTCTGCTTTGTAACACCCCGTCCCACCAGGGCACTGCCCAGTCTCCACCCTTTTCAAGAAAACTCCACTGGAACAGCAGGTGTCCTTCTCATCAGAACACCAGCAGACACACACACAGAGACCGTCAACTGCCCCGTCCCACCCCGCCCCGCCCGCCAGCAAATCCTGTCCGTCCTTACAGCTGATATCTTGTGCAAGGGCACAGCTAGCACCTCAGCACAGGATCACAGAGTCCACCCTCCTTCCAGGGCGGGGCTTCCGTGGTGGAGGTGGAGCCAATTCCAGTACGCTGTAGCCTGTCTGTGTGCAGCCGACTGACTGAGCTGTGAGGGGACAGAGCCTTGCTATGTATGAGGTACATGGGCTTGGGGGGTGGCACATGTGACTGGGGGGATTACATGTGACTGGGGGTGTGCAGGTGACTGGGGGGTGTACATGTGATTGGGGGGGTGTGCAGGTGACTGGGGGGTGTACATGTGACTGGGGGGGGTGTGCAGGTGACTGGGGGCGTGCAGGTGACTAGGGGGTGTACATGTGATTGGGGGGGTGTGCAGGTGACTGGGGGCGTGCAGGTGACTAGGGGGTGTACATGTGATTGGGGGGGTGTGCAGGTGACTGGGGGGGTGCAGGTGACTGGGGGGGTACAGGTGACTGGGGGGTGTGCAGGTGACTGGGGGGGTACAGGTGACTAGGGGGGTGCAGGTGACTGGGGGCCTGCGTGTGACTGGGGGGTGTGCAGGTGACTGGGGGGGTGTGCAGGTGACTGGGGGTGTGCAGGTGACTAGGGGGTGTACATGTGATGGGGGGGGGGTGTGCAGGTGACTGGGGGGGTGTGCAGGTGACTGGGGGTGTGCAGGTGACTAGGGGGTGTACATGTGATGGGGGGTGTGTGCAGGTGACTGGGGGGTGTGCAGGTGACTGGGGGGTGTGCAGGTGACTGGGGGGTGTGCAGGTGACTGGGGGGTGTGCAGGTGACTGGGGGTGTGCAGGTGACTGGGGGGTGTGCAGGTGACTGGGGGGTGTGCAGGTGACTGGGGGTGTGCAGGTGACTGGGGGGTGTGCAGGTGACTGGGGGGTGTGCAGGTGACTGGGGGTGTGCAGGTGACTAGGGGGTGTACATGTGACTGGGGGGTGTGCAGGTGACTAGGGGGTGTGCAGGTGACTGGGGGGTGTACGTGTGACTAGGGGGGTGTAGGTGACGGGGGGTGTGCAGGTGACTGGGGGGTGTACGTGTGACTAGGGGGGTGCAGGTGACTGGGGGGTGTGCAGGTGACTGGGGGGTGTGCAGGTGACTGGGGGGTGTGCAGGTGACTGGGGGGTGTGCAGGTGACTGGGGGGTGCAGGTGACTGGGGGTGTACATGTGACTGGGGGGTGTGCAGGTGACTGGGGTGTTGAGAGCACTGACACCAGCACACAGTACTAAGTATTAATTAAAATGAATTGCATATATTAAGGAGCACTGGTGTCAGTGTGTTCTCAGCCCTGGTGTCAGTGTGCTCTATCTCAGCGCTGGTGTCAGTGTGCTCTATATCAGCGCTTGTGTCAGTGTGCTCTATCTCAGCCCTGGTGTCAGTGTGCTCTATGTCAGCGCTGTTGTCAGTGTGCTCTATGTCAGCGCTGTTGTCAGTGTGCTCTATGTCAGCGCTGTTGTCAGTGTGCTCTATGTCAGCGCTGGTGTCAGTGTGCTCTATCTCAGCGCTGGTGTCAGTGTGCTCTATCTCAGCGCTGGTGTCAGTGTGCTCTATCTCAGCGCTGGTGTCAGTGTGCTCTATCTCAGCGCTGGTGTCAGTGTGCTCTATCTCAGCGCTGGTGTCAGTGTGCTCTATATCAGCGCTTGTGTCAGTGTGCTCTATCTCAGCCCTGGTGTCAGTGTGCTCTATCTCAGCCCTGGTGTCAGTGTGCTCTATGTCAGCGCTGTTGTCAGTGTGCTCTTAGTCCTGCTGTCAGTGTGCTCTATGTCAGCCCTGGTGTCAGTGTGCTCTATGTCAGCGCTGGTGTCAGTGTGCTCTATGTCAGCGCTGGTGTCAGTGTGCTCTATGTCAGCGCTGGTGTCAGTGTGCTCTATGTCAGCGCTGGTGTCAGTGTGCTCCATGTCAGCGCTGGTGTCAGTGTGCTCCATGTCAGCGCTGGTGTCAGTGTGCTCTATGTCAGCGCTGGTGTCAGTGTGCTCTATGTCAGCGCTGGTGTCAGTGTGCTCTATGTCAGCGCTGGTGTCAGTGTGCTCTATGTCAGCGCTGGTGTCAGTGTGCTCTATGTCAGCGCTGGTGTCAGTGTGCTCTATGTCAGCGCTGGTGTCAGTGTGCTCTATGTCAGCCCTGGTGTCAGTGTGCTTTATGTCAGCCCTGGTGTCAGTGTGCTTTATGTCAGCCCTGGTGTCAGTGTGCTCTCAGCCCTGGTGTCAGTGTGCTCTATCTCAGCCCTGGTGTCAGTGTGCTCTCAGCCCTGGTGTCAGTGTGCTCTATCTCAGCCCAGGTGTCAGTGTGCTCTCAGCCCTGGTGTCAGTGTGCTCTATGTCTGCGCTGGTGTCAGTGTGCTCTATCTCAGCGCTGGTGTCAGTGTGCTCTATGTCAGCGCTGGTGTAAGTGTGCTCCATGTCAGCGCTGGTGTCAGTGTGCTCCATGTCAGCGCTGGTGTCAGTGTGCTCTATGTCAGCGCTGGTGTCAGTGTGCTCTATGTCAGCGCTGGTGTCAGTGTGCTCTATCTCAGCCCTGGTGTCAGTGTGCTCTATCTCAGCCCTGGTGTCAGTGTGCTCTATCTCAGCCCTGGTGTCAGTGTGCTCTCAGCCCTGGTGTCAGTGTGCTCTATCTCAGCCCTGGTGTCAGTGTGCTCTATCTCAGCCCAGGTGTCAGTGTGCTCTCAGCCCTGGTGTCAGTGTGCTCTATGTCTGCGCTGGTGTCAGTGTGCTCTATCTCAGCGCTGGTGTAAGTGTGCTCCATGTCAGCGCTGGTGTCAGTGTGCTCCATGTCAGCGCTGGTGTCAGTGTGCTCCATGTCAGCGCTGGTGTCAGTGTGCTCCATGTCAGCGCTGGTGTCAGTGTGCTCTATCTCAGCGCTGGTGTCAGTGTGCTCTATCTCAGCGCTGGTGTCAGTGTGCTCTATCTCAGCGCTGGTGTCAGTGTGCTCTATCTCAGCGCTGGTGTCAGTGTGCTCTATCTCAGCGCTGGTGTCAGTGTGCTCTATCTCAGCGCTGGTGTCAGTGTGCTCTATCTCAGCCCTGGTGTCAGTGTGCTCTATCTCAGCCCTGGTGTCAGTGTGCTCTATCTCAGCCCTGGTGTCAGTGTGCTCTATCTCAGCCCTGGTGTCAGTGTGCTCTATCTCAGCCCTGGTGTCAGTGTGCTCTATCTCAGCCCTGGTGTCAGTGTGCTCTATCTCAGCCCTGGTGTCAGTGTGCTCTATCTTAGCCCTGGTGTCAGTGTGCTCTAAGTACTGGTGTGATGGAGCACACTGACACCAGCGCTGAGATAGAGAGTACTGACACCAATACTCCTAATATATGCAATTAATTTTTATTGCTTGAATTATTATTTTTTTCCCATTATAGACGTTAATGGGGCCTCAGTTCTAGGTTATGCCTAAGGCCTCACCAAGCCTAGAGCCGCCTCTGCGTGCGGCCATCCAATTTTATTTTTTCTGCTATGGGGAAGAAGGTGCTCTGGTCAGATGAGACCAAAATTAAACTTTTTGGCCTAAAAGCAAAATGCTATGTGTGGCGGAACACTAATGCCCTGTACACACGATCGGACGTTCCGACAACAAAATCCATCAGATTTTTATAATTTTTTTCACAAAATAGAGATTTCTATTGGTGGTATTCAATCACACGCCGACTGGGCCATAGCTGAAAAAGGGCTGCAGTGGTGATGGCTTATTCTGGGAGGGCGTCCATGGATGTCCTCCCGGAATCTTGCTCCCGCGCGCCCCCGAGAATATCCATGACCTGGACCCGGCGCATTGCGGATCATGGTAAATGGGGCCACTGACAGCCATCCATTTATTCTCAGCCAGCCATCCATCCATGCTCAGCCGTACCCAGTCATACTCAGCCATACCCAGCCGTACCCATCCATACTCAGCCGTACCCATCCATACTCAGCCGTACCCAGCCATACTCAGCCGTACTCAGTCGTACTCAGTCGTACCCATCCATACTCAGCCGTACCCAGCCGTACCCATCCACCCCAATCCATACTCAGCCGTACTCAGCCATACCCAGTCATTCTCAGCCGTACCCATACATACGCAGCCGTACTCAGCCATACCCAGTCATTCTCAGCCGTACCCATACATACGCAGCCGTACTCAGCCATACCCAGTCATACTCAGCCATACTCAGCCGTACCCATCCGAACTCAGCAGTACTTAGCCGTACCCAGCCATACTCAACCATACCCATCCATACGCAGCCATACCCAGCCGCACTCAGCCATACTCAGCCGTACCCATCTATGCTCATCCATCCATCCATATTCAGGAGAGACTTGTGAAGGGAGCCGGAGCGTCAGCGTACACGGAACATGGAGCATAGAGTCCAAAGCTGACATTTAGAGAGCGAGTGCAAGTGGGAGAGAGTCCCTGGATCTGGACGCTGAGTGCCTGCTTTTAGCCTGCTTGCTGGGGTTGCAGCCATCCGCTCCCTGGGTCTCCTGTAATTAAGAGACCATTTCTATCTGGTAAGAGGCAGCAATTTTTCCAAGAGGTGGAGGTCTGTCTACGCACTCTATTTTTCACCACAGCAAGATTGTGTTACATTATTTCACAGAGCACTTGGAGACAAGTCATTTTCTATGCATGTTAATTTAACACGGATGGACTATTATCATTACTGTTTTTGTTGAGCTACGGACTTTTTTTGGGTTTATTGTATTTTTCTTTTTTTTTTTTTTTTATCAAAGAGTTTTATTAAGGTAATCAAAAGGTTTAACAATCAAAGCCATCGCACATTGGTGTAATGATACAAATGTATAGGACATTTTACAATCCTAGAATGTTACAATCATCTACTAGATCAACTTAATCTAGGAATGCTGTGGATTCAACCCGATAACCATCGAAGCCCTGAGCCTATAGAAACAAACTTACAAGTAAGAATATCTAGTGCCCCCTCTATATGAATGAGTGAGGTAGGTCAGAATGCTAATACAAATAACATCTTCATCTGATGGCAATGAGAACTTCAAACAAAATTTTTCAGTTTATAGTATTTGAAAAGAAATAATAGAAGGAAGGAAAGAAAAAGATAAAGGTATGAAGCAGGGTGGACTTATTTAATGAGGGGCGATGACTCTCTCCCCTTGGTCCGCACAGAGCATCAAAGCCTGTCTCATGGAGTATGCGTCGCTCCTACCATTAGAGCGGTGTTAATTACTCATTAGGAGGTCGTATTTTGTTGAAACCTTAAAATGGAACCATGGGGTCCATGTCCTGTGGTAT
Organism: Lithobates clamitans; assembly: GCA_037952925.1. NCBI lineage: Eukaryota > Metazoa > Chordata > Amphibia > Anura > Ranidae > Lithobates > Lithobates clamitans. Next base: position 813,423 of record JBBGZY010001103.1, on the reverse strand, counting down.
CTTTCTATGTTGTCAGCAGTTTGGGCCAGTAAGTCTTCCATGTGACCAATCTCGGAGACCTTCTGCAGCCATTCCTTTACAGAAGGGGCCTGTGTGCTCTTCCAACGCAGTGGAATCAGAGCCTTAGCGGCGTTTAAAAGGTGCTTTGTTAGAGATTTTTTATATCTTTTGTACGGGAAATTGGAAATGTGGAGTAGACAAGAGAGAGACTGGTCTCCGTGATCTGTCGTATGATATCCCGCACCTCTGACCAGTAGGTTTCGAGGATTGGGCATTGCCACCAAATATGTAAGAGTCCCCAGTTCAGTCCCACATCTCCAGCATCTATCCGTAGTCTCAGGAAACCATGTTTGAAGTTTCTGTGGAGTGGCGTACCATCTAGTCAGCAGCTTGTACGCTGTCTCTTGTATTTTCGAGCTAATGGAGCATTTGTGTGCTAAAGTACATGCCGTCTGCCACTGGTTGTCAGTGAAGTCTTTCTGCAATGCCCCTGACCATTCCCTTCTGAATCTGTCTCTAGCTATATTTGGAGGGAATTGGAGCCAGGAATATGTAGCCGAGGTCGCCCTCAGAAAGTCATTTCCCTTTAAGCATGCTGTCTCTAATGGAGTCAGAGGTCTCCGAAAGTGGGTTTGTTTAGTCCTATCTGTGAGAAAGCTACGTAGTTGAAAGTATGACCATTTAGGTAAGCAGGGAAGGTTGAGATCATCTTTCAATGTTAAGTAATTTTTCACCTTGTCATTGCTGAAACATTCACCAGCGGTCAGTGGTTTCTGTGGGTTTTGAGACCTAAAAAACCTGCCCGTCAGACCCGGAATAAAATCTGGGTTATTTTGAATAGGAGTTAGGGGGCTGAGTTGTGTCGTTAAGTCAGATTTCTTAATCACTTTTTGGAAGGCCTCTATGGTGGTCCCAGTTAATGGATGTTGTTTTATGGAGTGGTGTTGTTTTCCCCAAGGAATCCATGGGGAGAACCTGAGTGTGCCTGTGGTGAGTGTCTCTTCTAATTTAACCCAGTCTTTTGCCCTCCCATGACAGTGCCAATCAATCACTCTAGTGAGGTGCGAGGCTAGATAGTAGTTTTGGAAGTGTGGCAGACTCATTCCCCCCCGCTCCTTGGGTCTAGTGAGGAAGTCGAATTTGATTCTAGGGCGTTTATGTCCCCATAGAAAGCGCGTGAGGACCGCTTGAAGTTGTTTAAAGAAATTTAGTGGAATCTTAACCGGAAGTGCCCTAAGGAGGTACAACAGTCTGGGTAGAATGGTCATTTTGAGAATGGCTGCTCTACCAAACCAGGAAAAGTGTTTAGAGTTCCAACTCTGTAAGTCTGAGGCGATGTTGCGTAGCATAGGGGGGAAATTCTTTTCATAAGTTTTTGTCAATGTCGAGGGGAGTGCAACTCCCAAGTATTTAAGGGTGCCCTTCACCCATCTAAATGGGCAATTCCCCTGCGTTTTGGCTAGTACATCTTCTGTTAATGTAACATTCATCGCCTCAGACTTAGAGTAGTTTATTTTGAGGTTAGAGATAAACCCATAGTGCGCAAACTCTTTCAGTAGGTTAGGAATTGTAGTATGTGGTTTTGTCAGGAAAACAGTAGATCGTCCGCATAGGCAGCCGTCTTGTAAGTTTTGTTTGCTACCTCAAAACCTGAAATAGATGGGTTTTTGTTGACCTGCCTGATAAATGGCTCCAATGAGAGTATAAACAGCAACGGTGAAAGGGGACAGCCCTGCCTCGTGCCATTCGAGATCTGGATCTTATCTGATAGTATGCCATTTACTTTTATCCTGGCAGACGGATCTTGGTACAGGGCCGCAATCCAGGATAACATATGCGTTCCCAAGCCCACACGACGGCAAACTGCCATCATGTAATCCCAAGAAATCCGATCGAAAGCCTTCTCCGCATCCGTAGACAGGAGAAGGCCCTCGATGCCCCCGGATTTAGCTGCATGTGTCAGGAGAAGAGCCTTAATAATGTTGTCTCTTGCCTCTCTTCCTGGCATGAAGCCAACTTGGTCCGGGCCAATCAAAGATGCAAGGAGTGGCTGTAGTCTGTTAGCCAGTATTTTGGACAGTAATTTGAGGTCTAGATTCAACAGCGAAATGGGTCTATAGCTAGGGCACTCTGTGGGATCTTTACCTGATTTGTGGATCACCGTTATGTGGGCCGCAAGAAAATCCCGGGGTACCTGTCTAGGTGTAGAGAGTGAATTCAGGGCTCTGGTCAATGGTGCCGCTAATATTTCGCTAAACGTTTTGTAATAGATGGAGGTATAACCATCAGGACCTGGACTCTTCCCGGGCTTAAGTCCCTTAATTGCCCCCTGAATTTCCTCTATCGTTATCATATCCTCAAGAGGGTCTGTCACTTCTGTTTCTAGATGAGGTAAGCCACTGTCTGTCAGATAGTCCTGGATGGCCTGTTTTCTATCTGGTGGCAATGAGGGAGGTCTGTGTTGTTGTGTTAGGTTGTAGAGTTTGGAGTAGTAATTGTGGAACTGTGTCGCGATTGCTTCCGAAGTCACTTCTAATGGCCCACCTGGCGATCTGATACCCAGTATAGCATTATTTGTACAAGTTTCTCTTAAGGCCCTTGCCAAAAACCGTCCAGTCTTGTCTCCTGATTCATAATAGACTTTCTTTTTAAAGAATAATGAACTCCGTGCTTTAGTTTGAAAGATTTGTTGTAGAGTTTTCCTAGTGTCTAGAAGATCTCTGGCAGTCTGAGACGCTAGTGAATGTTTGTGTGAGGCTTCCAGTCTGCGAATTTTATCAGTCAAGTCACGAATTTCTTTTTCTTGTCTTTTTTTGCGTTGGGCACCCATGTTAATAAGTACTCCTCTAATAGTACATTTGTGTGCCTCCCAAATCGTCAGCGGATCCATATCCTGAGTATTGTTATGTAGAAAATAGTCAGTTATTGCTTCCCTAATGCGCGGGAGTAATTCAGGGTCCGTTAACAAAGAGGCGTTCAGTCTCCATGTATTAGACCTGGGCGGTAAGACCTGTAGGTCTAACTCTAGGGAGATGGGTGCATGGTCTGATAGCGACTGAACGCCGATATGGGCCCCTGATACGGTCTGAAGGTCCCTTTGTGAAATGTATATGTAGTCGATTCGTGAATATCTGTCATGTGGTATAGAGTGGAAAGTGAAGTCCCGTGAGTCAGGATGAAGGAATCTCCAAGCGTCAACCAACTGAAGTGAGTTTAAGCATTGTTTGATTTTTTTAAGTGCTCTGTATGTCATGTAAGATTTTCCAGAAGAGGTGTCTGCCATGGGGTTTAGTGGTACATTTAAGTCCCCTCCCATAATAAGTAGACCTGATGTAAAACCCTTAAGCTCCCGGGTAACCTTCTGACAGAAGGCAACCTGAGAAGAATTTGGGAAGTACACGTTCGCCAGTGTCACAGTCCTTTGGCCGTAGGTTCCCTTAAGGAAAATATAGCGACCCTCAGGATCTGTCAGTCTGTCCGTTAGAGTAAAGGGGGTGTCTTTACTAATTAGAATTGTTACCCCTTTAGTTTTTGCCAAGTCATTGGTAGCGTGATATGCTGTGGTGAAATATTTGTCAGTGATTTTGGGGACATGGTTGGTTCTGAAATGCGTCTCCTGCAGGAAGACAAATTGGGGCCTACCTTTCTTCAGTTCCCTGAGAAGTGAAACCCTTTTCTCAGGGACGTTCAATCCCCTAATGTTTTGGGAGATCACCACAGGCCTCTTCCCCAGGGACGAGAACGCCATCTCTGGTGTTAAAACCAGGGATGGGGTGTTTCTGTTTAGCTCTGTAAAGACAAATCCGTGTTACTTGGTATGCAAAACTGCTATTATCAGACCAAGGAGAGAGAGCGTGGGAAAGATTTAGAAAAGAAAAAGAGAAAGAGAGTAGGAGAAATGGCAAGGAGAAGAATTCGGATTCAGAAATAGAGAACGAATCCTACGTTATTCAGAGAGAATATTTCAATAAGTATACTCTAGACAATATCTATGTTATCTAAAGCAAAAAGCGCACCTGGGTTATAAACTACCGGCCCAGGCGCCCTTTGTGGGATCGAGGGTGGGAGCCCACGGAGATGGAATAGTCTCATCCAGTGGACCCGTGTAGAAGATCAAGTCTCCACCACGAGGCCACTGCACCACACCATGCACAAAAAGAAAAAGAAAAAAAAAGAAAAACGAAAAGAGAAAGAAAACGAGAGAGCGAAAAAGAAAAAAAAAAACTCTCTCTCTCCTCCTCTTCCTCCTCCTCAAAAGTGTGGTATAAGTAGTAAAAAACTAACAATAAGGAACCAAAAAGAACGACACAGCCCAAAAAAAAACATTCTAGACCCAAAAGGGAAAAGAAAAATATTAAGACTATCGTCTTTAAGGATCAACCCTGTAGAAGCAGTAAAACACAGAAAAAAGAATGAGGAAAAATTATTTTCTTTTCTCCTTCTTTTTTCTTTCCCCCTTTTTTCACCCTTTCTTGATAACTGCCAATAGGAGGATGTCCCAAGGAACACCAGACGGTCTTCCTTGCATTCTATGCGAAGCAGTTCTTAACTCCACAGTGTGTTGTCGTCTGTCAAAGATCTTTTTGTGAGCATTGTGAGATCCCAAATCCTTGGCTCAGAGAGATGCAGATCGGAACCTTGGAAGTAGAGTGAATGAGCCTCCTATAAGCGTCCTCTATTATCAGGCTTCTTGGTATATAGGAGGTGGAGGTCGATCTTATCACAGTGTTGCATAGGACAGTTACAAAGCTTGCATGTGAGGGCCATGTAGTTTATGGTAAATAAGCGGAAGATCCTCACTGTCAGCCAATTATATGTAAAATCCTTGTAAGGGTGAAAAGATGTAGATAATAGGGATCCTGGCCTACCCTAATAGCTGGAAAGAGTTATACGGCCAGGCCCCATTATATGTTTCAAATGAATTACTCCGCTGATTGAGACCCATGTGGGTTTTGACGCCTATTCGGAGTTCCTGAGTATTGACCACCGCCGCGACCATTTTTCAGTCTCTTGGAGAACTGTTTCTCTGGTGTGGAGGAGGTTGATGCATGAGGGCTTCTTGCCGGTGGTGGTAATGCAAATTCCTGATACCAATCAGGTAGATCTATATTATCCATGCCCAAACCTGCACAGAAATCAGGTAGTTCAGATGGCCATCGAAGGACGTGTTGTTTCCCAGCTAGCGACACTACCAGAGCAAAAGGAAAGCGCCATGTGTAACGCAAGTCATGTTCCCTGAGTTTGTCCAGGAGGGGGCGCAGGGCCCTACGGTTTTTCAGGGTAATTTGGGAAAGGTCTTGAAATAGCATAATATGTTCACCATTGAATACTATGTGGTCATTTCTGCGAGCCTTTCTCATTATGTCTTCCTTAAGTGGGTAACTTTGAAGACAGCAGATAATATCCCTGGGAGGAGCCGTGTCTGGACCTCTAGCTCTAAGAGCTCTGTGGGCTCTCACAAACTCTATGTCCGTATCCTCCTGTCTCTCTAGCAAGGAATTAAAAACATGTTGCAATGCTGGTATGATCTGATCAGCTTCCACCGTCTTAGGAATCCCCCTCACCCTGATATTGTTCCTCCTCCCACGGTTATCAAGGTCCTCTAAATGTCTGTTCATCTCTATGAACTGCGCGGCGTGTGAGTCAGTCACCTTCTCTAATCTGTGCAGGGCTCTATCCCTGTGCCTGCCCGCTGCCTCCACAGTCTCCATCTTGTCAGATAAAGCTAGCAGATTTGATTTGAGATCCGTGATTGCGGCCGAAAATGTAGACTTAATGTCAGCGGCAAACACGGACATATCTGCATATGTAAGGGGTTTAGCAGAACGGTTGCGTCCCCTACCTGACTCCTCTGTTGCTGACTGTGAGTCTTCGCTGAAATCATCCTCAGCATGAGGAGCCCGCGCCATCTTGGAGCCTGTGCTGCTGCCTCGTGGAGCCGTCTGAGCGTTGAGAAGGTCCGCAATGCTTCTGGCAGCGGAGGAAACAGCGGAATTGCGGCGTGATCGAGAGTGGGGTGTTTGTGCGGTCTGTTTACCCATCTCCGGGTCTGTGCGTTTCGGGTTAACCTGCTTTTAGGCCGTGACGGTCCGGGAGCTCCTCTAGAACGCAGCCATCTCGGTTGCTCGCCAAGCCACGCCCCCTTATTGTATTTTTCTATAATTTTATTATTTTCCCTCATTTACCATGGTTTAGTTTTTTAGCCACGGATTTGTCACAATAGTATTCCTATAGTTATTTGAGATACTCACCTGTCATAGATTGGGTCATGCAATATTGATTTTTTCACACGGACATAGTTAATATCTGTGTCCCATTTAACTAACAGCATTTAGTTTGGTTTATTTTTAAAGTGTGTATTTACATTACTCAGCACTCTTATGTAATTTATCCATTTATTGATTACTATTCACCCTCATATTTCTATGAGGTTTTTTAGGCATTTGCCTGTTGTCACCTTCAGTTTTTAGCGCGACTTTTTGATTTATATATCCATATTCAGCAATACTCATCCATCCATCATCCTCAGCCATCCCATCCATACTCAGCCATACCTAGCCGTACCCATCCATACTCAGCCGTACCCAGCCGTACCCATCCATACTCAGCCGTACCCAGCAATACTCAGCCATACCCAGACGTACACATACATACTCAGCCGTACACATACATACTCAGCCATACCCAGTCATACTCAGCCATACCGAGCCGTACTCAGCCATACCCAGTCATACCCAGCCGTACCCAGCTGTACTCAACCGTACCCATCCATACTCAGCCGTATCCAGGCGTACTCAGCCGTACCTAACCATCCATTTATCCATGCTCAGCCAGCCATCCATCCATACTCAGACAGCCATCCTAATCAGCAATACTCATCCATGCTCATTCATTCATCCATACTCAGCAATACTCATCCATCCATCCATGCTCAGCCATCCCATCCACCCCCATCCATACTCAGTATGGAGTACTCAGCCATACCTAGTCATACTCAGCCATACCCAGCCGTACTCAGCCGTACCCAGTCATAATCAGCCATACTCAGCCGTACCCAGCCGTACGCATCTATACTCAGCCGTACCCGGCTGTACTCAGCAATACTCATTCATGCTCAGTCATCCCATCCATACTCAGCCATCCCCATCCACGGCTCATCCATCCCCATCCACGGCTCATCCATCCCACATCGGTTCTCATCCATGCCACTAGAGTGCCTCACAAAAGTGTAATAGGTAGTCAAATTAGATTTGACATTTATGCCCCTAGAACGCCTGACGGTGCTCCCTGCATGTTGAGTCTCTCTATGTGGCCAGGCTGTGTAAAAGTCTCCCACATGTGCTATCCCCATACTCAGGAGGAGTAGGAGAATCTATTTTGGGGTTTAATTTTTGGTATGTACATGCTATGAGTTAGAAATATTGTATAAATGGGCAATAATAGGCTCCAAAAAGCCACCCTTGAGACCATATCATCTCCAGTGGGAGCCAGAATTGGGGAAACATCTGGACCCAGAGGACTGGCAGGTCATGACTGCTGCAATGTCCAAATGCTTAAGGAATGTACTATTCCTGGAAAACGCTTACAAAGTGCTATATAGGTGGTACTACACTTCTATTCCCCCTTATGTTTCCGTGGGTGTGCTCAAGAAGACACAATGGCACACATTTGGTGGAAATGCCCCAGGGTATGCAGATTGTGGATCAGAATCTATTCACTTCTTCATAACCTTTTTAATACTAGTATAAAGAGAGATCCATATGAGGCCCTTCTAGGGAAGCCAATCACTGAGTTACTACCACCAGAACGTCAATTGGCGACGCATATTTTTCCTGCAACTAAATTGACCATAGCAAAAGCCTGGAAAACCCCGGCTTTCAGCTTTGAAGCAGTCAAAAATTGTGTAAACGATATCATGGTTAATGTGAAGTTGACAGCTGTGCTATCAGATACACATGATAAATTCCTCCGGACTTGGCAACCCTGGGTGTCACATGTCCATCCTTCCCAATTTGATCCAGCATTACTCTCCCTCTGAGATACCTCCACTCCACCCACCCGGGACCCCCCCTTCCTCCTCTTTCGTCTTCTGCACCATTCCCTCTGCAATTACGAGAATTGGTGACAGAGAGCTGTTGGCGATCATTTTAGCCCTGAAAGAATGGAAACATCTCCTCGAAGGTACCACTGTGCTGGTTCTCATTCTTACTGACCATATGAATCTCACATTCTTGTCTGAGGCTAAACGCCTCTCTCCCAGAAGGGCGCGATGGGCTCTTTTCTTGTCAAGTTTCAATTACATTGTCTCATTCTTACCTGGTAATAAGAATGTAAGGGCTGACGCCTTGTCATGACAATTTTTCTCCACTTCCAAGTTGGATTCAGTTATGGTTCCTGTGATTCCTCCTGATCGTATTCTGGCTACGGTTCCCACCAGTCTTACTTCTCCTTTGGGTGCCAAAATTCTTGCTGCTCAGGTCCATGCTCCTCCTGAGAAACCTTGTGACTGCTGCTTTGCCCCAGAGAGTCTCTGTACTGTCGTGCTCCAGACTTACCATTCTCCCAGGGCAGCTGGCCACCCTGGGAAGAATCAACTCGTTTGGGCCATTTCCCAACAATTCTGGTGGCCTAGTCTACGGGCTGATGTAACTGCCTTTGTAGCTGCCTGTTCCGTGTGTGCTCAGAGTAAGACTCCACGACACCTTCCAGTGGGCCTCCTACAACCCATACCCAATGGAGAGAGGCCCTGGACCCACCTGTCTATGGATTTCATTGTGGAGTTACCCAACTCTCAAGGCAACACTGTTATCCTTATGGTGGTTGACCCGTTCTCAAAGATGTGTCATTGTATTCCACTTAAGAAGTTGCCCACTTCTAAGGAACTGGCTTCAATTTTGGCTCGGGAGATCTTTCACTTACGTGGGCTACCCAAGGTGATTGTCTCGGACAGGGGTAGTCAGTTTGTCTCCCGGTTCTGGCGAGCCTTTTGTGCACAGTTGGGAATTCAGCTTGCTTTCACCTCTACATATCACCCGCAGTCTAATGGGTCCGCTGAACGAGCCAATCCGTCCTTAGAGCAATTCCTACATTGCTATATTTCTGACCATCATAACAACTGGTCAGACCTATTACCGTGGGCAGAGTTTGCTCACAACAGTGCCTTGAATTCTGCTTCCCGATTGTCCCCGTTTATGGCGAATTATGGTTTCCAAACCTTCCATGTTGTCTGACTCGTTTGTTCCGCAGAGTATTCCTGCTTAGAGGAGCATCTCTGTGGTCTTTGTTCCACTTCCGCACAAGTCCAGGAGGCTTTGTGTCATGCTAATGATAAGTACAGACTCCATGCTGACCGCAGACGCCTGCCTTGCCTTCCTACCAGGTTGGGGACAGGATCTGGCTGTCATCTTGCAACCTCCGACTTCATGTTCCCTCACTGAAGTTCGCACCTCGGTTTATTGGGCCTTTCCGTATTCTTCGCAGGATTAACCCAGTGGCTTACGCATTAGACCTTCCTTCTAATATGCATATTTCGAATGTATTTCATGTCTCCTTATTAAAACCTTTGATCTTGCTCTTGCTTTACCACTTCGGTGCCACGTCCTCACCCTGTACAGGTTGAGAACCATGAGGAGTATCAACTACAGTCCATTCTTGACTGCCGTAGCTTCCATGGGCGCATACAGTACCTGGTGCACTGGAAAGGGTACGGTCCGGAGGATCGCTCTTGTGTCTCGTCCTCGGACATACATGCCACTGTCCTCTTCCGTGATTTCCATAGACAATTTCACCTCAAGCCTGGTGGTCCTCCGAGGGGGGGGTCGTTAAGGAGGGGGTACTGTCAGGGCTGGGCTCAGCCCTTCCTTCTCTGAGCTGGCTGCTCAGCTGTCGGCTAATTGCCAGCTCTCCACAGTTACCCAGTTGTTGCTGATTCTCTCCTCAGTCCTGCCTACTTAGGCTGTCCAGTCCAGAAGAGCTCTGCCTTCGCCTTTGTCAACATCACAGAGAATTTCTCCTGCGTTCCTGGCTCTCTGACATTGGCTTGGCTGACTACCCGATCCGGTTACTGAACTCTGGCTTGTTTTGACTACGCTTACTCTGTTTACCTTTTTATTATTATTATTATTAAACAAGTGTGATTTAACTATACTTCTGTCTCGGTCTGATTCATGGTTGCTGATAAGCCCTATGAATAACAGAGATGGGATAACCTCTTTCCTGAAATCAGGAGGTCATAGGAATGGCATCCCTTCTAAAATCAGATTCTTTACTGCATATACGTTTTAGTCTACAAAATTTACCAACTGGTTTGCTCCTAATCATATGACCCGGATGGTTCGAGTCGTCTGTGACAGCTCGGTCACTGTGTAGTGAACGGGAACAAAAACTTCAGCCACCACGGATGCATACTGCATGTGCGGTGTTAAGGCCCTCCTGTCCCGCCACAGCATGTATCTGTTATGGTCGGCAAGAGGTTAAAAGGTAAAAGAAAAGATAAAATCAGCAGAAAAAAATATAGCTCAGGGTAGGAATGAGATAATTAGGGCTCATTAGGGTAAACTAAGGGGTTAACCCCTTTGCGTCATATAATGTTCTCCATAGGCTATAGGCTTTGTGAGGCCTTACACAAAACTTTGACATGAGGCCCCACTCACGCCCATCAGCTACGCAGCAGCCCTTCCCAGACTGAGATTCTCGGTAGGCCTTCCCAGCTTGAGATCCTTGTGCGGTGGTTTTGAGGGGTGACGCAGATGCAGCGTCACTCTTCATTGGCTGATGGGTGGAGCTCCAGGAGTCTTAGGTTAAAGTCACGCTGCAAATAAACTGTTCGGTCACCACGAGGCCTTATTAAACGAGACAGGGCTCATAACACTGCCTGAGCACTTCATTGTTAAGGTCTCTTGTTCCTCAAAACTGGGATAATGTGTGTAGCACTACCCCCGAAGGAGCTGCTTGGTAATTTTGGGTTCCCTATTCTGCGCCTCAACTCCAAGAACACCCTCAGCCCCTCTGACTCACCTGGTTGATTGAATCACTACAGACGCACGTAGCAACACCAGCGTGTAGTACCTTTCACCTTACTGTGGGCTCTAGGCAATAAAGGAACACACACCTGCTTAGTGGTAGACACTAATGGACTATAATTAGGAACTTGCATAAGTGACAACTAAAGTGCAATTCACTAAGCCGAGTAGAACTGCCCTCAGGTAATAAAGGTAAACATATATCTATATAAGCAGCTCTATATCAATAGCAGAAAAATCAATACGAGAATAGGTAAATCAATATTTGCCAACACAACTGTACTCTAAACCTGTCTAACGGATTAGCAGTTTCCTAGTGTTTTTTTTCAGTGCACTCGAAGAAATGAGAAATGTTGGGGTACTCCTTCAAATGGCAACAACAAACTGGGCCCTGCAAGCATTTTTGTCTACTTTGCAAATAGCAGGTAGACTCAAAATCAGTTTACTGCAGCAGATCACACAGTGATTGCAATTGGTTGCCAGAGGTTACAGCCAATTATTACCACTCACTGGCTAGTTTCTATAGGTTACAGCACATAATTTCTGCTTGCCGATTGGTTGCTAGAGGTTACAGCACATTGTTACTGCTTACTGATTGGTTGCTAGACATTACAGCACATCATTTCTACTCACTGATTGGTTTCTAGGGGTTACAGCACATCATTACCTGTTACCCGTTTACTATATTTGAGATTTAATATCTCTCAGACATGATTTGGGTTAAATGAGAGTTTTTTGACCATGAGTGAAAGCTTTAACACAATAACAAAAATGTATTGGTATACAGTAAAGAGGTATAGGGGGCTATGCCAGGGGCTACTCCAATAATTGCCCTATGACAAGGAAATTGTATGGACTATCTTGGTACCCAGAAAGTAAACAGTTGATTATAAAAATGTGTAATATATTGTAGATAAACAACTTTGTACACATTAATACAAGTCACATATAAAACATAATTGCATACAACAGCAATATAATACAGCCTTTGAACAGTAGAAACCCCACAATTTGGTGGGGCCTCCGAAGATGTAGGTCCAATGTGTAATCCTCTACATGTTTCACAAATAAGTTAGCTTCTTCAGGAGGGATTGACCTTACACATCTAAGAAAAAATACAATCTTATAATTAATTCAATCACAGGGTATTTAACATGGGATAGGGAGGAAAAAAATATTATGCATTGAATAACAGCATTACTTAGAGTAAATGTTATACAGGCGAGCTTGACTTACCTATGGTATATAGTAAAGTAGGCCTAGACTAATACACAGCAATCTATCTAATTGTACAGGAAAAGGGTAAAAATCATGGATTACATGAAGGAATACAGAGTATATTCCTTAAAACAATAATCTATAAACAGTAGGACAGAAAAGACATAAAATAAACATATTTAGTTCCAATAGTTACCAGGCTATGACCCACAGCCAAAGGTTCCATTCGGGGGACCGTTCCACCAGAGAGTGTGTGTTTCCCTCCCATCTAGTCTGTGTATATCATTACAGGCTGATGCCTCATTGGTTGGAATGGTGTGGCTCTGATTGGTGGGCCTCTCTTATCCTAGGTAAGGACTGGCTACATCTCCAATCCCTATACTTTGCATAAGTCAGCCCCCTTTAATGCAAATTCTTGTCCCAGACTATTTTGAGCAGGAAACTTTACCTTGTGAGTAGATTACATTTTCAGGGAAATTAAGTATACATGACGGACTGGCCACGGCCCCTCATTGCATATTCAAACATGGGATCCTTTAAAGTGAGTATGTGTAGAACAATGAGGTTTGGGTCCCATTGTTTGATACACAAGCTTAGGCACCGAATTGTCAGCTTCACAGAAGTGTCTGTTAGACAATGTTACATAGATACAAGCTAAATTAAATATATTCATAATTACAATATTTTACAGCTATTAATGGAGATTTCACATAAACTCATAAGGCAACATTACCGCTCACTGATTGGTTGCTAGAGATTAAAGCATATCACTACTGTTCACAGATTGGTTGCTACAGGCTACTGCTCATCATTACCACTCACTGAGCAGTGGAGCAATACCAAATTATTGAGCAAGTAAAGTGGCACATTAATACACATACTACAGGAGAGGGTCAGAAACTGCAGACATACTACAGGTGAGGGTCAGAGACTGCAGACATACTACAGGAGAGAGTCAGAGACTGCAGACATACTACAGGAGAGGGTCAGAGGCTGCAGACATACTACAGGAGAGGGTCAGAGACTGCAGACATACTGTATGGTTGAAGGTGGATGGAAGGCGTGTGATCAGACGCTTACATCAAAACATGTATGGTTTAATCACGTATAGGGAATACAAACAGATAAATATTGAATCATACAAATACTACATTGCATAAACACAGGTAACAAAATAGGCACTAAAAAGTTAAAATTGGGGTATGCCCATGTAGAGGCAGGTATTTACAAAGGGCTGACGCGTTTCGAGGGTAACCTCTTCATCAGAGCCAGGAGAACAGGAGCACAGTCTGTATGGGCCGGTAGGCCGACATGTGTACATGGAAAGGAGTGGCTAGTAGGAGGGGATGTCCTATGGTGGATAGTTGATTATTCCATACTAGTCCATGTCCAGGTTTTCTAGGTGGGATATAAATCCGGACAGTATATACCGTACACTACAGACCTGAGACGTAAAATACATCTGGCAAGAGGTTTCTCCAATAGTATTGAAGCACATGAAACATGCAACAAGCCAACTGCAATCACCACTAAACCAGAAACTACTCCCACAAGGGAGGAACTCATGATAGCACTCTTTTCTAGATTGAGAAATATTCTGCAGAAAGAGATGACACAATGGTGGGACATTCTCCTATTAGAAAACTATATCAAAACAAACTGTGTGCCAAGAGGCCTAAGATTAACAAAGACTTGCGTCTGGCTAGACGATGACCTTAAAGATGCATGGGCAACCCAAATGAGAGAACTAAATAAAAAACTACTCTCATCAATCATCACACAAAGGGAAAGAAACCTACTAAAAATCCGCAGTGACTTGAAAAATGTCCAGGATGATTTGGCCCCCTTCAATGATCTCACGTCTTTCAATGAATGGGATAAAAAGATTAATGACCACATGGTTAGTTTTGAAACCAATCTCATCAGTAAGAATTCGGGCAAATTTGAGAGGGACAGATTAGACTACTTATATGGGCGTGAATTTGAATGGAAGAGACCTACCGATGGCAATGGTCCTTCTACACAAAAGTCAAAATCACTCCCTTGAAATGACATACGCCCTTTGAGTCCTCCACGCTACACCAAACACAATATCAATAAGGGCAACACCACAAGACAGAGATCGCACAGAAACTCCCTACCACAAAAACATCCAAATAACACTCAAGGGAAAAGGAAAGAGGGGTACTTCCTGACCCAGAGAGACCACCAGCCTACAACCCTACATCCCACAATGACAAAAATAAAGGGCCCAAATAATTGGTAAATGGCCGAACTCCATCATCAGGAGCCAAAGCGCAACAAACACAAGGACAGACTAATGTCTCTGCCACCACTTCAACAAAAAGCATGAACCACACTCTACCGCCATTTACCACCATAACTGACTACCATATCAACCAACAGACGAACAATACACCCAATCAGCAAAAACAGATGGAAAACTCACTACCATGCATTTTTTTAGAAGAGGGAGCTGTGGGGAGCTGGAACCCCAGGGCTCAACAAGAATCCCCTCTGGAATTTCAACAGAGGTTGGTAAGAAAAAGAGAAGATGGAGAAAAAGAGGTCAAAGAGGAGGAAAGAGCACCAAAAAAAGGGAAAAGATAACTCCAACACACACCACAATCAAGATTTTTAATCTATCTAGTTCTGTCTAGTGGAACCAAAAACTGTGGAGCCTGTGCCTTCATGGCACACCGCAAAAAAGAAATCATGGGGTCCGATGGCCAGAACCACAAAATCAAACAGTTCATCAACTGTGGCACCCCCTATCTAGTCTATGGTCTAATTTGTCCATGCGGTCTCCTGTATGTTGGACGCACAACACGCCCACTCAGGACAAGATTCAGCGAACATAAATGTAGCATTATCAATAGCAACACGTACCATCAGCCCTTGAAAGATAAAAAAAAGCCACAGCTATTCAGTACCCAGACACTTCAGAGAACATCACAACAGCAACCCAACAGGCCTCAAAGTATTTGGCATTGAAGCCATCAAAAAAGACACTGATAACGGGAGGAGAATCAGAAAACTCTGCAAACAAGAATCTTTCTGGATTTTTACTCTTGGGTCAATGGACCCCGATGGGATGAATGAAGATTTAGAAATTCACGGGGTTATCTAGATACAGGATCATTACCATCATGCTTTGCCACCTTCCCCCCCCCCTCCTCAGTCATCCCCCCCATCCGTCCCCCCCCCCCCCCTCTCTCTCAATCATCTCCTTCACCCATCTTCTCCCCAACATACAGTATACCTTTTACACCCCGTTACTTCTGACCCCGCAGTCCAAGTATATCACCTCTCCCCACATCATTCATTTTTGTCGCATTCACACAACCCATACAGCCCACTACGTAATTTTTACTATCTATACCTTAGTTACACACTATATTCGCGGTACAGAACTGTATATGGTAATACTGGTTATAACAATAGCTTTTTCACTCCTCTATACACATTACTGCCAGCACACTTGTGGGTGTGTGTGTGGCTCTGTGCATCTGATGATTGCATATTTTCGTGCCAGCGCACTGAGCACAGAATCCCCCTGTGCCTATAACCACTCCTCCACTCCCCTCTGAGCCGTCCTTTTCTCCAAGCTGATGGGAGCCACACAAGCCTGCCGTCTATTACGACGGCTCGGCTCGGCTCGGCTCGGCTCAGGCACGGAAGGTTCCTTGTCAAGCTGACAGGTGACATGTCTAATGCCTCTTGGAACGCACGACCACGACCACTCACACGCTGGTGTGCGTTCCAATGACAAGCCACACCCACCCCCTCTCGATAGCTACACACATTCCCAGCCCGCCCCCAGACCCGCCCCCCAGAGAGTTTTAAACCCTCCAACACGCTTTCACCATAACACTTGCCTATCCCGGACAGAGACGCATCTTGTTCGGTTGTCCACGGCTGCAGAGTGGTGTAGTGGTTAGCACTCTCACCTAGCAGTAAAAAGGGTTGCTGGTTCGAATCCCAACCACGACACTACCTGCCTAGAGTTTGCATGTTCTCCCTGTGCCTGCGTGGGTTTCCTCCGGGTACTCCGGTTTCCTCCCACACTCCAAAGACATGCTGGCAGGTTAATTGGCTTCTGTTCAAAATTGGCCCTAGTATATGAATGTGAGTTGGGGACCTTGGATTGTGGGCTCCTTGAGGGTAGGGACCGATGTGGGTGAACGATGTATGTGCAGAGTGCTGCGTGAATTGGCGGCGCTATATGGGTACCTTAAATAAAAATAGGGATGATTGTAGACACGCACCCACACTCACTCAGGTTGAACTAGATGGACTGGTGTCTTTATTCAACCTTACTAACTATGTAACTATGTAACTATATAAGTTACATCAGGGGCGCCTCCACCCCCTCCGGCTTCCAGGGTTACACGGCTCTCCACCCCGGGGGGGATTTTTGGGACTACAGCCACTCCTACATTATCCACTGGAGACAGGTCAGCCACAAGGTCTCTCCATCAACTTTGTAATCCCCCATCCTTTTAACCCACCAGTGCCCCCCCCCCTCCCCCTTTCTGGTTACATTCTGCTGTTTCCCCCCGCTCATCCCCTGTTTTCACCACAGGCATATCTGACAGCCAAATACTATCGCAAAGGAAAATACAGTTAATATACATTCCCATTACATTCGTAGGTAGGTGCGATCCCTCTTCAGTCTACCTGTCTGCCACTTTCACTTTTCAGCCATCAGTACCACTATATTCCTGCAACGCATTCACTTCAGTCACTGTCTGCCATCATTCTGCACAAACTGTTCATTCCCACCCTACTGTTATAACACATCCTCAACATAAGCACATGATTTGTGTCTATTTAGGTGGGCTCTATTTCTATATGTCCTCTTATATATGTACATTTACATGTGGTTTCATAGATTGCAATGTATATGAATAAATTTTTGTCTCTTGCGCAACCGCACGGTCATCTCTGTGCCCCTATTTTATGCTCTTTGTGAACATGTGAGCATCGGCATACATCCATACCTGTGTATTTACACAGTGATTCACGTACTGGCGGAGTTGTCTTCACACGCATGCGCATGTCTTTTTACACCATGTGGTGAGACAACACCTCTCAACATTTCACAGTGTATCTTTTATGTCCCTTTCATTTTTATCTTTATTTTTATGTATGTGTGTGTGTGTATGCATGTACGTATATATATACCGTATTTATCGGCGTATAACACGCACTTTTTTCCCCTTAAAATCAGGGGAAAGTTGCAGGTGCGTGTTATACGCCGATCCCCTGCGATCCCGAGCTGTCACTTGTTCAAAATCGCGGACCGCGATTTGAAAATGGCGCCGCCGGCGCCGAAGTACACAGAGCCGGTCCTCGGCTCTTTCCGGCGGCTCTCGTTTACTTTCGGTTTCACTCGTAGTCCGGAGCGGAGCTATCCGAGTAGGTTCGGATAGCTCCGCTCGGGACTACGAGTGGAGCCGAAAGTAAACGAGAGCCGCCGGAAAGAGCCGAGGACCGGCTCTGTGTACTTCGGCGCCGGCGGCGCCATTTTCAAATCGCGGTCCGCGATTTTGAAGATGTGACAGCAGGGACAGGGGATCCCAGGCTGCACTGGGGCAAGGCTGCACTGGGGAAGGCTCCACTGGGGAAGGCTCCACTGGGGAAGGCTGCACTGGAGAAGGCTGCACTGACAAGGCTGCACTGGGGAAGGCTGCACTGACAAGGCTGCACTGACAAGGCTGCACTGACATGGCTGCACTGACAAGGCTCCACTGGGTAAAGCTGCACTGGGGAAGGCTGCACTGGGGAAGGCTGCACTGACAAGGCTGCACTGACAAGGCTGCACTGACAAGGCTGCACTGACATGGCTGCACTGACATGGCTGCACTGACAAGGCTGCACTGACAAGGCTGCACTGACAAGGCTGCACTGGGGAAGGCTGCACTGACAAGGCTGCACTGACATGGCTGCACTGACAAGGCTGCACTGACAAGGCTGCAATGAAGGACATTTAAATGTAAGTTTTTTTCCCTTCAACTTCCCTCCTAAAAGTTTTTTTTCCTTAAAATTCCCTCCTAAATTGGGGTGCGTGTTATACGCCGGTGCGTGTTATACGCCGATAAATACGGTATATATATATATATATATATATATATATATATATATATATATATATATATATATATGTGTATATATATATGTGTGTATATATATATATATATATATATATATATGTGTGTGTGTGTGTATATATATATATATATATATATATATATATGTATATGTATGTTCTATAGGTTTGTTTATACATATATTTATACATTTGAATTAGACCCTCATGTTCTGTGTTTCAATTGTCCACTACCTATCACTAATACCCTATAATGATATGGCAACTTTTTTCATTTTATTTTTATTTAAATTTTTTATGATTTTAAGGTCTACACTTTTGACCTTTTTTAATGCTATTTCCATTGTAAATGTATTTTCCGTCTCAGGTCTGTAGTGTACGGTATATACTGTCAGGATTTATATCCCACCTAGAAAACCTGGACATGGACTAGTATGGAACTTGGAATAATCAACTATCTACCATAGGACATCCCCTCCTACTAGCCACTCCTTTCCATGTACACATGTCGGCCTGCCGGCCCATACAGAATGTGCTCCTGTTCTCCTGGCTCTGATGAAGAGGTTACCCTCGAAACGCATCAGCCCTTTGTAAATACCTGCCTCTACATGGGCATACCCCAATTTTAACTTTTTAGTGCCTATTTTGTTACCTGTGTTTATGCAATGTAGTATTTGTATGATTCAATATTTATATGTTTGTATTCCCTATACATGATTAAACCATACATGTTTTGATGTAAGCGTCTGATCACGCGCCTTCCATCCACCTCCTACCATACAGTCCTTTCCAGACCACCCCTGGTCAGTTAAGGCAGCGGGACACGCTCTATCATCTCCTCCAGTCCTTCCACTTTCTACAATACTACCCTTTTACTGCAGCAAACGGCCTCACAAGCGCAGGAGTATTTTTCACCATATCTTGCTTACACTGCAGACCTACTACAGGAGAGGGTCAGAGATGGCAGACATTCTATAGGAGAGGGTCAGAGACAGCAGACCTACTACAGGAGAGGGTCAGAGATGGCAGACATTCTATAGGAGAGGGTCAGAGATGGCAGACATTCTATAGGAGATGGTCAGAGACTGCAGACATACCACAGGAGAGGGTCAGAGACAGCAGACCTACTATAGGAGAGGATCAGAGACTGCATACATAGTACAGGAGATGGTCAGAAACTGCAGAGATACTACTGGAGAGGGTCAGAGACTGTACACATACTACAGGAGATGGTCACAAACTGCAGACATACTACAGGAGATGGTCAGAGACTGCAGGCTTGGTAGCCAGTGGAAGTAAAAACATTATGTAGTGCCTGTGTTCAGTAAGTTGAGGAGTCAGTAAAAGGAATAGTGACCCATCATTGGTGTCAGTGGGAGGAATAGTGCCCAAATGTTGGTGTTAGTAAGGAGAAATAGTGCCCCATCATTGGTGTCAGTAGAAGAAGTAGTGCCCCATCATTGGTGTCAGTAGAAGAAGTAGTGCGCCATCATAGTGCGCCATCATTGTCAGTAGAAGGAATAATGCCAAAATGTTAGTGTCAGTGGGAGGACTAGTGACAAATGTTGGTGCTAGTGGGAGGAATAGTGTCCCATCATTGATGTCAGTAGAAGGAATAGTGCCCAAACGTTGGTATCACTGGGAGGAATTGTGCCCCATCATTTATGTCAGTGGGAGTAATACTGTCCCATTGTTGGTATCAGTGGAAGGAACAGTGCTCCATCATCAGTGTTGGTGGAAGGAAAAGTGTCCTGTTGTTGGTGTCAGTAGAAGGAATAGTGCTCCATCATCAGTGTTGGTATTAGGAAAAGTGCCCCGTCAGTGTCAGTAGAAGGAATAGTGCCCAAACGATGTCAGTGGGAGGAAGAGTACCCAATTTGTGTCGGTGGAAGGAATAGTGCCCCATTGTATGTATCAGTGGGAGGAATAGTGCCCCATAATTTGTGTCAGTGAGAAGAAAAGTGCTTCATCGTTGGTGCCTGTGGAAGGAATAGTGCCCCGTCACAGGTGTCTGTGGGAGGAATAGTGCCTCATCATTGTTGTCAGTGGCAGGAACTGCCCCATTACTGGTGTCAGTAGAAGGAATAGCGCCCAATTGTTGGTATTGGTGAAAGAGATTGTTCCCCATTGTTGGTGTCAATGGAAGGAATGGTGCATTGTTTTTGGTGTCAGTAGAAGGAATAGTGCCCAATCGTTGGTGTCAGTGGGAGGAATAGTGCCCAATTGTTGGTGTCAGTGTGAGGAATAGTGCCTTGTATCAATGAGAGAAATAAGGCCCCAGGGGCCGGATAAAGGCAAGCAAAGGGCCACATCTTGCCTGCGCATCAAGTCACAATAGGATGCATTGGTGGTCACTTATTGTTAATGGGCTGCCCTAATACAATGCATGTTAATGCAACACAAAAAAGTAAATGTTAAAAATAACATTAAGCAAATTTTTAAGTAAACTTTTAAGTAAAAATTAACAAACATATCATACTTACCTCCACTGTGCAGCTCGTTTTGCACAGTGTGGTCCTGAACCTTGTCTTCTGGGGTACCCCGGCGGCTCTCTCGGCTCTCTCGGCTCTCTCGGCTCCTCCCCATATTTAATTACCTCCTAGGAGAAGCGTTTCCCCGAGGGGGTTACCTTGCGGGCGTGCTCCCGAGTCCAGCATTTGGCGTTCATAGAGGCCCAATGCAGGACTCGGCCCCGCCCCCCGGTGCTCGCGTCATTGGATTTGATTGACAGCAGCGGGAGCAAATGGCTGCACTGCTATCAATCTATCCAATCAAAAGCCGAGAACCGCCGGGCAGAGAGACAGCGCGTCCCTGCCAGGTCTAATTCGAGGGTTCAGGTAAGTAAAACAGGGGGGCTGGGGAGCCGGTCACTGACAGGGGTTTTTTCACCTTAATGCATAGGATGAAGGTTTACAACCCCTTTAATATGGAGGATGCAGTCACAATACCATGACTAGAACTGGGCCATGATGAGCCAGGTCATTGATCTTTATGGGTGATAGAACAACAAAGTCTGGACCTTCTGAGGATCATTCATATTGAATGATGGCCCATGACATGAATCTCTTGGAGATGTTTATTTCATGTAATTACACTGGTCACGCTTTCTTGGAGAGACCGCCAATCAGTATATTGACTGAAAGATTTCTAATTTCTGGGGTTGAATTACTTGTTTGCCTATAAAGCTGAACTCCGGTCAGCACTACCTAAAAGCTGACTCCAGTGTTGGTCAATTTCTGAGGATGCACGTCATATGGCAATAGCTTGTGCCTTGCGAGACCTCCCTCAACCTTGTACCTCCCTTCTGTGCCACCCTACCAGGAGAGAATGCAACTGAATAAAAGCACACCCACCTACCCCAATAGGTAGGTATGCTACTATTTATTTATATTCTCTCCTTGCCAGATCATTGTCAATTTATAAGCCCTGTCTCCTGTCTAAGCGTAGAGCTAACATGGGACATTTTGGCATCACAAATTGATGGACAATTGTACATTTGAAAAGACCAACTTAATACTATCTGCCCCCCTCTCCGTTCTAGATATACCTCTTCAACTTATCTTAAATCAGTCCAAGAGATACTTCCTACACCATTTGGTGTCCCTATCCTGGGCCACATGGTGCTGTGCCCCTAGTTGACAGCCATTCCATGAAGGCTTATGTTGAAATGTGCAGTACTTCTCCATAGTAGGAGTCCACTGAGAATCGGAGCCCCACGTGGGGTAGGCTGCTCTTCCTGGATTAGCTCATATAAATCATACAATGGGTTACAGCTAGAATGGGCAAGTAGGTGGATTAAGTTGGTTTAAAGCATTGATGGATAATTTATTGGATATAAGGGGCCTCAGAGGCTGCAGACATGCTACAGGAGATGGTCATAGACTGCAGACATGATACAGGAGATGGTCAGAGACTGCAGACATGATACAGGAGATGGTCAGAGACTGCAGACATGATACAGGAGATGGTCATAGACTGCAGACATGATACAGGAGATGGTCAGAGACTGCAGACATACTACAGGAGAGGGTCAGAGACTGCAGACATGATACAGGAGAGGGTCAGAGACTGCAGACATGCTACAGGAGATGGTTAAAGACTGCAGACATGATACAGAAGATGGTCAGAGACTGCAGACATACAGTAAAAGAAAATAATAGTGAACCGCACACCCTACTCACTAATTAACCACTTCCCGCCCGCCCTATAGCGGATTGACGTCTGGTAAGTGGTTCAGTTATCCTGACTGGGCGTCATATGACGTCCAGCAGGATAACATGCAAATGGGCACTGATTGGCACCATTATGTTGCAGTGATGCCCAGCAATGCCATCCTTAGGGGCATCACTGCAAACAACCAGTGTCATCAGTGCCACCCATCAGTGTCCATCGGTGCCACCTGTCAGTGCCCATTCGTGCCCATCAGTGCCCACCTATCAGTGCCCATCCGTGCCCATCTGTGCCAACTATCAGTGCCACCCATAAGTAACCACCAATGCCACCTACGAGTGCCCATCAATGCCACCTATGTGTGCCCATCAGTGCCGCCTATGAGTGCCCATCAGTGCCACTTATGAGTGCCCATCAGTGCCGCATACCAGTGTCACCTATCAGTACCCATCAGTGCCACCTATCAGTGCCCATCAGTGCCGCCTATCAGTGCCCCTCAGTGCCACCTCATTGGTGCCACCTCATCGGTGCCCATCAGTGCCGCCGTATCAGTGTCCGTCAGTGCAGCCATATCAGTGCCCGTCATTGAAGAAGAAAATGTACTTATTTACAAAAAGTTTTAACAGAAACAAAGAAAAACACACGGTCGGACTGTTTTTTTTCAAAATTTTCGGTCTTTTTTTATTTGTTGCACAAAAAATAAAAACCGCAGAGGTGATCAAATACCACCAAAAGAAAGCTCTATTTGTGGGAACAAAATTATAAAAAAATTTGTTTGGGTACAGTGTAGCATGACCGCGCAATAGTCATTCAAATTGCGACAGCGCTGAAAGCTGAAAATTGGCCTGGGCAGGAAGGTGTCTAAGTGCCTGGTATTGAAGTGGTTAAACATGTACATCATAAATGCAAATGGATACAATATATTTAGTAACCACTAGGTGTCCCCAGCAGGTTACTAACCATAAAGTGACAGTGCAAAAATTGTAAATACCAATTACATATAGTGACCACTGAATCTCTCCAGTGTGTGACACTATACTTATGTAAACTTTCTAAACTGGTAGTGAAATGGCCAAAAGTAAATGATATTAAATACAAATAAGTGAACAAAGTCCATTCAATTTCCATCAAACGATATCCAAAAGTGCATGTGTTTCCAACAATAGTGACTAGGATCTTCTTCTTCCACCAACACCGGTCACACAACCTACTCACTGGATTTATATGACCCCCATGACAGAAGTCATATACAACAGGTTAATACAGACTCCCAAAGTTCGTCTCACCAATTTGGCAAAAGAATCTCCAGTTGCAGATTCGATCAAGCCCTCACCGGTTTCCCAGGCTTCCCTGGGGGATCCCTGATGACGTCAGAACGCACTGACGAAACCGGTCGGACATACCGAACGTGACACGCCACTTCCGTTCGCAACGCAGTTTGTTTGTTTGTCCGTACGTACCCACACGTGGATGATGCGGCTTTTAGCTTGATTTTTAGCCAGTTCAATACATTTTTGGCATACTTCACGATGAAAGTTTTCCATTTAATTTCTCCCCATTCATGGCACTAATGGTCTTCAATGACCCATGTCTTTTCGGGAGTTTGTTTGCATGCATCCAAGCAGCTACAGTGTCACCTAAGCTACCTGAGTTTCAGCACCTGAGTTCCAGCACCTGAACAAAGCCGTGATCACGAGAAGCTTCTTTGGCTGTTCTTTAAGCGTTTTTGACTCCTGTCATGGTAGTCACTTCAAGCTGGCGAGTAGGCTGTGTGGCCGGTGATGGTGGTGGATTACTGTTGTCTGATGCCTTGCTGAACCCCAGGAGGATTTATCCAGAAGTTTGATTTCATCACTATTTGAACATTTTTTGAACATATAAGTTTTAAATTTTTTTGGAATTGAATTTGAACTGTTGCTTTCACTTGTTTTGGTTATATTTTTAATTTTTGATGTATGTTTATTTGCTGATTTCACTTAGTTATCTATGAATATCACTATTGATATTATTTATACACTATAATATATGTTTTGGTTTACATTAGAGTGTGATTCTGCGCTTGCACTTTATAAGGAGCGCGGTTTGTAATTAATCTGTTAATTATTGTCCTATCAGTAAAGGAAAAGGAGACAATCTTCCATAGTAAAGTATGTAGATTTATTTTAAAAAGCGTTTTAAAATTCCATAAGATCCAATTGAAAACAGAAAATGAAAGTGGAAGCAGGGACGCCGATTTGCACTCCACCTGCGTTCCACTATGGGCAGAAGTGACGTATCACGCTCGATCACACCCAGCGCGTTTTGTCAGCACGTCTGACATCATCAGGGGTCACATGATGTGACCCCTGATGATGTCAGACGTGCTGATGAAACCAGTGAGGGCTTGATCGAATCTGCAACTGGAGATTCTTTTGGCAAATCGGTGCCTTTGAAACCGGTAGGGGCTTGATCGAACCTGCGACTGGAGGTTCTTTTGCCAAATCAGTGAGACGAACTTCGGGAGTCTGTCTGTATTAACCTGCTGTATATGACTTCTGTCATGGGGTCATATAAATCTGGGGAGTAGGCTGTGTGACCGGTGTTGGTGGAAGAAGGTCCTAGTCACTATTGTTGGATATATGGAAAAATATGCACTTTTGGATATCGTTTGATGGGAATTGAATGGACTTTGTTCACTTATTTTTATTTAATGTCATTTACTTTTGGACATTTCACTGCAAGATTATAACGTTTACATAAGTATATTGTCACACACTGGTGAGATCCGGTGGTAACTATATGCAATTGGTATTTAAAACGTTTGCACTGTTACTTTTTGGTCTGTAACCTGCTGGGGACACCTAGTGGTTGCTTAATATATTGTATCCATTTGCATTTATGATGTACATGTTTGATTAGTGAGTAGTGTGCGCGGTTCACTATTATTATTTTTTTACACGTTTTCACACTTTACAACGAGCAGCCCCTATCATCATCACACATACACACATTTGCGCAGGTAGAGGAATAGCATTTGGTTTATTCTCTCATTTTTAAATGCAGACATACAGTTCCTTGAAAAAGTATTCATAGCCCTTGAAACTTTCCACGTTTTGTGATGTTACAGCCAAAAACTTAAATTTATTTTTTGGGGATTTTATGTGATAGACCAACACAAAGTGGCACATAATTGTGAAATGGAAGGAAAATGATAAATGGTTTTCAAATTTTTTACATATAAATAAGTGAAAAGTGTGGCGTGCATTTGTATTCAGCCCCCTTTACTCTGATACCCCTAACTAAAATCTAGTGGAACCAATTGCCTTCAGAAGTCACCTAATTAGTAAATAAAGTCCACCTGTGTGTAATTTAATCTCAGTATGAATGCAGCTGTTATGTGAAGCCCTCAGAGGTTTGTTAGAGAACCTTAGTGAACAAACAGCATCATGAAGGCCAAGGAACACACCGGACAGGTCAAGGATGAAGTTGTGGAGAAGTTTAAAGCAGGGTTAGGTTATAAAAAAAATATTCCAAGCTTTGAACATCTCACGGAGCACTGTTCAATCCATCATCTGAAAATGTATGGTACTGCAAACCTACCAAGACATGGCCGTCCACCTAAACTGACAGGCTGGACAAGGAGAGCATTCATCAGAGAAGCAGCCAAAAGGCCCATGGTAACTCTGGAGGAGCTGCAGAGATCCACAGCTCAGGTGGGAGAATCTGTCCACCGGACAACTATTAGTCGTGCTCTCCACAAATCTGACCTTTATGGAAGAGTGGCAAGAAAAAGCCATAAGAAGTCCCATTTGTATTTTGCGAGAAGCCATGTGCGGGATACAGAAAACATGGGGAAGGAGGTGCTCTGGTCAGATGAGACCAAAGTTTAACTTTTTGACCTTAAAGCGGAGTTCCACCCAATTTTGAGAGGTGGTCTTAAATGAAAGACCACCTCACCACCCCTCATTTTTGGATATTTAAAAAAAAAATGTTACTTTCTAACTTACCTATTTTGGAAGTACTAAGAGTACGGGGGGCGACATTTTGGGCTCCCTGGACAGGTAAGTGTCCTTATTAAAAGTAAGCACAGTGTTTGCAGCTGCTGACTTAAAAAAAAAATTGTCTGGAACACCGCTTTAAAGCAGCACGCTATGTGTGGTGGGAAACTAACACTGCACATCACCCTGAATACACCATCCCCACTGTGAAACATGGTGGTGGCAGCATCATGTTGTGGGGATGCTTTTCATTAGCAGGGACAGGGAAGCTGGTCAGAGTTGATGGGAAGATGGATGGAGCCAAATACAGGGCAATCTTAGAAGAAAACCTGTTAGAGTCTGCAAAAGACTTGAGACTGGGGCGGAGGTTCACCTTCCAGCAGGACAACGACCCTAAACATACAGCCAGAGCTACAATGGAATGGTTTAGATCAAAACAAATTCATGTGTTAGAATGGCCCAATCAAAGTCCAGACCTAAATCCAATTGAGAATCTTGTGGCAAGACTTGAAAATTGCTGTTCACAGGCTCTTTTCAGGGGTTAAAAACTCCTGTGTTGCGGCGCTTCTGAGTCGCTTTTTAGGCGCTTCAGAAGCGTTGCCCTCTCATTGCAATTGCCCCAAAGATGCTGCTTGCAGGACTTTTTCTAACGTACCGCAAGTGCACCGGGACGCAGTTTTCAGGCGCTATTTCTAGTGCTAAAACGGCTGAAAACTGCCTCAGTGTGAAAGGGGTCTTAGGTTTTTGGTTGTAACAAAAATGCGGAAAATGTCAAGGTACTGTACTTCAGGAGATGGTCAGAGGCTGCAGACCTGATACAGGAGATGGTCAGAGACTGCAGACATAATACAGGAGATGGTCAGAGACTGCAGACATGATACAGGAGATGGTCAGAGACTGCAGACATAGTACAGGAGATGGTCAGAGACTGCAGACATGATACAGGAGATGGTCAGAGACTGCAGACATGATACAGGAGATGGTCAGAGACTGCAGACATGATACAGGAGATGGTCAGAGACTGCAGACATGATACAGGAGATGGTCAGAGACTGCAAACATTGCACAGGAGATGGCCAGAGACTGCAGACATGGTACAGGAGATGGTCAGAGACTGCAGACATGATACAGGAGATAGCCGGAGATTGCAGACATGATACAGGAGATGGTCAGAGACTGCAGACATACTTTAGGAGATGCTCAAAGGCTGCAGATATGGTACAGGAGATGGTCAGAGACTGCAGACATAATAGAGGAGATGTGAATGTTCTGAGATGTTTATCCCAATAAACGACTTCACATCTGGTGTACTCGCACTGTGATTTATGTTCTATACAATTTGTTTATAATTATCCGCAGACATTATTTCCTAATTTACTCTGATTCTGGAGCAGCATTGACGTATCTCAGCATTGACGTAACAGCATAAACGTAACTCGCCGTCCTCACATCTCATAGAATTAGAAATGGATCTTGTGGTTGGTAACCTTGAAGACATCTGGCTATAATTAATCATTCTCCTACAGGGAATGGGCAGTGAAGCTTTAAATTAAACTTTTTCTCCTTCGCTGGCCAGTGGTCACACCACCCCCTCTCTACAGCTAATGTTTGGTGCAGCAATGATGTACATGAGCAGTGAGATTGGTATAGAAAATGTAGAATGGTCGCGAGGCTTGATGCTGAGTTCTGATAAAAAATATTCCAGCATTAGTTTTATTTTCTAATTTTTTTTTATTGTAAGGTATTTGGTTTTTAAGATATACAAACAATACAAAAAGTAGACCAATACATATCTCCCATTCTGACCTTCATCAAATGGTATTCGCCATTACAGCGAAGCAACAGACATAAAATGACATTGAGGAAAAAGGCATTTATGCTTACAGTAGACACAAGAGAGAAAGAACATAGAGGTGAATGAAAACTGCGGTTGATGCTTCATCCTCCATGGGTTGATAGGAACATTCTTGGTGGAACAGGTTGGAGAAGCCAGGAGGTGGTTCTGTAAGCACCTCCTAGCAACTGAAGGCTATCTTCTTCTGGTTAGAGAGGCCTTACCCAGAGCAAGGGACTGCTTAATTTAAATTTGATATAATACCCAGGCTGAGATACAAAACAGGGATCTTTTTCCTTTTGATTGAGGGATCGGATCTCTGATGGGATGGGGGCTTCTAACGTGAAGGTGTGAAGGGGGTACTCTGATGTGAAAGGAGGTCTTTAACCTGTGTAGCGCCCTGGGGATTAGTCAGGGAACTCCTCACCAAATTCCTTGTCAGGAATAGCTACTGTAGTCAATTGCTAGGGATCCATTGACTTCTCCCTAAGTTTGGCCTGGTTGTACTTTCCTCTTCTACCACCGGGTGGCCAGGCACTTGGAGGTATTAGATTGAGAAGGACAACTCAAGGTCAGGTTATGGGTATATGGGATATCTCAGTCAATCGGCAGGGATTTGGTTAAATCCCTTGGCCTGCTGGGAGAGCCTATATATTCGGGGGAGGTAAGGTGATCCAGGTTCTTGTGTGCCACCCAGACCGATGTCTGGGTGGACGTGTGTTGCTTGCCCCGGGCTGCTAGGCCGGAGATTTGGCCTATCCTAGGGGCATTAGGCTGCCAGGCTGTGTGAGGGCCTATCCAGAAGAAGAAGGCAGAGCAGGGTTGGGACTGTGGTTTGCAGTCCAACCAAAAGTGAAGGTTCTGCCAGCTGGAGAACCTGTCGTGGTCAGAGGTAGAAGGGAAGCTGTCACCAGCAAGGGACCAATCACCTTTACCAGGGATCACAGTGAGTAACTGAAGCAAGTACCGGAGCAGTATTGTCACCGAACAGGCACGGTGGAGAACTGGGAAACTTCAGGCGGTGATCAAGTCAAGGACCCAACCAGCGGAGGTGACGCTTGCAGAGCAGTCTTTTGTGCCAAGCTAGGGACCGAGCCGGTCAGCAGGGGTGAGGCTTGAAGATATCCAGAGTGCCAAGCTAGGGACCCAGCAGAGAAGCGTGGGTGACGCTTGAGGGAGATACCACCGCAAAAGCCTTGAGGAGCTCATGGGATTCAGAGTAGTGAATCAAAGGGTCCAGTAGGAGACCAGGAGCTCAAGGGGGCTGAAGAACTACAAGGATAAGTTGTAGTACAGCTGAGAGAACTGTTACTTTGAGTTAGGAACTGTTTAATTACTGTTGCCATAGGAAACAGCAATCCTGCACGTGCAGAAGTGGCACCTTGCTGGGGCCTTTCCCTGTACAGCTGTCCTCTTGTTGAATTCTCTGAGTCTGCCATTTGAAATTGCAATTACTTAAGAGTGTCCTGGAGCCAACCCTCTTTCCCTTGCTAAATATAAAAAGGACTGTCAAAGAAATAAAACCTCTTTTACATCCAAGAAGTGTCTGGCGCCCAATGACTTTTACCACCTTTGCACCCACTATGCCTCACAACCCACCACAAATTGAAGGATGTCAGCTGTCTTTAGCCTTGAAGGTTCCCATTAGTCTGGAAGAGGTAAGAGACCCTGCTACACCTGATATTGGGATCTCTGATGAGATGGGGGGCCTCTGATATAAAGAGTGGACCCTGATGTGAAGGGGGTGCTCTGATGTGAAGGGAGGACTCTGATATGATAGGACCCCTGATGGGAATGGAGGGGGGCACTGATGGGAAGGGGATGCTCTTATGTGAAGGGAGGACTCTGATGTTATAGGGGAAATTCTGATGGCAAGAGGGGGGCTCTGAAGTGATGGGGCCTCTGATGGGAGGGGAAGACTCTCATTTGATAGAGGGATTTCTGATGGGATGAGGGGCCTCTGATCTGAAGGAGTGTATTGATGTGATGGGGGACCTCTGGTGGGTTGGGGGGCCTTTGATGTGAATGGGGTTCTCTGATGTGAATGGATGACTCTGATGTGATAGAGGGACCTCTGAGGGGATGGGGGGGCTCTGATGTGAAGGGAGAACTCTGATGTGACAGGGGGACCTCTGGTGGTATGGGGGGGGCTTTATGTGAAGGGGGGACTTCAATTTGGTAGAGGGATCTCTGATAGAGGCCTTTGATGTAAAGGGGTTGCTTTGATATGACGGGGGGACTCTAATTTGGTAGAAGGATTGCTGATGTGACGGGGGACATTTGATGTGAAGAAGGTGCTCTGGTGTGAGGGGAGGACTCTGATACAATACAGGGACCTCTGATGGGATGGGGGCCTCTGATGTGAAGGGAGGATCCTGATGTGAAGGGGGTGCTCTGATATAATGGGGGACCTCTGATGGGATAGGGGACCTCTGATGTGAAGGAGGGCTTCTGATGTGAAATAAATAAAGGTGGTTGTGTGCATTGTCCCAGGCTCAGGTTTCTCATTGATAAGTAACATTTACGCTTTTTTCACTGGGGGGGGGGGGGGGGGGGCTCCAGCATTTGTATACTTTGAAAGAGTGCCCAGACTGAACAAAGTTTGAGAAACACTCTTCTAAATTATTGCAGTAACCTTCTGGAATATGCTCTCGGAACAAATTAAAAATCGCAAAGCTGCTTTAGGTGTTGAATTGAAAGAAGAGAAGGTTTTTGTTCTTGTGTTGGATGACTTGATTGATCTTCTGTCCTGAACATTCAGCTCCGGGACAAGGAGGGTCATTTCATCGTGTCCCAGGGAATGTTCTCTAACACAGCTCTAAAGGAAAGAAGACGTTTATTAACTAACAACATCGTTCAGAACCGACTATAGAGAATTTGTGTTCATTTGGCCACAAATCAGCTCATTCCAAAAGACAAAAAACAAAACTTCCCAATTAAAGTGTCATTCATAAACAATTATACTACGCCAGGCAATGTGCCTTCAGCAGCACAGCAATACAAAAAAGAGTGAAAGCCCAACTCCGGGCACAAGAAAAAAGGTGCAACCCACCACTTTACAAGGGTTAAAATAGGATTTTTATAACAACTTACCTGTAAAATCCTTTTCTTTGAAGTACATCACGGGACACAGAGCCATAGAAGTTACTATGTGGGTTATAGGCCACCTTCAGGTAATGGACACTGGCACGCCCTAAATTAAAAAGTGCACTCCCTATATAACCCCTCCCACTGGTGGGAGTACCTCAGTTTTGTAGCACAGCAATACACGTGTATACCAAAGAAGGGAGGGACCTCTGTGTCCTGTGATGTACTTCAAAGAAAAGGATTTTACAAGTAAGTTGTTATAAAAAATCTTATTTTCTTATCGTACATCATGGGACACAGAGCCATAGTAGTTACTATGTGGGATGTCCCATAGCCATGCCAACTGAAGGGAGGGAGACACAACAAAAGTAGGGCAGCAGGAGACTAGAGGACTTATACTGCAGCCTGCAGTACACTGCGCCCAAAGGCGATATCCTCATGATCTTTTACATCTACTTGATAGAATCTGGTAAATGTATGGACTGAAGACCAAGTTGTGGCCTTGCAGATCTGAGCCATGGAGGCTTGGTGATGCACTGCCCAAGAAGCAACAGCCCTGGAGAAGTGCGCTTTAATATGAAAACGAGGAATTTTCCACTTTAAACCATAAGCTTGAACAATCACTTGGCGAATCCATTTAGAAATAGTAGATTTCGACGCTGCCTGTCCTCTTTTAGGACCGTCTGGCAACACAAACAAAACATCTGTTTTATGAATCTGAGCTGTCACTTCAAATAGAGCTTGACTGCTCTCCCCACATCAAGAGAATGTAGTGACCTTTCTTCCACAGAACAAGGTTCTGGAAAAAATTAAGGCAAAACAATATACTGGTTTAAATGAAAAACCGATACTACCTTCGGTAGGAATTTAGGATGAGGGCACAATACAATCTTATCCTTATGAATAAACCAATATGGCTATTTACAAGAAAGAGCAGCCAACTCTGATACTCTTCCTACAGAAGATATGGCAACCAAGAAAATAATTTTTCCTCATCAAGAGGACCAAGGGAATATCTGGTATTGGCTCAAAGGCTGCTTCTGTAAAGCCGGCAGGACTAAATTTAAGTCCCAAGGGTTCAGGGGTGACCTAACTGGAGGATTAATTGGCGTTACCCCCTGAATAAAGTTACAAACCAGAGAGTGTGAAGCAAGTGGTTGTTGAAAAAAGCACAGATAAGGCCGACGTTTGGCCTTTGATAGTACTCAAGGCCAAATTAATTTCTAATCCTATCTGTAGGAATTCAAGGATTCTACCTATGACATATTTCCTGGGGTGCCAACCCCCGGATTCACACCAGGAGACATATGCCTTCCAGACTCTATAGCATATGACTTTGGAGGCCAGCTTCCTAGCATTAACCAAAATAGAAACTACTGAAGCTAACAGCCCACGATCTTTCAGAATGTGGGTCTCAATAGCCAAACCGCTAAATTTAGCGTTTGTAAGGTAGGATGGAATACTGGACCTTGCAAGAGAAGGTCTGGCCATAATGGTAGGGTCCAAGGGTCCCCTACCACCATTTTTATGATCTCGGCAAACCAAGATCTCCTGGGCCACAAGAATCACCTCCTTCCCCTCTTGCTTGATCCTGCAAGAATGCGCGGAAGCAGCAGAACAGGAAGGAACGCATAGATCATTGAAAAATTGATCCCACGGAAAAACCAAGGCATCTGTTCCGTATGCCATCGGATCCCTTGTCCTTGACACAAAGTTGTCGATCTTGTTGTTGAACCTGGACGCAAACAGATCCACGTGCAGAACTCCCCATTTTTGGCATATTGACACAAAGATGTCGGAGTGAAGGGACCATTCTCCCGGGAACAATTGTTGGCGACTCAAGTAGTCCGCCTGCCAATTCTCTATCCCTGGAATGAAAATTGCTGATAGGCAAGGAATGTTGTTTTCCCAAGATAGAATATGATTCACCTCTCTATGGGCTGCACAACTTCTCGTGCCCCCTTGGTGATTAATAGAGGCCACAGCTGTGGCATTGTCGGATTGGATCCTGACAGGACAATTTCATAGTCTGAGCGTCCAGGCCACAAGGGCCAGGCATACTGCCCGAATCTCTAGAATATTGATGGGCAAGGTAATCTTTGATTTGGACCATTTCCCTTGGACAGACGCTTCTTCCAGGACTCCTCCCCAGCCGAGAAGGCTGGCATCCGTTGTTACCACCTTCCAGGTAACTGGTAGAAAGGATTTTTCTTTTTGAGTATTCTTGGATATCAACCACCAATTGAGGCTCTGACGCACATTGGGGGATAAACGCATTGGGAAGCCCAGAGCTTGGACCTTCTTGTTCCAAACTGACAGGATACTGTTTTGCAGGCAGTCTTGAATGAAACTGCGCATAAGGAACATCCTTCAAAGAAGCCACCATCTTTCCCAACAATTTCATGCAAAGTCGAATAGAAGGATTCTTCTTTATTTTGATCAACTGAATCAGTTCCCTTATGGAACTTATCCTTTCCTGGACAAAAACACCCACTTCTGAGCTGTACCTATGATCAGCCCCAAGTACTGCAATCTCCTTGATGGTCTTAAGGAGGATTTCTCTAGGTTGAGAATCCAACCTAGGTATTCCAGGTAGCTGACTATGGTGACCAAAATATGTTTTTAAGCAGGCTACTGATTGATCTATCAAGAGTAGATCGTCTAAGTAGGCTAGTATTGTTATACCTTGAGGCCCTAACCTGGCTAAAGGAGGAGCCAGGACCTTTGAAAACAGTTGAGGTGCAGTAGCTAGACCGAAAGGCAGAGCTACAAACTGGAAATGAAGATTTTCTACCTCGATGCGTAGAAATTTCTGGTGAGTGGGGAAAATCGGCACATGGAGAAAAGCATCCTTGATGTGGATTGATGCCAGAAATTCCCCTCCTTGTAGGATGGACACTATTCAAAAAACGGTTTAGATCTTTGAGATCTAAAATGAGTCTGACATCCCCGTTTGGTTTTGGAACCGTGAAAAGGTTGGAATAATCTATGCTTTACCAAGGGGACCACTGATATCACTCTTTGAGACAAGAGATGATCCAAAGCTAGAAAGAGAACTTATTTTTCACTGAATCTCTGGGAACGTTTGATCTGAGAAAACGAGGAGACGGGAACTCTAGTTTGTAACCTAGAGATATTGAGGAAGCCACCCATCTGTCTTGACATTGTTCCTGCCAGACCCTTGAAAACTGTAGAAGCCTTCCCCCACTCGAGCGAGCGAGGGTGCCCTTCATAAGGAGGCTTTAGTATTTTGTTTTGTGGGTTTCTTCCCCAAAGGTCCTCTTTTGGCCCTGGGACTGACAATGAGGTTAACTTCTGAACCTGACGGTGGAGGCCATCGTGACTGCCTGGAGGCTAATGCCCCTGGCACTGAAGAAGACGCACGATTTAAAAGAAAAAATGCTTACCTTCTTTTTAACCAGTAAAAGGGAACTTTCCCCATTAGAAAATCTTTGGATACACCTATCCAGATCATCTCCAAATAACTGTTCACCATGAAATGGGAAACTGGCCAAGAGCTTTTGAATGGCGCTTTGAATGACCAATTTTTCAACCATAGGATTCTACATACGCACATGTACCAGCCCTAGCATGAGCCGTGAGGCCTAGAGAATAGAATCTTTCATAGTGTCTACTGTAAAACACAACGCTTCTGATATCCCGGCTAAATCTTGGGCCTGCTGATCAGTAATAATCTTGAGCACCTCCATAAACTGGTCCTTTAAGGACTGAGATACTCTGCCAGCGCAGGCTGAACCTGTGAGCGAAATATAGCTTTTAAAAAGGAATTTTAACTTCTTATCTGTTGGACCCTTTAGCATATGAGCATTGTCTACTGGACAAGTTTTTTACAGAGGATAAAGCAACGTCAACTGCTGGAAATCCCCATTTCTTTTAGAACTCTTCCTCCATAGGATAAAGTATTGAAAACTTTTCTGGAGGAAAAAAATGTTTATCTGGGTGCTCCCACTCAGAATACATACGCTTTTTTAACCATGAATGGATAGGAAAAGCGTGAACAGATTGAGGAGGGTTTAGTGAACCCAAACCAGAAGTGTGCTCATCGACTGACTGCGCTTATTGGCAGAAAAAATGTGGAGCGGACCAATTCAGTGAGAGATTGTACAACCACCTTTCCTGCGAACCTGATCCTTTCGTATTATGTTCTTCGGAAGAGGAGACATTAGCCTCTTCCTGGTCCCTTGAGGGAAATTCGTCATCTCTCGCCCCTTGTTCCGCAGCATGAGGGTCCTGAGCAATGGACGGGGATCTGCTATGCTTAGTCCCACTCTGGGATGCGATTAAAGCATCAATTTTTTTGTTCCAAACTTTAAAATGGTTGGAGAAAAAAGCTCCTTAGTAATATATATACAGGGGCTGCAATGCTAAAAGCAGCTGCAACACTTGCCCCTCCTAATGGCTCACTTTAACCAGCCATATTAATCTCAGGGGAGGATGCCATCTTTTTTTTAGATGGTTCTAGGCTCCCTAGTGACTATAGTCCTTCTAGAGCCCTTTTTTGAGGTGTTTTTAACCCCCCTTCCGACCAAAGCCTGATGCACAAAGCAGAGGTACTACCAGAAGGAATGCATCCACTGCTTGAGCAATAGTCCAGCTCTGCTGCTGCTATTAATGCTCAGCCTGATGCAGTAGTAAATGTGTCAAAGGAAAAGCCTGTGTCACCAAACCTCTTAAATGCGCTTGTGTCCCTCCGCAGCTCGCAAAAAACACAATGGTGCCTTTTAAAATATACCTTCCCACGCTGGACATTGGACAATGCCAACGCAGCGCTAAGCCCCCCACCCCCCCCCCCCACGTCGCATATGGCCATTCTTTTCAAAAAGAGCTTTTTCCCGCGCGAGCGGCGGGCTCCAGATCCTATTAGGATCCACAGGAGGGAGCAGAAATGGCACGGGGGGGGGTCTGGAAGCCGTTGAGCGGCGTGCCGTTCGCGCCTTTTTTCTTTTTTCAAAAAACTTGCAGTGCTCTTTCCCCAATGAAGAGGGGAAGAAATCAGCACAGGGGGGCATCTGGTGGGGAGAGAGAATCCCCCCAGACTTACCAGAGGTCTGTTGTTTGGCCGGAGGAAGAAGCATTTCAAGACACAGCGTGGCTCTCTGAGAAGCGTGAGATGGTGAGTGCTCAATACAGCCCCCAGTGGTGACACATACGCATGACAGCATTCACTAAATTTAAAGGAGACATTCGTAAGAAAAAATTTCTAAGAAAACTCCACTTACCTTTCCCGTCACAGGGTTTTCTGTGGTAAACCAACAGACTCAATCTTCACCCTTCATGGTGGGTTCCGTTAAACCTTCAGGAGCTGGGGATCCTCGAGGAAACCCACAATCCTGGACCTGTAATAGCCCCACCGCCCAGTGGTGTATTTGGGTTTTGTGCTGCCCTAGGCCTGACTAAACTCATGCACCCCCCTCATTTAAATATGACCCACCCCTTCCTGTTGAGGCCACACACCCTTTCTGTTTAAGATCATCCCTGAAATTTTCCAGTGGGGACACTAGTTCTGAGGGCCTTGGGGGGCAATGGATTCCTTTAATTTGCAGAGATTTCTTCTCACTTCCTGTTTGGCTATGGGGCAAGAAATGAAGGGAAATCTCTGCAATGGGATAGGGATGGCAAAAAATAAACTGGATTTCAGGAGAGTCCTACTACCTACCTGCCAGGTATAGATGACCATGTCAGTGTCCCTTGTGTGTGCACCATCCCTAAATTAAAAGTCCTTTGCCAGCTAGGTAAGTGCCATGCAAGTTTCACCCAATTAGTGTAGCTTTCCTTTTACCCTGGGTAAACCATGCTATATAATTTAGTCAGCTACTGTATCAACATTAACACCTACCTTCTATATAGGTTACCAGTAGCTGATATCTATGGTAAGTCACTACAATTTATGGAAACTCCTCTGCCAAAAGGAAAATAAATAAGAATTCATAATACTTAACTGCCATATGAATCATTGCAAGCTTGAAAGCCCTAAGGAGTTTCTAGTGTATACAGTATATACTGTATATTACATTGTAATCACCCAAAGGTTCACAGGAAAGTCTTAAAACTACCTACCTCCTAAATGTAGGTGACCATCGCAGTCTCCCTTGCATCTCCACTATCCCTATTACCCAGATTAGAAGCCCTGTGGCAGCTAGGTAGTTGACCTGCAATTTCCACTCAACTGGTGTGGTTTTCCTTTCAGCCTGGGTACTTAAAGCCTGCCTGGCAGGGACTCTTTTCGTGCTGCCCCCCTGCAAAGTGCCGCCCTAGGCCTGGGCCTTGTTGGCCTAGGCCAAGATACAGTGTTGCCACCGCCAGTAAAAACTTTATGGCCTTACTACCAAAAGTACTGGATTCCAGTGTCCAGCTCTCTAAAAGAGAAGCGTTTACAGGCAAGACCTAATTTCTTCTTATACTAGGCCCGGGTACCATTCAATTCGGCCAAAAAGAATGGATCCAGTCTGCATAATTGCCCCAGCAAAGATTGCTCCAGTAGAGCTCAGCACAGCACATCTTTACTCGTGACCAACACCTTAGACACTTTCAAAAAAACTGAGGTACTCCCACCAGTGGGAGGGGTTATATAGAGAGTGCACTTTTTAATTTAGGGCGTGCCAGTGTCCATCACCTGAAGGTGGCCTATAACCCACATAGTAACTACTATGGCTCTGTGTCCCGTGATGTACGATAAGAAATGCTTGTTTTTGCCTAGGGGTAGAGGATTAAGGTGTATTCTTACCTTACTCCTTGCACCAGCAGGGTCCCTCCAAGGGGGCAACTGGTCCTGTGAAACCTTCTCTGTAAGGCACGTGTAAGGCACAATCTTCCCTCTTCCTTAATTGCCCTGCATTGTATGTGATTATGCAGAGGGAATACCCATAGTCCAATGCGTTCTCAGCCTCCCCCAAATTCCTTTTTTTTTTGCTGCTGTAATCTGACTTCATGTTAAAGTGTGGCTACGTTCATTCTCCATGTTCCCGCTGTATGTAGGAATGTAGCCACCCTCCCTTACTCACTCCCGAGATGGACTATGGGACTATGGAAATATGCACTAGGGGGTATGGACTATGAACTATAGCCTACAAACTTTGGACTATGGAACTATGGGACTATAGAACTATGAAACATGAAACTATAGACTATTAACTAGGGATTATGGAGTGTGGACCGATGGGACCACGGGACTGTGGAACTTTGGACTAGGGCATAGGAAATATACACTGGGGACTACAGTCTAGGGACTTTGGACTATGGCACTATAGAACTTTGGAACTATGAACAATAGAGTATGTAACTATGGACTATAGACTAGGGACTATGGAACTATGGGACTATCAGACTATAGGATTATAGATTAGGGAGTATGGAATATACACTAGGGACTATAGACTAGGGCCTTTGGGATAGGAAACGATGGCACTATAGAACTATGAAACTATGAACAATACAGTATGGAAATATGGACTATAGACTAGGGACTATGAGACTTTGGGACCATGGAGCTATGAACTATGTACCATAGACTAGGGACTATGAAACTATGATACTAAAGGACTATGGAGCTATGAGCTAAGGACTATAGACTAGGGACTATGGACTTTGGGTTATGGAACTATAGGCTAGGGACTGTGGGACTAGGGGGTAAGAACTAAGCGCTATAGATTAAGGACTATGAACTATAAACTATGGACTCTAGACTGGGGACTATGGACTTTGGATTGTGAAACTGTAGACTAGGGACTGTGGGACTAGGAACTAAGAGCTATGGACCAGAGGCTTTAGACTATGGAACTATGGCACTATAGAACTATGGAACTATGAACAATAGACTATGGAACTATGGACTGTAGACTAGGGGCTATGGAACTATGAGACTATAAGACTATGGAGCTATGAACTATGGACTATTGACTAGGGACTATAACTATGGACTCTAGACTGGGAGCTATGGACTTTGGATTATGGAACTTTAGGCTAGGGACTGTGGGACTAAGGAGCAGGAACTAAGAGCTATGGATTAGGAACTATGGAACTATGGAACTATGAACTATATACTAGGGACTATTGAAAATTGAACTATGAACTATGGACTTGAAACTATGGACAATAGACTATGGACTATAGACTCTGGGACTAAGAACTATAAACTATGGGACTATGAATTATGGGCTATAGACTAGTGTGGACATGGCCGCAGCCAACATTTACTGCTCCTTCCAAACATACGGAAGTGAGTGGGAATAGGAGTGATTCGGAAGCTTGCGGAGGATTTTACAAGGAGGACAAAAAAACTCAGTAAGAAACTATTTAATGAAAAATAGATTACAGGGCCATTAAAGCGGAACTCCACCCAAAATGGGAAGTTACGCTTTAAGGGCCTCCTCGCCCTATCCTCTTATAAGAATGGCACTTTTTGGGAGGGGGACCTGATTTTGACAGGTATCCGCTCCCACTTCTGCTCCGACTGCCTATGCGATTGGAGAAGAAGTTCTCCTCCTCCCCCCCCCCTCCTCACAGTCTTCTGGGACACGTCACAGGTCCCAGAAGACTGCGGGACCAATTACAATGATCAGCGTGGTGGGCCCCCGGCTGTGAAGCCGCAAGCTGTCACACCCAGATGCCCACATGTAAGATGCCGGGAACCCGAAGACTAGTGAAGAGCTAGCCTAGGCGAGGATGAAGCTGGATCCCCAATAAGTAATTATGTGTTTATTAAAGTCAGCAGACACGGTTTTTATAGCTGCTGACTTTTAATTTTTTCACAGGAGACTAGAGCTCCTCTTTAAGTAGTGGATGTGTATGGATTATAATTGGCGAATAATTATATAGTTTAGTGTCACTTTAAACACTGGACTGAACTCTAATAGCATGCAAAGTCAAGGATGGCCGTACCGTATAAACATGTTTATTAAGTATGATATCATTTATGCCGACCTTTCTCCTCGCAGCTCAACATCTTTCTCACCGTGTCAATATTGACTTGTCGTATTTAACCTTCTACAGTTTGCTCAGAGATTTTTGTCAATATTCTAAAATGCTAAGAGGATAAGAAAAAAGAAATGACAATGCACGAGGCACGAAGGTGTGTGTCGCAATGGATAGATCTGATTGGCTGAAGCTGAGCTGCGTGTTTTCACATCAGGGGCCAAGTTCTCAGAATCACAAGACGGCTTTACCACGTATGTTTTTGTTACTCGTTACACAGCTACAGGTACACACGTCTACTTTGTCTGGAGTTCTGTCAATGTTTTGTAATGCATGGATGCAAACTTACAAAACAGTATAGGTAGTAGTAGTTGGTCACGTTCAACTGGACTTGTTTTGTAATGTTGAAGACGTTCCATAGGTTCTCCAAGGCATGTTTCTTCAGGAACATGGACATTGAGGTCTACAGGAAGCCTACACAACAAAACTATAACTGCTTTTTGACTCCCACCTCAGATTATCAGGAATATACCCCAGCATTTATATCCACACAGGTAGTACGTAACCCAACCACCATGGTATGTGTCCAGTAGGGATGAGCGGAACTACCCTGGATTCAGTTCAGGGTAAACATCAAACACAATTTCTATTGACATAAAAGGGAGCCAAATCTGTTATATCATTTGTGGGCTAATGGGCAAGGAAGTGCAAAATTAACAGAAAGAAAATTCAACTCTTCTAGGAAGGCTGTCCACAAGGTTTAGGAGTGTGTCTATGGGAATGTTTGACCATTCTTCCAGAAGCGCATTTGTGAGGTCAGGCACTAATGTTGGACAAGAAGGCCTGGCTCGCAGTCTCCGCTCTAATTTATCCCAAAGGTGTTCTATCAGGTTGAGGTCAGGACTCTGTGCAGGCCAATCAAGTTCCTCCACCCCAAACTCGCTCATCCATGTCTTTATGGACCTTGCTTTGTGCACTGGTGCACAGTCATGTTGGAACAAGAAGGGGCCATCCCCAAACTGTTCCCACAAAGTTGGGAGCATGAAATTGCCCAAAATGTCTTGGTATGCTGACGCCTTAAGAGTTCCCTTCACTGGAACTAAGGGACCAAGCCCAACCCCTGAAAAACAACCCCACACCATAACCCCCCCTCCACCAAATAATTTGGACCAGTGCACAAAGCAAGGTCCATAAGGATATGGATGAGCTGATAGAACATCTTTGGGATGAATTAGAGCAGAGACTGTGAGCCAGGCCTTCTCGTCCACATCAATGTCTGACCTCACAAATGCGCTTCTGGAAGAATGGTCAAACATTCCCATAGACACACTCCTAAACCTTGTGGACAGCCTTCCCAGAAGAGTTGAAGCTGTTATAGCTGCAAAGGGTGGGCCAACTCAATATTGAACTCTACGGACAAAGACTGGGATGCCATTAAAGTTCATGTGCATGTAAAGGCCCAATACTTTTGGTAATATAGTGTATTTTTGGTTAAATAAGAGTGTATTGATTGGTTTACACGAATGTTACAGTGTCTACAAACTTTGGGATGCATACTGAAATTTTTTTTAAAATTACTTTAGTTATGCTAGTAATGGCGACGATCAGCGACTCGTATCGGGACTGCGATATTGTGGCGGCCAGTCTGACACTAACTGACACTTTGTGGGAACCACTGACACTAATACAGTGATCAGTGCTAAAAATATGCACTGGCACTGCACTAATGACACTGGCTGGAAAGGGGTTAAGCCTCTAAGGTGATCAAAGGGTTAAATGTGTGCCTAACCAGTGTTTATGTGTGTACTATG
Organism: Lithobates clamitans; assembly: GCA_037952925.1. Classification (NCBI taxonomy): domain Eukaryota; kingdom Metazoa; phylum Chordata; class Amphibia; order Anura; family Ranidae; genus Lithobates; species Lithobates clamitans. Next base: position 771,262 of record JBBGZY010001103.1, on the reverse strand, counting down.
TGAGGTGCTTTTACTAAGGGATGTAATGGTTTTGCTTTGCACGGAAGCAAAAACCGGCACATCCCCACTGACAGGACAGAGCTCTGCATTGTTTACACTCACAGAGCTCTGTCCTGTTTTCCTCCTCGCCGATCAGCGGGCGCCGGCGAGCGCGCCCCTTACCAGAAGTGCTGAATCACACACCAGGTACGTGATCCGGCACAGCAGAGCCGCTCTGCCGGCTTATAACTAAGTTATGCAGTGAGCAAGTATACTGGTATTTACAAATAAAAAATGGTTTTCAAATGCCAGCAAATGACATTTCCCTTCTGGCTTATGATAAAAAAAAAACAAATTGTCACACTGACCCCTCCAAAGGTCCCCGAAAAAAAACAGCATGTATACCCTTCCGATGGTCCCCCAAATATTTTGAGACCTTTGGAATATATCCTATATTCTTTTTTTGTTTTTAAATAAGCCGGCGATTAACTGTCATTTGCAGGCAATTTAAACTGTATTTTTTTTCTTTGTAAATGTCACTATTGCTGCAGCATATCTTATAGCAAGAATGACACAAAAATCTGTGTAGATTTTCCCACAAACTGTATAACAGACCTTGGAATCCGGTATGGATTTTAAGAGGGTACCCAACAAAAACTAAAAGAAAAATGTGTGAGGTCCCTCTAAAAATCCATACCTTGCTCATTATTGGATCATGCAGCCTGGATGGACAAGTGTGTGGCTCTCACTTTCCTGAACCATACCAGGCAACATGCATGTTGATGAGGACAAGGGGCTTCTTCCCTACAACCCTGGCTCAGTGGGGGTCTGCGAGCAGAAGACTTATCGGAATCTGGAAGCCCCCTTTAAGAATAAGGGGACCCCAGACACCATGCTCCCCCTGAGTGAATAGGTAAGGTGTATATAGTATCCCTGCTCATTCACAAAAAAATGTAACCTAAAAATAAAGACACCGGAACATTAGATAAGCCTTTTATTTAAAAAAGTCATGGGGGATGGACCCACAAGATCAATCCTGATGGTAATGCTCACCAAGTGACACATGCCCGAGCTATCATAAGCTATATAATGGAAGAGACAGGGAACGTATTGGCTTAGTTGACCAAATATGGCCACCAAGGGGTTGCAGAAGCAGGGTGGCTATGTTAAGGAGACTGGATGGAATTAGGTAGCAGGCCAGTGTCCAGACTAAGGTCAGGGCAGGCAGCACACACAAGCATTGTCTATGTCAGGCAAAAGTTGATGCAGACAGCAGACAAGAGAATAATCAAAGTCCAGACAGGGGTCAAGTTGGTGTGGTGGTAGCACTCTCGCCTAGCAGTAAGAAGGGTCGCTGGTTCGAATCCCAACCACGACACTACCTGCCTGGAGTTTGCATGTTCTCCCTGTGCCTGCGTGTTTTTCCTCCGGGTACTCCGGTTTCCTCCCACACTCCAAAGACATGCTGGTAGGTTAATTGGATCCTGTCTAAATTGTCCCTAGTATGTATGAATGTGATTTAGGGACCTTAGATTGTAAGCTCCTTGAGGGTAGGGACTGATGTGAATGTACAATGTATATGTAAAGCGCTGCGTAAATTGACGGCGCTATATAAGTACCTGAAATAAATAAATAAAATAAGTTAGGCAGCAGGCAAGAGAATAGCCAAAGTCTACACAAAGGTCAAGACAGACAGCAGGCAAGAGAATAGTCAAGGTCCATACAGAGGTCAAGACAGGCAGCAGGCAAGAGAATAGTCAAATTTCAGACAGAGGTCAAGACAGGCAGCAGACAAGAGAATAATCAAAGTCCATACAGAGGTCAAGACAGGCAGCGGGTGAGAAAAAAGTCAGGGTTGAAGCAAAAGTTGGGGCAGGTGGCCGGCAAGGCTAATAACAAGAACAGGCAAAGTCAACAACAGGGGCTGGAGACAAGGGCATAGTGATCAGGGTCAGCATTTCAGGGCCACTAATCAGAACAACAGCAATCTCACATACGGGGTAGCTGAAAGGGATGACACAACACAGCCACCAGAAAGAAAGATTTTTAAAAACCCTCAAGCCAATGAGCACATCCAGTGTCAGGGACACACACTTACGCACACATGCCATTGCATGTATGCCGATGCCCAAGTGCACAACCAATGAAAACATGCCATGAGCTGGCATGTGCACTTGCAACATAAAACGTATACCAGAGCATGCTAGCACATGTGGTAATGTGTTAACAAGCCCTAACTCGGAAAGGTGGTCTTTACAGTGTGTACAAAATGAATAGAGTCCACACAACTGTTGATTATGAAGAAAAAGACCATGTTTCTTTTTTATATCATAGACATCAGCACTTTTTCCACATTTTATGTTACAGCCTTATTCCAAAATGGATTAAATTCATTATTTTCCTAAAAATTCTACATAAAATACCCCATAATGACAACGTGAAAGAAGTTTGTTTGAAATCTTTGCAAATTTATACAAAATAAAAAATGGAAAAAAAAAATCACATGTGCACAAGTATTCACAGCCTTTGCCATGACACTCAAAGTTGAGCTCAGGTGCATCTTGTTTCCACTGATCATCCTTGAGATGTTTCTACGACTTGATTGGATTAGGGAAGAGCTTTATGTTCGTGTCGAACATGAGTTTGACTCGAACATTGGCTGTTCGCCCATTCGTCAAAAACCGGACATAATGGGGCATGCGGGAGCGCAGTGCATTGCTGTATGATGATTGGCCAAAGCATGCACCATGACCTGCATGCTTTGGCCAATCCCAGCGCCCTCAGCTTAGAGAGCCATAATTGGCCAAAGGCAGGGTGTCTGAGTGCTTGCATAGCCCCTTGAACGCTTACGGAGCACCGTTGGTTCAGAGCACAAATCTGCAGAACAGGCCATAGAGCAGTGGTTCTCAACTCCAGTCCTCAGGACCCCCTAATAGGCCAGGTTTGCAAGATAACTGAAATACATCACAGGTGATATCATTTGCTGCTCAGTGATTGCAGGATTCTAGTCTGCATCTCCCCCAAGGTAATACTTAAAATCTGGCCTGTTAGTGGGTCCTGAGGACAGGAGTTGAGAACCACTGCCATAGAGGAAGAAGAGGAGGGGGGTGGAGGAGAGAGCTGTGGCACAATCACCGCTAGCATTTTGGAGGCCTGGGGGCAGAACAAGCTCCAACAATACTGAACCCTGTCCTGCATCCTTCCCAGCTGCCAGCAGAGTTACCCAGTGCGCCGTGAAGGAAAGGTAACATCCCTGCCCATGCCTGCTAGACCATGAGTCAGCAGTAATATACACCTTACTGCTGACCGCCTTGTCCAACAAGACAAAAACATTGCCTTCCACATTCCGGTAGAGAGCTGGAATGGCCTTCTGTGAAAAGAAATGGCGTTTTGGAACCTGCAACTGAGGTACAGCGCATTCCACAAATTCACGAAAGGGGGCAGAGTCTACCAGCTGAAAAGGCAGTGGTTGCAGCGCCAGCAATTTGGCCAAGCTAGCATTCAGACGCTGAGCATGTGGATGGCTGGGACCGAATTTCTTTTTACGGTTTAGCAACTGGGGTAGGGAAATTTGCCTGCTAAAATCAGATAGTGGTGTACTGCTAGCAGATTGACTGCAAGTACTTGGGACACCTATTGATATACCTTCATTCCTCTCAGTGCAGGTTTTTGAGAGGACTGGAGGTATAGTAGGGTTGGAGATCCCAGATGAGGAGCAAGGAAGGAAGTCTGCCTTTTTCTTTAATGTGGGTCTTTCAAGTGCTTTTGCCAATGGACTTGTTGCCTTATGAGTTTATGTGAAATCTCCATTAATAGCTGCAAAATATTGTAATTATGAATATTTTAATTTTAGCTTGCATCTATGTAGGGCGGAACATATCTTCACAGAAATCTCTGGTAGGCCAGACAAGTTGGTGCCTAGGCTTGTGTATAAAAACAATGGGATCCAAACCTCATTGTTTTACACATACTCACCTCTAGGGATAAACCGAACACCCCCCGCTTTGGTTCGCACCAGAACCTGCGAAAGGACCGAAAGTTTGTGCAAACTTTAGAACCCCATTAAAGTCTATGGGACTCGAACCTTCAAAATCAAAAGTGCTCATTTTAAAGGCTAATATGCAAGTTATTGTCCTAAAAAGGGTTTGGGGTCCCGGGTCCTGCCCCAGGGGACATATATCAATGCAAAAAAAAGTTTTAAAAACGGCTGTTTTTTCAGGAGCAGTGATCTTAATGATGCTTAAAGTGAAAAAAAAAGTGAAATATTCCTTTAAATATCGTACCTGGGGGGTGTCTATAGTATGCCTGTAAAGTGGCGCTTGTTTCCCGTGTTTAGAACAGTCCCTGCACAAAATGACATTTTTAAAGGAATGAAAGTCTTATAAAACTGCTTGTGGCTTTAATGTAATGGATTACATCCATAAGGGGCTACGCAAGCATGCAGGCAAAAAGATGCCATGCGGTGCTTGAGCTCCGACAGGGACAAGGGACAGGGACAAGTTACCCATGTGCCCTGTTTGGCTCACGTCCTTAACTTGGTGGTGCAGCGGTTCTTGGGCAGGTACCCGGGCTTACAGCATGTCCTGAGGCAGGCCAGGAAAGTCTGTGTGCATTTCCACAGGTCATATAATGCCAGTGCTCGGCTGGCTGACCTCCAAAAAGAATTTAACCTGCCCAAGAACCGCCTAATCTGTGACATGCCCACCAGGTGGAACTCAACGTTGGTCATGCTGCAGTGGCTGCAAACGCAGCAGAGGGCCATCAATGAGTACCTGTGCGACTATGGCACCAGGACAGGGTCAGGGGACCTTGTTTTTTTTTCCTCACGCCAGTGGGCTATGATCAGGGATGCATGCACTGTCCTGTCACCATTTGAGGAGGCCATGAGGATGGTGAGCAGTGACAGTGCATGCATCAGTGATACTGTCCCTCTTGTCTACCTGTTGGAGCACACACTGCATGGAATAATGGACAGGGCACTTGAGGCAGAACAGAGGGAGGAAGAGGAGGACTTCCTTGCCTCTCAAGGCCCCCTTTATCCAGACAGTGTTCCTGCGTGCTCGCCGATCACACAGGAAGAGCATGCCACTAACTAAGCTGCCCAATCTCTATTCATTCATTTCACTATACGGCCGACAAGTAAGCAGCAGCCATATATAGTGTGGGGCGTGAACTTAGCCCCCTGAGCCATGATTGGCCCAAGACACCCTGCCTTTGGCCTATTATGGCTCTCTCAGCAGAGCGCGCTGTGATTGGCCAAAACATGCAGGTCCAGTGCATGCTTTGGCCAATTATCATACAGCAATGCACTGCGATCTCGCAGTGCATTATGGGGCATTTCGCGGCGCTCAAATTTCCCGCGAATGCCCCATATGTTCACTTAGTTTTAGAACAATCGAACACCCAATGTTCGAGTCGAACGTATGTTCGTCTCGAACCGCGGGCTCATCCCTACTTTTGAATATGATGCTACAAGCTTGACACACCTATTTTTGGGCAGTTTCTCCCATTCTTCTCTGCAGGACCTCTCAGGCTCCATCAGGTTGAATGGGGTGCATCGGTTCACAGCCATTTTCAGATTTCCCCAGAGATGTTCATTCGGGCTCCAGTCTGGGCTCTGGCTGGACCACTGAAGGACATTCACAGTGTTGTCCCATAGCCACTCCTTTGTTATCTTGGCTGTGGGCTTAGGGTCATTGGCAGTGGCGGCTGGTGCTCAAAATTTTTGTAGGGGCGCAAAATTCTGGAAAAAAAACATCAAATGCAGCCACTGTGCCCATCAAATGCAGCCACTGTGCCCATCAAATGCAGCCACTGTACCCGTCAAATGCAGCTACTGTACCTGTCAAATGCAGCTACTGTGCCCGTCAAATGCTACCACTGTGAACCCCCCTCGCCCGCTTACTGCCCGGCACTTACCTCATCTTGGTAGGGGATCAGGCAGCAGGTCAGGCGGCGAGCTGTGGGATGAGCAGCGGGTGATGGCGGTGGCTTCTGTGTCCATTTGCCTCGTCATCACAGCGCTGGTGCCTTTAGCCAATCAGGTGACGGGTATTAGATCAACGCCTACTGAGTGCTGCAGAGATGGTTGTTCTTCTGGAAGGTTCTTCTCTCTGCACAGAGAAATGCTGAAGCTCTGTCAGAGTGACCATCGGGTTCTTGGTCACCTCCCTGACTAGGGCCCTTCTCCCCCAGTCACTTAGTTTGGCCAGGCGGGACTAGGGCCCTTCTCCCCCAGTCACTTAGTTTGACCAGGCGGGACTAGGGCCCTTTTCCCCCAGTCACTCAGTTTTGCCTGGCGGTCCGCTCTAGGAAGAGTCCTGGTGGTTCCAAACTTCTTCCATTTATTGATGATGGAGGCCACTCTGCTCATTGGGACCTTCAATGCTGCAACCAACAGCAAAGCCTGAAGAACCAGGCCAGGTAAAACTCATATAGATAAAGATATAAAGTTGGCACCAGTAAACCAAATCAATGAAAGACGTAGGTTGACAAGGATGAGACAGAGTAACAGAGCCAGTAGAAAAAAAACATATCAGGGACAAGCCATTGTTTACCAATTTAGTCAGAAATACAAAGGAGGACTGGGCCAGGGTTGGGGGACATTTTCACCCCAAAGTCAGATGGAGCGTACACACGATCCGAATATACGATGAAAAGCTCCCATAGGACTTTTTCTGACAGACATTCCGCTCGTGTGTACGTGGCATAATGATACTAGATCCACAGCACAAACCTTTATTCTGTTTCCCCTGAGGGTTTGGAACAGCTTGTTCAAGTCAATAGGTACAAGGCTGGTGTACTCTTTGGGACAAACAATGGTCTGATAAACTCTGATTAAAAAGTGAAAAAAAAAAAATTAGCAAAAGCAAACAAATAAAAGGGGTCAGAGTTGATGGGCCAACTTGTCTTTTTCTGCCGTCAGCCAAGGTCTTCCTTTGACTTTTCCAATTTCTTAGATTTCCCAGGGGATTCTAAGACACTTCTGGATTATTCCCCTAAAATAAAAAAAAACCCTGCTGGCTTTTCTTTTCACTCGATTTGTCAAGAATATTTCCATCTATAATGAAGGTGTGAGGCCTGTGAGGTGAAGGGGGAACCACATGGAGAGTTCCTACATACAAGCTAACAGGAGTAGTGATGGCAGGTTCACTACTCCTGTCAGCTTAGCACTGGAGAAGACAAGCCAGATCTAAATAAGAGGAGAGAGCCGAGAGGAGGGACGGGTTGTGCTTTCTCTCCCCTCCAGCTCCGTCTCCTGCCACTGCAGCTCTCCGACTTCGGGACTGCCAGATTGCCACTGTGCAATGTTTGTTTATCTTCCCCCATCTCCTTCTAGCAAAGAACATGGGTAGGGGGTGGGTACGCGAACACCGCACAGTGGCAATCTGACAGTCAGTAGCATCTCTGGTGCGGGACCCCAATGCTGCGATCTTATAGCCCCACTATAGTGCCTGAATTTTTCGTTGGGGGGGAGGGGATTTTTGCTGACACATAATCTCTATACATTTTGGGGGGCGCCATTTGACATCTTCGCCCTGGCCACTAGATGACCTTGTGCCGGGACTGAGTCCGACTATTTACCATATCCTCCCTCGTTACCCTCTACACCCCTCCTTGTACTGGAGTGAACTCAAATCATCATTCCCCCCTCTTCTACCATATCTACCCCCTGCCCTAACCCTGCCCCCCCCCCAGTCTTACTCATTTTCCTATTCCTCTAATACCCCGTTTCTACCCCATTTTCCTAGACCCTTTTTTCCCTGTCTACTGAAATCCTGTTGGAAGAATAGAAAAGGGACCCTCTCCAAATATTTTTCTATAACACCCTAGTCTCAGTTAAAGCATATAAGAATAGTGTCGTACCTTATCTTCTAAATGCAAAGACACGGTACCTCAATTTTGGAAAAGCGATACATGCTCAACCCTATCTGACTGGAGGTTAGAGGTGGATGGAATTATGGAGCAGAAAGTTGGGTTTGTAGGTGTAAGGGGAAATATGATAAACTCCATACAATATGGGCCACCTGGCTTCATTACTTTTCACCGATGTAAAATGTTGTTGATCTGTATTCCATCCTGGAGATCATTGCCTTTTGGTGATAGACCGTCTGTTTTCTGTTTCCCTGCCCTTTATCAACCTCCATGGGCGCGGAGAGAGTACTTATGAACATTTTTTGAACTTTGGGGTCGTATATCCAATGTAACATAGGTTGACTTTTCTATAGGGGTTGGATCTTTTGAATGTCTAAATCAGTGATTCTCAACCAGGGTTCCGCAGAACCCTTGGGTTCCTCCAGAGGTTGCTGGGGGTTCCTTCAGCATTGGGCAATTTCTGACTCTCAGATAACTTCCCACTGACACCATTGATCTTTTTTAGCTATCTGTAAGGAGGTCATTCTTCCCAATGACCACAAGTGTAAGGACCATTCTAACCACTGACCATCACAATAACGTATCATGAGTTGTAGATTTCTAATTTTTAGCAGGGGTTCCCTGAGACCAGAGAACTATTTCAAGGGTTCCTCTGTGTTGAAAAGGTTGAGAAAGGCTGGTCTAAATGCTTTGTATTCCATCTTTTTTGAGGGGGGGGGGGGGGGGTTCTTGTTTTGTATAAATTGATGTTTAAAAAAACTAATAAAAATATTATATAAAATAAAAATAGAAAAGGACTGGAATGCTGATGTTATCATTACTCACCTAGATGCCCTATCTGGTATATGTTTTCCATCTTTGGTTAATGCATGGATAAGAATTGTCATGACCACGGTATTAATGTCTTTGGAAACCTGGTACAGCTCTCCCTTGACTTACTGTATATATGTGACATATAACGGCACGTTGGGACCACGCCTATGTACTTGATAAAAACTGAAAATAAAGAATTACAAAAAAAAAAAGGAAATGGATAAGATGTCATCTTGGCTACCTAGTAAGTGACCATAGTGTAATATCCAGTAGAAGAAAACATTGCTCATATACAATAGTAGTGCTCTCAATGGTATTTGTTCTTGGCAAATATTTTGGTGAAGGTAAGCCATACAGAATCAACATGTTCCCTCAGGAAGGTGGCAAGAGCCGACCTGCTGGCATATGATCACAGTGTTCTCTTTCCAGAAAAAAACACAATACAGACTTGTTGGATCACTTGGCTGTTGACGAGCTCCCTGATGTTTGAAGAACCTGATATGACCAAGAAGACTTCTGTGTTGTGTAACAATCTACGGGAAAGGACTTGTGAAATCGTTTTTTGAGAAACAGACTATGGACATTTATAAACAACTCCCCCATGTTATTGTAGCTCTGATCCACAAAGGCAGTGTTTCTCAACCTTTTTTCAGTCGAGGCAGCCTTTAAAATTACGGGCAATCTCAAGGCACCCTTTTAACCACTTAAGGACCGAGCCTCTTTCTGAGATTTGTTATTTACAAGTTAAAAACATTTTTTTTCACTAGAAAATTACTTAGAACCCCCAAACACTATACATTTTTTTTCTAACACCCTAGAGAATAAAATGGCGGTCGTTGCAATCCTATCTGTCACACCATATTTGCGCAGCGGTCTTAGAAGCACTTTTTTTTTGAAAAAATACACTTTTTTGAATTAAAAAATAAGACAACAGTAAAGTTAGCCCAATTTTTTTTATATTGTGAAAGATAATGTTAAGATAATGTTATAAATTGATACCCAACATATCATGCTTCAAAACTGCGCCCGCTCGTGGAATGGCGACAAACTTTTACCCTTAAAAATCTCCATACATAGGCGATGTTTAAAAAATTGTACAGTTTGCATGTTGGAGGTCTAGGGCTAGAATTATTGCTCTCGCTCTACCGATCGTGGCGATACCTCACATGTGTGGTTTGAACACCGTTTTCATATGCGGGCGCTAGTCACGTATGCATTCGCTTCTGCACGCAAACTCTTCAGGACAGGGCGCGTTTAAAAAAAATTCTTATTTATTTTACCTTTTATTTTTTATTTTTGCACTGTTTTTTTTTTTTTGTAATTGTCACTTTTATTCCTATTACAAGGAATGTAAAACATCCCTTGTAATAGAAAAAAAGCAGGACCTCTTAAATATGAGATCTGGGGTCAAAAAGACCTCGGATCTCATATTTACACTAAAATGCAATAAAAAAAATAAAAAAATAAAAAAAAATCATTTAAAAAAAAAATGGCCCTTTAAAAGCTGTGGGCGGAAGTGACGTTTTGATATCGCTTCCGCCCTGCATTGCTATGGAGATGGGTGGGGGCCATCTTCCCCTCACTCGTCTCCATACCTAAAGGGAGACAGGACGCGATCGCCTCCGCCGCTGCCGACGGCTCCGGTAAGCGGTGGAGGGCACTGCAGCGCGGTGGGAGGGGGGCGGGCCCGTCTCCCGCCACCGATAAAAGTGATCCTGCGGTGAATCTTCCGCAGAGACCACTTTTATCTTGTATCGGACTGCCCGCTGAAGAGAAGGATACCGGGGTTATGGCAGCTAGCTGCTGCCATAACAATGAAATCCTCCTTAAAACAGCCGACGTAAAACTGCGGCGGGCGGTCTGTAAGTGGTTCAGTTATGGACAGTCTCAAGGCACCCTATTTTAAAATGTAAAAAAATATTCGAATAGTTTTACATAATGCAGCGGCTTCGACAGACGTAGGACATTAGAGGTGATTTACAACTTTGCCCACTGGTACCAACTAGTATTCCAGTGTTTCTCTTCTCCCTCAGTTTCTCCCCATCACTCAGCTAATGTGACCCCAGTGTTGACTGAGAGGGGCAGGGGAGGGGCAAACAAGGATGCTGTGCAGGAGATCAACACCCTTCTCAATAACACTGATGACATCATTGGTTGATGGGACGCCGGTGGCTGAAAGGTTGTAATGGAGCACAATAAATACCTGTGGCTTTGTGTAACTAAAAGGAAGGCTTGATCCACCTGTTGGCTGGTATGCATTTTTGGACATTTTTTTAGGCAATTTGTCAAGGCACCCCTGTAAAAACCTCAAAGCTCCTCCCAGGGCTGCACTAAGGAACCGCTGATTGTCACAGGTCCTTTTTTCCTGATTAGTGCATAGGCAGCCAGGCACACAATGACAGTCATTTGCTCTGGCTCAAGGATCAGTCTAAGGCAGGAGTCTCCACACATTCTAAACAAAGGGCCAGTTTACTGTACTTCCAACTTGAGGGGGGGGGGGGCTGCGGGGCAGCAGGACTATGGTCAGCAGGAGTTGAAAACGTCCTGGTGCCAGTGGGAGGAATAGCGCCCCCTTGTCTGTGTCAGGAGGGGGAATAGTGCCCCATTGTTGGTGTCACTGGGAGGAATGGTGCCCCATCATTGGTGTCAGTGGGAGGAATAGTGCCCCATCCTTGGTGTCAATGGGAGGAATAGTGCCCCATCAGTGGTATCAGTTGGAGAAATAGGAAATAATGCTCCATTGTTGGTCCCAGTGGCAGTAATAATGCCCCATCATTGGTGTCAGAGACAGGAATAGTGCCCCCTTGTCGGTGTCAGTGGGAGGAATAGTGCCCCATTGTAGGTGTCAGTGGGAGAACTAGTGCCCCATCATCAACAATGGTAAGTGGTAGGACTATAAACAGGGAATAATTCAGACGGACCTCTCCAAGTCCCTGATACGTATATAGAAAAAGAAGAAAGAGGATGGTCCCCTTTCATCATTGGTGTCAATAGGAGGAGGAATAGTGCCCCATCATTGGTATCAGTGGGAGAAATAGTGCCCCATCATTGGTGTCAGAGGCAGGAATAGTGCCGCATCCGGCATCCAGCCCCAGGCCGCAGCTTGGAGACAACTGGTCTAGGGGATTGTCTTTTTAGATTTATTGCTGAATAAACTTGGGTGGGCTGCTGAGAGCTGTGGAATACTCCAGCAACCCTGTTCAGCAACAAGTGGACACTCTTCACTTTGTAAATACTTATAGGAATAGCCCCTCTAGTAAAAGCCAAGGGAATGGACAGCACTGAAAAGTCAAAGGAATTGTCCCAGTCCAAGCAAGCACTGGCACAGGTGAACAAGGGGTAGTAACAGCAACAGTCACTAGGATCCTACACTCAGGTCTGTACTCACAATGTCCCTGGATACTTGGATGCCTCCTTCCAATATCAGCTAGAAATTCTCCTGTGGGCTCTCCAGACCAGATCAACAGTGAACCCCCTTGATTAGTCCCAAAGATCCTCAGGAAACAAATAGCCCCCCCAGCTCTGACCGAGCTGGGACCTCAATGAGCACATGTAACTTCAGGCTGGGAACTTCTCCTCCTCTCCTCTTGGACAAGAATAGGGCTGCCCCAGGCATCAGGCTATGTATGTACTCCCCAGCCACCTACTGGGCAACCTTCCCCAGATTTCTTGGCTCAGACAATATAAATATTCTTTCTGCTGATTTGCTTTTTCCAGCCCACTATATTCTAGAATCCCCCAGAAGGCAGGGGGCAACAATCAAACCTGCACCCGTGAAACCCAGAACAGCTCAAAACAGTTACCAACTGTTCCACTGATTACAGAGGAGCCAAAAAGAACCAGATTTACCTCACCATCCTAACAACTTATCTAGGAGGGTGTTACACCAGTTATGAAGAAAAGACCAAATTGTTTTCTAACATAGCTCTAACTTATGTTGTCCTTAATGGGGACTTCCAGCCTAAAGTGTATGCAACCCAAAATCAGAAATGAAGTACTGTATGATATTCCTCATGTTCGTATAATGTCCAACTCTATTTCTAAAATAATAAAAAGTAATAAATAGTCCAGCAGTTTACCATGTCTTCAGCATTGTTCCTGCAGAAAATCCGCTCTACTGCCAATTGTTCAACCAGTCCTCCTCTGGGTTGAATGACACATGATTGATCTGTAGCAGCTGTCTTCAAACTGCATCCCATGGGCCAGATGCGACCCTTTGGCTCCCTTTTTCTTGCCCTTGGGCCACTATCCCTGCCAATGATATGAGGCACCATTCCTCCTACTGATGCCAATGATAAGATACCTAAGATAAGATACTATTTCTCTCACTGACAACAATGATGGGGCACTATTCCTTCCACTTACTGCAATGACGGTGTACTATTCCTCCCACTGATACCAATGATGGGGCACAATTTCTCCCACTGATACCATTGATGGGACACTATTCCTCCCCCTGATACCAATGATGGGGCACTATTCTTCCCACTGATACCAATGATGGGGCACTATTCTTCCCACTGATACCAATGATGGGGCACTATTTCTCCCACTGATACCAATGATAGGACACTATTCCTCCCACTGATACCTATGATGGGGCACTGTTCCTCCAACTGATGCCAATGATGGGGCACTATTCATCCCACTGACACCAACGATGAGGCACTATCCCTTCCACTGACACCAAAGATGGGGCACTATTCCACTCAATGGTGGGGCCATATCCCTATTCCTACTAACCACAGGTGCTATTCAATTTTTTAAATCCTACTAACCACCAAGACTGAGGCATTATTTAGTCCCTCTGGCACTGGGGCATTTCATTCTTCCTCTGGCCAGTGTGGCCCCTTAATGTCTGAGGTTCAGTAAGTTGGCCCTTTGTTTAGAAGTTTTAGAGACCCCTGCTCTATAAATTAGAAGACCGCTCAATGCCTCCACAGGGGGAAGAAATAGAAAATCCCAGGATGTCACATGACCAGCCAGAAGACTGTTAAAACTTGTTTTGTAGATGTCCAAAGTGTCACCAGTATTGACCGGATGTAATAGATGTGACAAACTATTTATACCACTACATTTATTCCAGATCCAATTCTATGCCTTTTAGGGTTCATAAATCCCAACAATTTGGAGCAAGATCAGGTAGTGGCCTTTATAAGATCACTTTTTATGGCCCATGCGTTGATAGCCTCTCGTTGAGTTTCGCCCAATCCTCCTACCCTGGGGAACTGGATCCGGGGGAATGGATAAACATGTTATGTTTGAAAAACACACCTCTGTTCAATGAAACGCATCCCTGAAATTAGAAAAAATATGGAAAAAATGGATAGATTCTCCATGTTCCAGCCTAAACGCATGATAAAGAGAAGTGGTGTTTGAAGAGCATTTTTCTTTAATGGATTGGTGTGAAGATAGGCGGGTATAAACAGACACAAGTCCGTTTACATCTACCACTCTATAGAGGTGAATGGAGGGTCCGACTGAGTCCACCTGAAAAACATACAGGCGGACCCGATCGGACTGTTCGTGTGGACGGGGCCCTCAATCTTCAGTCTTCCTCAGGATTCCTGCAGGTATCGCTGGCTGCTCCTGTACCCCAGGTAGGTATGACTGGTGGCTGCTGGTTGCCTTCCAGGGCTGGTGCTGCTGGTGGGTACTGCTGGCTTGTCCTGCTGGCTGGTACTGCTGGTGGGTACTGCTGGTGTGTACTGCTGGCTGGTACTACTGATGGGTACTGCTGGCTGGTACTGCTGGTGGGTACTGCTGGCGGGTACTACTGGTGGGTACTGCTGGCTGGTACTGCTGGTGGGTACTGCTCACAGATACTGTTGGTGGGTATTGCTGGCTGGTTCCCGGCCCACCATCCCCCACCATCCGCGAACATCAGTGTGACAGGAGCCGGCGCTAGAGGAAGCATGAAGCTGCAGTAGAGAGCAGAGCCGATGCTTCCTGTATCGCTCCTATCACATGCGGAGTACATTTGGTATAACTCCACCCGTCTTAGGAGGCGGCGCTATACAGGAAGCATCGGCTCTGCTACCTCTAGCACAGGGTTCTTTAAACTATAACCCTCCAGTTGTTTAGGAACTACAATTCCCATCATGCCTAGTCGTGTCTGTGATTGTCAGAATTTTACAATGCCTCATGAGACGCGTAGCTCCGCAACAGCTGGAGGGCCATAGTTTGGAGATCCCTGCCTGCTCCGTTCTTCACATTGATGCTTGGGGATGGTGGGAACCCGCGATTTGGGCTTGCCAACCAGCCATCCTAGATCAGTAGGTGGTGGGCCACATCAGAGGGCGCCGCGGGTCACATATGTCAACCCTCCACATTGTGTAAAAAAGCTGTTTGATCCTGTCCTCTCTGATCCTCACTTTTTTTCCACTGTCCCCAAATCCATCTCCTGATAGTACAGAGACCTGGGGGCAATCTGCGCATGCTCAATTTGGTGTGTATTGCTAGGGAGTTTTGTTTTTTTTCTTGGGAAGGTGCATGTGATCAGCACAGGGCCAATCAGCACTGTCCAGACAGGGGGTCAGGGGTCCTGCAGCCTCATAGGACAGTCAGAGGAGAATCAAAACTCCTCCTGCAAGCTTTAACCAGACACTGATAGAAGCCACAAGACTGCTATATACTGCTGATGAGAAAAGGTATTTAGCACTTTATATTTACTAAAATAATTGCATTTCCATGTTCTATGTACTGTGGGAGACCAGATAGTGACTACAGGCTCCTGGGTTTAGTAACACATTAGGCCCCTTTCACACTTGTTTAATGAGGCTTTACAACCCCCTTACGCAAACAAAGGTGTAAAGCTTCTAGGAAGAAGGGTAAGGATTGGGGTTGGGACCTTGTTGTTGATATGAATGACTACTTTGTCAAAGTTAAAACAACGAGCAGATGGGACATAGTGGTTGATCCAGGGTATCCAAATTTGTTTGAACCTAGAGATGGAATCTTTGAGGGATATGGCCATTTTCTTATTAAGGGAAACAATTAATTTTCTGTTTAAGTTAGCCAATGATTTGGGTTGATGACCACCATGTTTTTGCTAGAACCTGTTTGACTTCTCTGAAGAGAAATGTCAGTAAATGAAATGGCTTATTTATACAGAGTTTAGGTTTCAGATTTACAGTGGGTATAGAAAAGAATCACCCGCTTTAAAATAATCACATTTTGTTAATTTGCAACCTGAAATGAAGACAGACACAGTTTTTGTTTTATCCAGATGTATTTACTCAGTGCAACTCATAACATCAAAGTGAAAGATATAACACAAACATGTCAGAAAAATATATATTAAAAAAATTCAATTTATTAATTTTAAAGTGGAGTTCCACCCAAAAATGGACCTTCCACTTTTTGGATTCCTCCCCCCCCCTCCGGTGTCACATTTGGCACCTTTCAGGGGGGAGGAGGGAGCAGATACCTGTCTAATACAGGTATTTGCTCCCACTTCCTGGCATAGATCACCGCGGTGATTGCGGTGACCTACGCCACTTCCGCCGCCTACCCCGTCCTCCCCCGCTGTATTCTGTGAGACACAGAATACAGCAGGGACCTGAGAGGACGCGCAGCGCGACTCGAGCATGCGCAGTAGGGAAACAGGAAGTGAAGCCGCACGGCTTCACTTCCTTATTCCCTTACCAAGGATGGCGGCGGCAACAGCCGAGAGCCGAAGGACGGATCGGCTTTGGCTGCCTAAACCGCGGGCTCCCTGGACAGGTGAGTGTCCATATATTAAAAGTCAGCAGCTGCAGTATTTGTAGCTGCTGGCTTTTAATATTTTTTTTTTCAGCAATCCTCCGCTTTAATTAATTCAGCATAAAAAGAGCTTTTCTGGAGCATTTCAGACTCTGGTAGCGCAACTGAAGCAGACAATCAGCTATGGGTGGCAAGGCACTGACACCAATATCTCTGGGATAAAGTTGTGGACAGGCACAAGTCTGGACATGGTTACAAAAAAATGTAAAAGGCTTTATCAATGCCTAGAAGCACAGTGAAGTCTATTGTTAGGAAGTGGAAGGTATTTGGTACAACACAGACCCTTCCTAGATCAGGACGTTGCTCCAAACTGGATGAATGAGCCAGGAGGAAACCGGTCAGAGAGCCTACCAAGAGGCCTACAGCAACTCTGAAACAGCTGCAGAAATTGATGACAAAGAGTGGTCACTGTGTGCATGTGACAACAAGATCACAAATTCTCCACAAATGTGGCTTGTATGGGAGGGTTGCAAGAAAAAATCCACTCCTCAAGAAAGGCCACATGTAGTCATGACTGAGCTTTACCAAAACGCACCTTGAAGATTCTGAGTCCACATGAAAAAAGGTGTTCTGGTCAGATAAGTCTAAAATTGAATTATTTGGCCTAAACACCAAACGATGTGTGTGGCAGATATTCAATCCAGCTCACCATCCAAATAACACCATTCCTACAGTAAAGCATGGAGGTGGTAATATCCTGTTATTAGGGTGTTTCTCTGCAGCAGGGACTGGAGCACTTGTCAGGATAGAAGGAAAAATGGATGGGGAAAAATACCATCAAATTCTTGAGGAAAATCTGTTGCCCTCTGCCAGAAAGTTGTCAATGGGAAGAAGGTTTACCTTCCAACATGACAATGACCCAAAGCACACAGCAAAAATGAGCTCACAGTGGTTGAAGGAGAAAAAGGTGAATGTCCTTGCATGGCCTAGTCAGAGCCCAGACTTAAACCCCATTAAAAATCTGTGGAATGACTTGAAGACTGCAGTCCACAAACGGTCACCATCAAGTGTAACTGAACTTGAGCAGTTCTGCAAAGAAGAGTGGGCAAATATTTTAAATATTTTAAAGTCTAGATGTGCAAAGTTAGTAGAGACATATCCCAACACAAAGGCTGGAATTAAAGCAAAAGGTGGTCCAGCAAAATACTGGCATAAGGGGGTGATCCTTTTTCCAACTCAGTGATTCTGTTTTTGATTGTTTTCTAATTTTTGCTGACCTGTTGGTGTTATATCTTTCACATGGATGTTCTAGTTGCACTAGTAAATACAGCTGGATAAAACAAACTGTGTCTGTATTCAGGGGGGCTGATTCTTTTCTATACCCACCGTAAAAAAGCAACGTATAGACCAATTGGTATACACCAATGCAGTATCTCCTAACTTTGGAACATTCCACCCATGTGTGTAAAGGATTACTCTGGGTTCGACATCCCCTAAAGTATTGATGAGGATAAATTTTGCCAAATACCAAGGGACCATATACCAACGCATCTGTAATCTGTAAATAGATTCAATTACCAATACGTTAACTTAGCAATGAGAGGTGGTTTCCAAAATTTGCCTCAAATTTTCTGGATCTAGAGTGCCTCCAAGGTCTCTTTCTCTCAATATTCCATATATGGAAAGGGATTAGGGGACTGTCCTTTTAACAGACAGTTGTATATGCCAACATTTAAGGTTTTTAAATGATTTTATCTATGCATAGACTCTATTTTTTTTCCTGGAGATACACTTTAAAGTATAATAACTAAAGGCAAAACTTTTTCTGTTTTTAGTTTTGGACAGAGGGGAGAGGGATTAGAACCTATGTCAGTTTTTATTAATGTCTGTGTGCCCGTTCGGGACATTCTCCCTCTCCATTTGTCCTGTTTTACCATTATCATTAAAAGTGAAAGTAAAAAAAAAATCCCAAATGTTTGGTTGTCCCCAGAAAAGTAATAGAGGGGGAAATCTTCCAATGGGGACACTAGTTCTAGGTGACCTGGGGGTCCCCAAGGAATTCCCTTTGCAGGTATTTCCCCTCACTTCCTGTTTGTCTAGGAGACAGGAAGTGAAGGTAAATCTCCCCAATGGGACACAGATGGCGAAAAAAAAAAAAATCTGACAGGGTTTATAATCCTCTATTACTCTTTCAAAAATAAAAAAGTGAAAACCCTCATTCGTCATCATTGAGCTGCTTAGGCAAAATTTGCTTTAAAAAGTGCTCCAATCTTTATTTATATACGGTATTTATTTTGAGGTTTATTTTGTGAGGTGTGGTGTGTATTTAGAGTGGTTTTGCTTATTTCATTTAGTCTTTTTTTGTATGTGTCTTTTTTCCTTTTTTTAGGGGTGTTTTTTATCATTATTTGTGTGCTGTTGCTTTACATTTTTTTATTTTACATTTTTATTCACAATACAATTATGAGGCCAATTTGGGGATGTTTTTGTAATGAGAACAGGTCCGGGATAGTTGAACAGAGCCTCCAAAGCAATTTTAAACCCATTGTACTCTTAAGACCACAAAAAAACGACCTTAAAGTAGGACTATAGGCACAACTTTTTTGTACAAAATTACTTTACTCCTTACCAACCACCATATGTGCTGTATAATAGATTTGTATCACATGTTGGCACTTTATCATGATACCACTTTGAGCTTGGTCTTCTTTAATCACTAGCTGGTGATTGTCTAGGTGATTGTCTATCAGGTTGTCCTCTGAGGCTGGGTTCACACTGGTCCGACAAACGCTCCGACATTGGGAGCTCAATATGCTGCTGTAGGTGCAGCTGCTTTTTTCACCATGCGCTTCCACCCTTGGAGACCAGTGACTGTATTTTTAGACACGTAAAGGGTTGGTCACTGGTTCCTTAGGTCTTCCTCAATGTGTTTGGGTCGTGTTTTTTTTCAGTGGTGCTCGTTAAATACCCCAGTCCACAGGTCACTCTCGCCAGTGACATTTATATGGCAGCCGACTGGTGTTCATTTTGCAAATGCGGCAAAATCAAGGCAGTCTCCATTTTTGTTCTTTGGGTGAAGGTCGTAACGTGTCCAAATTGCCTTGTTCCAAATGGCAATCACAAAGAGAGTTACACCCAAAATCTGTCTTGGGCAATGCATTTGGAAGACCTCCATCATGATACCACAGCCTTTGGTGCATTTTCTTATCTTTTTGAACTGATACCACCCTGGGATATATCACAATGACCTTGTGGGTTTCGATTTACTAAAACTGGAGAGTGCAAAAATCTGATGCAGCTCTCCATAAAAAACAATTAGCTCCCAGTTTTTTTTTTTTTGTCAAAGCTTAACCGCTTCAGCCCCAGAAGATTTTACCCCCTTCCTGACCAGAGCACTTTTTGCGATTCGGCACTGCACCGCTTTAGCTGACAATTGTGCGGTCGTGCGACGTTGCACCCAAACAAAATTGACGTCCTTTTTTTCCCACAAATAGAGCTTTCTTTTGGTGGTATTTGATCGCCTCTGCTGTTTTTATTTTTTGAGCTATAAACAAAAAAAGAGCGACAATTTTGAGAAAAACGCAATACTTTTTACTTTTTGCTATAATAAATATCCCCCAAAAATATATAAAGAAAAACACTTTTTTTCCTCAGTTTAGGCCGATATGTATTCTTCTACATATTTTTGGTAAAAAAAATCCCAATAAGCGTATATTGGTTGGTTTGCGCAAAAGTTATAGCGTTTACAAAATAGGGGATAGTTTTATGGCATTTTTATTATTCATTTTTTTTTTTATTAGTAATGGCGGCGATCTACGATTTTTATAGGGACTGCGACATTATGGCGGACACATCAGACATTTTTTACACTATTTTGGGACCATTGTCATTTATACAGCGATCAGTGCTATAAAAATGCATTGATTACTATGTAAATGACACTGGCAGTGAAGGGCTTAACCACTAGGAGGCGATGAAGGGGTTAAGTGTGTCCTAGGGAGTGATTCTAACTGTGGGGGCGATGGGCTACTAGTCACATGACAGCGATCACTGCTCTCGATGACAGGGAGCAGTGATCTGTCATGACACAAGGCAGAACGGGGAAATGCCTTGTTTACATAGGCACTTCCCT
The DNA here is from genome assembly GCA_037952925.1 of Lithobates clamitans. NCBI lineage: Eukaryota > Metazoa > Chordata > Amphibia > Anura > Ranidae > Lithobates > Lithobates clamitans. The sequence continues at coordinate 750,759 of JBBGZY010001103.1, read as the reverse complement.
TTTCTGCGGCTCCATGACATGATCGCCGGGAGACCAGCGGACGTCGAGTCTGCTGGTCCCGCGGGCACGGTTACGCTGCACGCGGCGGGCGCGCACGCGCTCCTGCTATCCCCGGCTCTTAAAGGGGACGTACAGGTACGCCCATTTGCCCACCACCCCCATTGTGTCGACGTATATCGGCGTGCGGTGGTCGGCAACTGGTTAATTGAACAAGTTGTAGTTAGAAGCTGATTGGCTACAATATAGAGCTGCACCAGATTTTGCACTCTCCAGTTTTAGTAAATCAAGCCATGTGTGTCCACATGGCCTATCCTAAGATAAGATTAAAAAAAAGAGTACCAATGTTTTTTGTACATAGTTGAGTCACTTAGCCTTGTTTTCCATGTCCTGGGGTGCAGATGAAAATGGCAACAGTTGCTCTGGACTGATGTGTCAAAAAATGAAATATTTGGCTGTAGCAGGAAGCAGTTTGTTGGTGAAAGGCTGGAGAGTGGCACAATAATGAGTGTCTGCAGGCAACTGTGAAGCATGGTGGAGGTTCCTTGCAAGCTTGGGGCTGCCTTTCTGCAAACGGAGTTAGTGATTAGGTCCGGATCAATGGTGTCCTCAATGCTGAGAAATACAGGCAGATACTTATCCATCGTGTCATACGATCAGGGAGGTGTGTGATTGGCCCCAAATTTATTTTGCAGCAGAACAACGACCCCAAACATACCCCAATGTCATTAAGAACTGTCTTCATTGTAAGGATGAACAAGGAGTCCTGGGGGTGATGGTTTGACCCCCACTGAGCCCTGATCTCACCATCATGGAGTCTGCCTGGGATTACATGAAGGATTTGAGGCAGCCAACATCCACAGAAGACCTATGCTTAGTTCTCCAAGGTGTTTGGAGCAAACCTACCTGCCGAGTTCCTTCTAGTACTGTATATATATATATATATAAATCCTCATGCAAATAAAATATTCCTTTATTTATTTGAATGCTTAGTACCTTTATAGGCTGATATTTTTTGCTAAAGAATTTGTTATATTTTAACACTATGCATGCAATAAATGTGATATTGTAACATGTGAATGTCCCACTCATAGCATTCTGAGTTTATTACAGAGAGAAAGGAAAGGGGCTCATTCTATGGAGCGTCACCTTACCTATAATAGACTGGATTACATTACCTCCAGTTTGAGCATGACCTTGTTGTGATCAGTAACACCACCTCTTATCTCCGCTCTGGAATGTTCCAGGCTATTTTTATCATGGTTGCATTTTTAACTGAATCTTAAATTTAGCGGCTCATTTGTCCCTAATCAAACAGCATCATGTGTAGAGGAAGATAAGACTGCGGAGGAATAAATCAGCGTTGTGCATGGACAGCGGCGTCCTTGAGGCTGTCTGCACATTACAGCTGTGTCCAGGCATTATTCTCCCAGGATAAAACGTCACGATACACGGTGATCTATATATTCAAGGGTACTCCAGCCGAAAATTGGGAAATTACACCCAACGTGGGATATCTGACAAGACACACGCTGTCACCTTATATACAACTGACCGATCCAGTACTTCTTCCTCCTTCATTATCTGACAAGGCACACATTGTCTTATAATCTTATACATTGCTTTTTTTCCCAGTCAGCCAGTGACACAACAGCTGGTGTGGAGCGTTATCCTGATCATTAAAGGTACTTCTACTTCTAACTGTACACCCTAGTGCATACAATATACAAATGTAGGTATTTTAGATTTATGGTCATGATGCATGGCAATGCACATTATGTGTGTTATGGAATGCTTTGATGTGCAATGTAAAGTGTGGCAACATGCATGCCAAAACACAAAGGTGTATTTGGCCCCTTAAGGGAAATACACTTTAGCGTTTTTGAATCCAGCCTAGGTAGAGGTATACTGCTGTAAGAGGCCATGCTGGTTTTTCTATGGAAATGACACAACAGAAGTTGTTACCTTTCAGACTGTCTTTCAAGAAGAGTTTAAATGAGGGGTGGTGGGGGAAGGGGAGTGAGTTACACCTCTGACATTTCCTATAGTAAATTTGAGATTGAGCTATTGAGAACTGTAAACATCTAACTTCTTTTTTTTGGGCACCAGTCCTCAGGAAGGATGTACTGGAAATGGAGCGAGTACAAAGAAGGGCAACAAAGCTAATAAAGGGTCTGGAGGATCTTAGTTATGAGGAAAGGTTGCGAGCACTGAACTTATTCTCTCTGGAGAAGAGACGCTTGAGAGGGGATATGATTTAAATTTACAAATACCGTACTGGTGACCTCACAATAGGGCTAAAACTTTTTTGCGGAAGGGAGTTTAACAAGACACGTGGCCTAAAATTAGAAGAAAAGAGGTTTAACCTTAAACTACGTAGAGGGTTCTTTACTGTAAGAGCATCAAGGATGTGGAATTCCCTTCGGTGGTCTCAGCGGGGGGTATTGATAGTTTCAAACAGTACTAAGTATAAAATTGATGCGCTTTAAATAAATAGTGCACAATATGCTGCTGCGACTAAGCTTAAATCCAGGAATAAAAAATGCATACATGTGAATAAAATAGATAAATAATTATGGTGCTAATACATGTGTTAAAATTGCCAAAATAAATCTTCAAATTGGTGATGTGACAGTGAATATAAATAAAATAATAATGACACTCTGAGTACAATGTCCAGATAGAGATAAATAGTGGGGGAAAGTGAAAATAATTAAACAGTTCCTTCCCTTAATCCAGATTGATTGACTCACTGGGTTAGATCGTTTGTATCAGGATATTTAGTTTTTCTTGCATCCCACTTTAGCCATAATACTGCTGATGATTCGGCTCTCAGGATAAAGGTTTTATGCAAAGCAAGCAAAGAAAAAAAAGATCATTGTGCAGTGAACTTACTAGATAGTGCACAAGCAAAACAGGGACAAGAGATACACTCACAAACTCCCGGTCTATTAGAAGCATTCAAATATGCAGATTGCAGTCAGCCGCTGTGGACGAGGTTTCCCATAGAGAAACAGCTGCTGTTAACCTTCAGGTGTATTGCAGCACTGAATGTCCTAAGCTCCTCCCACGCGTTGCATCACTGACACGTGACTTTTTCAAGGATATTGATAGTTTCAAGAAACTATTAGATAAGCACCTGAACAACCACAACATACAGGGATATACAAGGTAATGCTGACATATAATCATGCACATAGGTTGGACTTGATGGAACTTGTGTCTTTTTTCGACCTCACCTACTATGTAATTATGTAACTTTTTAGTAAAACAGCTAAAGATAAACTAGTAAAAGTGCAAAAAGGAGTTTAGGTCTCCACCTGGTGACTGGACACTGTACATTCCATCTTCCCTCAAATTCGCTGTACCCATGTATATTTTTAATGCCCCCTGCCTTGATCTCTTTCCTCCCCAACATCACATACTATCCTTTCCTTTAACTCCCCCACAGTTTTCAGAACTGCCTGAAATAAGTAAAGGAAATCCCTTTGTAACTTCCAAGTCTCTCTAGATGGAACTCATTGCTAAGGACTCTCTTCCCACCCACATATGACAGCACTAGGTCAATCAACAAGTACCAACAATAAGTGGAAAGGAGTTACTCCATACCCGGAAGGGCTAGATATTTTCGTTCATGCTTCCCCATGCCCCAAAGTGCCAGGCATTTTCCTTCATCCAGCAGCCAAACGGATGGTTAGAGGCCAAGATGACGAGGGGACTTCACTTACACCACTGGTCTAAACACCCCTGGAGTGGAGCATAGGGAATGAAAAAACCCAGGGAGGCATGGATGCCCAAAGTCCAGTCCATGGAAGCTGACTTCTAGAAGGCTCGATTGTGAGGATTCTTGCAAAGGTCGAAGAAAAGGAGAGGGAGATTGAAAGGTAGCTGGCAGACTTCTGAAGCGTGTGGCAGGCTAGAAGTGTAGCCAGAGACAGGCAAGATTTGACAGTTGAGAAGACATACAATAGGCAGCAGAGTCAGCAGAGATAAGGCCACACCATTATTCCGCAGAGATAGGCCATTGTAAGGAACTAGGTGAAAAAATATTGTGGTGCCCGGATCTACTGCACTATTAGTATACAACTATTTAGATAATTAATGTAGTAATTACTCCAACCTTTCACCATGTAGTATCAACAACATGGCACAGTCCATGCGACCACAAAACATGCATATAAGAAAAAAAGAAAGGACAAAGCCTTCCAAAGGGGTCGCAGTAACTGAACACTACGGTTGAATTTAATTGAATTTTATCTAGAAAAAACACACCATAATATCAAATATGACAGAATACCAAAAATAGCGGTCTGAATATAACCTTCCAAAACATTAAGGCCCCTTTCACACGAGGCGGACTCCGTTTCTACGGAGCCCGCCTCGGTCCGCAGGCTCAGCGGGAGATCTGTCCGTTGATCTCCGCTGAGCCGGCGGATGACAGGTCCCTCTCTGCTCACTGAGCGGGGAGGGGCTTGTCAGGCGCCGCTGCCGCCTATGGAGGGATCGGACGAAAACGGACAGCGTGTCCGTTTTCGTCAGATCTCACTCGATCCGATCCGCCAGCGACGGATCTGGACGTAGAGCCATACGTCTGCTTTTAGCGGATCGGACGGGGTCGGATGTCAGCGGACATGTCTCCGCTGACATCCGACGCTCCATAGACTAACATGGATCACCCGTTCAGGTCCGCCGTCAAAACTGACAGGCGGACCTGAACGGTCCGATCGTGTGAAAGGGGCCTAAAAAAGACAACGTTGTCATTTAAAAAGAGGGATCGCAGCTGCACATACATCCACACAATCACACAATCAGACATACACACAGCTCAAAGGATGGGAGTTGATTGAAGTATTGTTGATCAATATATTACATATACTATCATCCTCCTTCCTAATTAAGCAGTGGATTGAGGTCATCCCAAACAGGATAGGTAACTGTAAACTGATTGAGATGTGGATGCGCATAAACAAACAGGTAGGTATATCATGTGCCTTCCTAAGTCATTAGTACAGGAATTCAACTGTGGCACCTAGGATTAGGGGCTATCATTTATCTATTAGAGGCACAGGTGGCTTAATTGTATAGGCTACAGTGTCACTGTCCAGTAAGCAAGGCTGCAGTGGTAAAACTTCTTAAGTATAATACTTATTTAAAAGTTCACTGATCCATCACAAGTAGGTATGGGGAGGGAGGAACACAGCAGGGGGAGTTGGTGTTGTCAGTCCACAGCTAATCAGCAAGTTCAACTGAATGATAGCAATGTAAGATACTCTCACTCACGTCTGTGTGCCTCCACCCATCCTTTCTGAGCCGCGCTCCACTCCTGAAGTCACCGGATTATCTCCTTGGGAAGTTGATCTAGGTGTTGGATCCAGTGTCATTCCCGCCTCTACAAGCTCTCAGCTGTTCCTTCGCCACTGCCTCAATACACTGTGTTAGTGCTATGACCCCTCCATCGTCACGAACGTGCTGGCGTCACGCTGACAAGTGCCGTTAGCTAACGTCCTCAGAGGCACGTATCACGAGACCCGATGCATTTTGTCAGCAATGTCTGATGTCATCATGATCCCTAATAACATTAGACATTGCTGACGAAACGCGTTGGATCCGTGATACGTGCCATGTCACTTCCACCATTCGTTAGAGCGCAGGTGGAACCCCTGCCATTTCCTATGAGCATGATTTGATCTTCTGTTTGTAGGTGCAACTTGTAGTTTTATATAATAAATTATTTTAATGGTATTGCACCATGAGGAGCCCCTTTCTTTCTTCTTGATCTATGCACCATATTTACTCAGTGGTCGTGCCACTTCCTGAGCTGCTGGTTCTGGAGATCTGTCTGCTCTGCTGGTTTTGACTACCTGTCATGGGTGTAAATTCCGTCTGGTGAGTAGGATACTTACCTAGAAGTTGGTGGAAGGAAACGCACCCTTGAAGACACTATTATATCATTTAATTTTTGAAAAACAATTTTTGAAGAATTAGAAGATACCACCGGCACATTTGTGGGGATTATTTGGTTTGGTGGTGGTTTAGTGGACCTTTATTTATAATATTTGTTTGTTTAGCGTGGTATGAAATCACAGTTGCTTTCTTTGCAAAGACAAGTCACACCAGGAATCTGCAGAGATAAGCAAAAGTCAAGAACTTGCCAGTTCACACCAGGGATCAGCTGAGAAAAGTCAAAGACAGGAACTAGCCAAGGTCACACCAGGAATCAGCAGAGGCAAGCTGCAGTCTTGTAGACGTGTCATAAGTCACAGGATAACAGCTAAAGATCATCCAGTAACTTCCTAGCTCAGCTTTGCCTCTTAATAGGCCATCTGGTTCCAAGCCTGGGGTTAGGAATGTGTTTCCCTTGTGTTTGCATTCCCAGACGTCTGAACAACTTGCCCATGTAGATTAGCTCGTGCAAATGTGCATGGAGGCACAACCGGCTGGCAATGACCCTGGATCTGTGTATTGGTGCATGTTCTGGTTGTCTTCTGACACCATCTTGTCAGGCAGTAAACAAAGGACCGTTGACCATGTGCTGCACCAAAGGGGGACATTAAAGCGCAGTTCTACCTAGGGCATAAAATCCAATGGCCGATCCAAAGCAGCTCATTAAAAATAATAAAAGCAGTTCCATTTGCTAAAATCACCTCCTCTACCCCATGAAACCAGTGCCTCTCCTCTTCCAGGTTGATTGACATCTGGCATCATTCAACCTACTGCCCTTAAGCCTAGGGTGTCAAGGCTCCAGCCCCTGCCCAAGGTGCACAGGAGAAAGCTGCAAGGTCCTCTAATGGGGCATACACACGGTCGGACTTTTCGTCTACAAAAGTCCGACAGCCTGTCCGACAGACTTCCGGCGGACTTTCGGCGGACTTGCGGCGGACTTGTGGCAGACTTTCTAACGAACGGACTTGCCTACACACGACCACACAAAAGTCCGACGGATTCGTACGTGATGACGTACACCAGACTAAAATAAGGAAGTTCATAGCTAGTAGCCAATAGCTGCCCTAGCGTGGGTTTTTGTCCGTCGGACTAGCACACAGACGAGCGGATTTCGGGGTCCGTCGTAGTTACGACGTAAAGATTTGAAGCATGTTTCAAATCTAAAGTCCGTCGGATTTGAGGCTGAAAAAGTCTGCTGAAAGTCCGGGGAAGCCCACACACGATCGGATTACCAGCCAGCTTTAGTCCGTCGGCGTCCGTTGGACTTTTGTAGACGAAAAGTCTGACCGTGTGTATGCCCCATAAGAACATAAGGGGGCCCTGCAATAATTAAAACACAAGCTTGCCTTAGAGATAGGAAATTATCGGGCAAAACACCTCCGTGAACCTGTGAAGCCTTTGATCATGGTAGATAGATGATGATCATGTCTACTCTATAGTGTTTTTACTGTTTATACTGGACTGTGAGTATTATTATATGCAACTGCATATGTTGATGAATCACTTTTTTTAAGTAATGTGTTATTTATTATTTTACCAGGTTCCAGGAGATGAGGGCGAGTTATTAATGATTCAGAATATGAGAATAATAATATTACACTATGTAAGTGTCTCTAATCCCCTGTACACACAACTGGTTTTGCCATTGGAATAAACTCTGATGGGGCGTACAAAAGTCCGACGGACCAAATCCGGCGGACAATCCGATCGTGTGTGGGCTTCCCCGGACTTTCAGCGGACTTTTCCAGTCGCAAATCTGACGGACTTTAGATTTGGAACTTGCTTCAAATCTTTACGTCGTAACTCCGCCGCACCCAGAAATCCGCTCGTCTGTATGCTAGTCCGACGGACAAAAACCCACGCTAGGGCAGCTATTGGCTACTGGCTATCAACTTCCTTATTTTAGTCCGGTGTACGTCATCACGTACGAATCCGTCGGACTTTAGTGTGATCGTATGTAGGCAAGTCCGTTCGTTAGAAAGTCCGCCGCAAGTCCGTCGAAAGCCCGTCGAATGTTTGTCGGACGGGCTGTCGGACCTTTTGCAGCCGAAAAGTCAGACCGTGTGTACGCCCCATGACAGTTTTTCCGATGGAGTTCCGTCAGAATTCCGCTCAAGCTGCATACACACGGTCACACCAAATTCCGACCGTCCAGAACAATGTGACGTACACCACGTACGACGGGACTAGAAAAAGGAAGTTCAAGAGCCAGTAGCCAATATCTTCCGTCTCGTACTTGCTTCAGAGCATGCTTCGTTTTTGGTCCATCGGAAAAGCATACAGACAAGCTTTTTTACCGATAGTAATTTGTTTCGTCTGAAAAATTTAGAACATGTTCTCTATCTAAGTCTGTCAGAATTTTCGACAGGAAAAAGTCCGATGGAGCGTACACACGATCGGAAAATACGATGAAAAGCTCCCATCAGACTTTTTCTGACGGACATTCCGCTCGTGTGTACGCGGCATTATAGTGGGGGTAGAGTTTCCAGAGTTCTACATTTTTTTATTATATGTAGCGCTGGTAGATTTATGATCTACCATCTGATAGGTAAATTTAGTGAATTGCTCGTTAGGGGAGTTAGATTTGCCTCTGTTCCAGCTTGGCTGACGTTGCATGTGGTTCCACACTGAGCCGGTGGGTGTCGCTGTTACCACTGGCTGGTGTTGGAAGGGCAACGTGTTGAAACGTATGAGTGCTCCTCTGTCCCGGAGACAACTCGGCAGAGGTGGTCCTCCGAGTTGCATTCTGGGAGAGGGTATTTATGGGACAGACGCCATGTTTTGGGGTTCGTTTTACAGCCACCTGCTGGCCCTCCTGGCCGACAGGTATGCGTTAGAGTGCTACCTCGTGGTCCTCCGTTCCGGCATGTCTGGGGCCTACCACAGCAGCCAAGGAATGGTCCTGAGCTGTCTACCCAGAGTGAAGAGGCTGGACAACCGAGAAGATCCCAGGGGAGGACCCGTCATGGAAGGATCATGCAGAGTGCTGGTCTGGAGAGGAGCCTGGTGACTCGGTTGGAGGACGTATCCTAAAGTAGTTCTACAGCATAGTACTGCCGGGTTGGCTTAGAGGTCCAAGTCCTGTGTCTGACATTCACCGCAAAAATTGATGCATCCTGTGGCAGAGGATCGTACGGGTTTATTTCAAGCAAGTCTGTGGCAGAGACTTTTGTTCGTGCTACGTACTGGCTGCTAGGCAAATGAGAGAGGCCTATCCAGGCGGGCAAAAAGTGTGTCCCACGAGGGGATTGCATCCGATTACAATATTCAACTTTAAAGGACATTCTCAAGAATCCTAAAGAAAGGTATTTGAGCTTCCCGGCAGCTTCCCTCCTGCCTCTTTCCTGCTACTTCCTTCGTTACTTGGTTCAATAAAGCATTGAAAACGTACTCAAGTGTTGGTGCTTTTATCGTCCAGAGGTAAACTCAACGGAACCCTAGACCCGGTTCCGGTGAAACAGGGGTGTCGAGAGTGAAGGTAGCAAGCCCGCTTAAACCAGCAGCTCCACCGAGAGTTAGTGCTACATATACCTTCCATTACAATGACTAGACTGTGTGTCATGGTGACTGTGGGAATGCTGAATCATGCTTTCTTTGCATTTGCTGCATTTAGTTCTGTCAATAGACCAGGAATGACTGTCAATGTATAAATATGGTCTAAAGTCAATGTCACTTTTCAATGAACCCGACTCAGCTAGTACTTAAAGTGATATAAACGATATTACTTAATAGCTCTGCAATCCATTTTTTTATTAAATCGTTTCTTGCTGTTCTTCTGCCTCATTGTAGCATCCTCTGTGAGCTCCCGAACCTCTTCTTTTCCTCCATTTTTATCATTCAGAATTTTAGAATACAAAGGATTATTGAAAATACGATTACATGTGCTTGCTTCTTGTTTCCATTGAGAACAGGAGTAGTATGAACATTGAAGGTTACAAATCCTAGAAGATGTGGGCTTGTTGCTGCAATAAAGAGCTGCTCCTTTAAAGGGTGTAGTCTGGGGGCCAGTCTTGTTCAGATGTTGAGAATTTTATATAACATGCATATTATGTTAGCTGCTGACCAGAAAATAAAGGAGCAGGGGCACGTTGATAGCAGGAGCATATTGATCTGGGCTTCCTACTCTTGTTAGCATGTTCACAGTGTTCGATTAAGAACACTATGCAGAGCCCTCATTGGATCCTAACTTAGTTCACATTTATTCAACCCCCAGGAAAAAGGAGCCGATCAGGATCCTATTGCTTTGAGCAGTGCTGTCAGTCTAACACAGTGAATGTGCCTACATGAGGTAGAGCAGTGTAGCAACCTCTTCATGCTGCTGCTGCTCCTTCACTGTCCAGTCACAAGCTGTGGTGGGTCCTGGTCCAGGCAATATTGTTAAAAGGATGTTTACAGATGTTTTGTACATATTTTCTTTCTTATTGTCAGGATTAACCGCTTCCCGACCAGCGCACGCCGATATACGTCGGCAGAATGGCACTGGTGGGCAAAAGGGAGTACAGGTACGTCCCCTTTAAGAAGCGGCGCTGCGGGTGCGTGCCGCATTCTCCGTGACCGCGGGTCCTGCGGACTCTATGTCCGCCAAGTGCCCGCGATCGTGTCACGGAGAGGTAGAACGGGGAGATGCTTTTGTAAACAAAGCATTTCCCCGTTCTGCCTAGTGACAGGACAGAGATCACCGCTCCTTGTCATCGGGAGCAGTGATCGCTGTCATGTGAGTAGTAGCCCATCCCCCCCCACAGTTAGAATCACTCCCTAGGACACACTTAACCCCTTCATCGCCCCCTAGTGGTTAACCCCTTCACTGCCAGTGTCATTTACACAGCAATCAATGCATTTTTATAGCACTGATCGCTGTATAAATGGCAATGGTCCCAAAATAGTGTCAAAATTGTCCAATCTGTCCGAAATAATGTCGCAGTCCCGATAAAAATCGCAGATCGGCGCCATTACTAATAAAAACAAATCTAATAATAAAAATGCTATAAAACTATCCCCTATTTTGTAGACGCTATAATTTTTGCGCAAACCAATCAATATGCGCTTATTGCGATTTTTTTTACAAAATATGTTGAAGAATACATATCGGCCTAAACTGAGGAAAAACATTTTTTATATATATTTTTGGGGGATATTTATTATATTTCAAAAAGTAAAAAATAATGCGTTTTTTTCTAAATTGTCGCTATTTTTTTGTTTATAGTGCAAAAAATAAAAACCGCAGAGCTGATCAAATACCACCAAAAGAAATCTCTATTTGTGGGAAAAAAAGGATGTCAATTTTGTTTGGGTACAACGTCGCACGACCGCGCAATTGTCAGTCAAAGCGACGCAGTGCCGAATTGCAAAAAGTGCTCTGGTCAGGAAGGGGGTAAATCCTTCCGTGGCTGAAGTGGTTAAAATAAAATTACATTTTACAATTTCTATGTGTGCTTTTAACTTAGCTATGCATAAACTATTTTATTTAAATATTTTGCATTTTTTTTTCAGCCAGTAGCCCTTTAGGTTACTTTGTTCCTGTTAAGACGTTATCTCCTTATGGCCTTTTGAGTAAAGATTGTTTACAGACCTCAATAGCTTAGCATGGAATGTATGTACATAAGTGGATGACTTATTGCCGTGACCTTTCCCTGATTGGAAGGCACAGTCCAATGTTTAATTCAGACAAACGGAGGCAGAAATACAGGCAGCACCTGCTATGCTTTCTCTTTAGCTAACCCATCGTGCTCAGGGAACTGCCTGTAAGATATTTCATGTCTATTTGTTAAACATAGTATATATAGAGTAAAAAACATACAGTTACATAGTTAATCAGGTTGAAAAATGATATATGTCTATTGAGCTCTCCCAATAGACAAAAATGAAAAGACCTTCCATTCACTAACATTGCAGCTGATCCGAAAGAGCAGTGTTTCTCAACTAGGGTTCCTCCAGAGGTTGCTAGGGGTTCCTTCAGCATTAAGCAATTGTGCTCTCGCAAATAAGTTCCCACTGACACCTTTGATCCTTTAAACTATCTGTAAGGGGGTAATTCTTCTCAATGACCACAAGTGTAAGGATCATTATTCCCACTGACCATCACACTAATGTATCATGTGTTGTAGATATAGTCATTTTAGCAGGGGTTTGCTGAGACCGGAAAGTTATTTTAAGGGTTCCTCTGTGTTGAAAAGGTAGAAAAGGGCTGCATAAGAGGTAAAAAAAATTCTCCATCAGGAAACTTTCTTCCTATTCCCTTAACCTCCCTGGCGGTAATCCGGAGTGTGGCTCGGGGTTCATTTTCAGTACCAAAAGCGGTGACCCTGAGCCATCCCTCTAATTTACTTACCTTGTCCCTACGATCCCCCAGTGTCTTCCCGCTGTCTCCTCCGGCCGATGCATCTGTCTTCCAGGTTCCGTTCCCTGCGAGCGCCGCAACGCATATGGGGCGGAGCCGGCGGGAAATTCAAAAAAGTTCAAAACATAACATACACACAATGCATTGTAATCTGTAGATTACATTACTGTATCAAACCATTTCACCTCAGTTTTGTCCCTAGTGCTTTGTCCAGTTCCCTGCCTGCACTTTTACCGTTCTTTCTGCCTGGAAGATTGAGAATGTCCATGGCATTCAAAAAGCGTCCCTTTAGGACAAAAGTGATTTTAGGCCAGCTAGAAAACAGCGATAGTGAATTAGAATCACTTGCAGAATTGAGCGATAGTGATTCGTGGGGAAATTCATCATCAGACACTGAAAGTGACGGCAGCGACGATTCTGCGACTGAACTCGGTGATGTGAGAACTTGGTGCTCTATTGACTGTGGTACGGATCAGGCAGCGCCCCCAAGATTGCCATTTACTGGAGCATCTGGTCAGGGCCGTCTTTAATATTGATTGGACCCTGGGCAAAAATTTTCTTGGGCCCCCCCCCCCATGCAATTTCGCTCTCCACCTGCTCTGAGACATACAATAAATAGCAGCTAGACTTAAAATCAGTTTACTGTATCAGATCAGGCAGCTATTGCGATTGGTTGCCAGAGGCTACATCATATCACTTTGGCTTACTGACTGGTTGCTAGAGGTTACAGCACACATTATGGCTCACTGATTAATTGCTAGAGGTTACAGCACATAATTTCTGCTTGTTGATTGGTTGGTGGAGATTACTGTACAGTAATACTGCTCACTGGTTGCTATAGGTTACATACTCGTCACTGCTCACTTCAGGGGGGCATGATATACATATGAATGCCGCCTTTATGTACATATCAATGCAGCCGGCCTCAGCTATACATATCAATGCAGCTGCTATTTACATATGAATGCTACCGTTATTTACATATTATTGACAGTTTACATGTAAACACGGGGTCTGCAGGTGAGTCACTTGTACACAACAATAGGGCAGAGCTGCGCAGCATTAATAGCAGCACTTCACACTGAGATATCGGGACACAGCACAGGACTAAAACTTCAAGGGACAAAGGAATTTAAACTGGGATAGTTGGCAAGTATGAGGCAGCTGCTTTGGGCCCCACAACAATGACAGGGCCCAGGGCAGCTGCCCCTTTTTCCCTGCTTTAAAGATGGCCCTGCATCTGGTATGAAAGTAGAAATTGAACATGACAACCCCTTGGCATATTTACAATTATTTTTGACCGATGAGGTTATTGAAAAAATAGTTACTGAGGCAACCCAATACAAATAGCTACTATGCATCGGAAGTTCCAAGTAGCAGAATGTGGGAACCAGTGACCAAAGATGACATTTGGAAATTTCTGCGCCTAATATTACTTCAGGGAGCGGTGGGGAAGTGGTATTGGACAACTAACAAATTACTTGCCACTCCATTCTTCGGCACGGTCATGTCAGAGTACAGATTTTCCCTGATCATGAAATATTTACAAAATTTGATGAAACTACTGATCCTGCACCAAAACTAAAGAAAATTTGGGAAGTATCTCAAATGATTTTAAAGAATTTCCAACAGAGCTATGTGCCAGAAAGAGATATCAGCATAGATGAAAGTCTAATGGCCTACAGGGGAAGGCTCAGCTGGGTACAATACATTGCATCAAAGAGAGTATGATTTGGCCTAAAATCCTACATGCTATGTGAATCGTCAACTTGCTACATTTGGTATTCAGTCCTATACACTGGAAAAGGAACAAAATCCAATCTAAAATACAGCAACTATGAAATGGCAACATCTTCCGTTCTTTCACTCATTGAGCCATTGCTAAATAAAGTCTATTGCATAACAATCGACAACTTTTATACGTCTCCTGAACTTTATGAGTTTCTTCTGCAAAACAAAACAGATGCCTATGGAACCGTTAGGGCTAACCGGCGCGACATGCCGCCAATGTTTGGGAATGAGAAGCTAAAGACTGGAGAAATGGTTGCCTGGTAGAAAGGCAAAATGATGGCACTGCGATGGCGTGACAAAGAAAGATGTGTGGCTAATGAGTACAGTCCATAATACCTCCACTGTTATGGCACGCACAAAAGGTCGGAAAGAAATCATGAAGCCACAAGTAGTGATATACTACAATAACACCATAGGAAGTGTCGACAGAGCCGACCAAGCAATGACATTCTAACCAGCAATGAGGAAACAGCAAAAGAAGTACCACAAGAAGATCTTCAGGCATCTTCTTGAGCAATGCTTGTGGAATGCCTACATTCTGCTAAAAAAAAAGAGTGACAAGCCTGGGATTCATTCTGAGTTCACTTGGAAAGTTGCCGAACGTATCTTTGTGAACCACCAAACACCATGAATGGCTGTGAATAGGGCTGGACGTTGTGCTGTTGGCATTGTCAACCCGGAAACGCCTGACTGGTCATCACTTCATGGACTACATCCCACCAACCAAGAAAAAGTCAGCACCTACAAGGACGTGCGTGGTTTATTACTCAAAGCGAGATGACAGTAAAAAAAAAAAATCAGAAAGGAAGCCAGGTTCCATTGTCCTGATTGTGACATCGGACTTTGTGCAGTCCCATGTTTCAAAATCTTTCATACCCGGGATGTTTGCTAAACCAATTTGCAGTGTCTAGTGTTACAGTGACTAGTAATATTGCACCCTTGTTTGGACAAATTTCAGTGTTTTTGGTTTGATTACATTATTGAATTACATTTATTATTATTATATATTTTTTTATAATTATTTATTATATTATAAATGTATGATTTCGTGTTTCAAACGTTATCATACCGGGGATGTCTACTAGACTCTTGTTTGGACAGATTTAAGTGCGTTATTCCTTAAGCCCCGTACACACAATCAGACTTTCTGACAACAAAACCGTGGAATTTTGTTCGAAGGTTGTTGGCTCCAACTTGTCTTGCATACACACGGTCACACAAATGTTGGCCAACAATTACGAACGTAGTGACGTACAAGACGTACGTGATATCTCCATTACGAACGCAAGTTTTACAAGACCGAGCGCTTCCGGCTTGTACTTGATTCCGAGCATGCGTGGACTTTTGTGCGACAGACTTGTGCACACACGATCGGAAAGTCCGACAACAAAACTTTGTTGGCGGAAAATCTGAGAACCTGCTAGCCAACATTTGTTGGCGGAAAGTCCGACAACAAATGTTCGATGGAGCGTACACACGGTCAGACTTTCTGCCAACAAACTCACATCCAATATTTGTTGTCGGAAAATCTGATCGTGTGTAGTGACGTACAAGACGTACGTGATATCTTCATTACGAATGCAAGTTTTACAAGACCGAGCGCTTCCGGCTTGTACTTGATTCCGAGCATGCGTGGACTTTTGTGCGACAGACTTGTGCACACGCGATCGGAAAGTCCGACAACAAAACTTTGTTGGCGGAAAATCTGAGAACCTGCTAGCCAACATTTGTTGGTGGAAAGTCCGGCAACAAATGTTCGATGGAGCGTACACACGGTCGGACTTTCCGCCAACAAGCTCACATCCAATATTTGTTGTCGGAAAATCTGATCGTGTGTACGGGGCATAAGAATTACAGGTCTACTGTATAAAACAACAAATTTCCATGTAAAACAATGTACCGCTTTGACATTCAAAAATACTGACATAATCAGACCGCCAGGGAGGTTAAAGCAATCGGATACTCTAACAATCTAAGGTAGTGTATTACTTATAAATATGAATAGTCAATTATATTCTGTACATTTAGAAACACATCTGGACTTTTTAAAAATCTATTTACCTATAACTAGTTCCTGAG
This sequence comes from Lithobates clamitans, assembly GCA_037952925.1. Lineage (NCBI taxonomy): Eukaryota > Metazoa > Chordata > Amphibia > Anura > Ranidae > Lithobates > Lithobates clamitans. Next base: position 734,612 of record JBBGZY010001103.1, on the reverse strand, counting down.
GGATTCTATTCCACATCACAGCTTTTACTAAAAAGAAGCCCTTCACTTTGTTGAGGTTCAATCTTTTTTTTCTCCAGGCAAAAAAAAGTGCCCCCTTTTATTTGTATCAACTTACAACAGTTGCGTTACCCCCAAAGGGGCTGCCGTAGTTTGAAAGTAGTGTAGAGGCAGCCAGATACAAAGCATTTCTTTCCCTCAGGCGCAATAAACATTCTAGGGGAGGTCTTTATGCTCTTTATTGTTGTAGAAACTTGGATGGGGTGAGGGGGGGCAAGGGGTACCCCCAAAAAAGTACTTTGAGTGATTAGAGGACAACTTTTCTGCCAGCTTAACTGTCTCTGTGTCATAAAGCAAAGGAGGTAGAAAACATTCCCACCATGATCTTTTCTGACTGAGTAATAGCAAGGGCATTTTTGTAGAGCTGAGAACTATACGCAGTCACTAAGGCTCTGAATTCGGATCAGTACTCACAATGCCACAGGGTCGTTGGTTTCCACCTTCCGATATCCACTGGGCACACTCTAGTGAGGGAGAAACAAAGTCACAATTGCACAGGACATCCAGAAACCCTGCTACAACTTCCACTGGGTACTCTAGCAAGCTCTATAGACCCAAAATTCTAGTCCAGGCTTGGGGTCGTAGATAGTCCCCCTAGAAATTCTGCAGCTGGGACCTCGATGACCCTCCAGTAACATTCCAGCAGACTGCCCTCATACAGGGGCTCCTCTGCAAGATGGGATGCAGGACCAACCCAACCCCTGCTCCAGGCTTCAGACTACTTATGGGCCCTCCAGCCACCTACTGGGTATACCTCCCCAGGAATTGGCTGGATCCCCATAAATATTCAGACTACGCTTCTGCCTTCCCTCCCACTGCAATCCCAGAACCTTCTAGAATACAGGGGTAAATAATCAGACCAGCAGCCTGTGAAAAACTGAGCAGGCTAAAGTAATTAACCACTGCTCCCATTGGCTACAGAGGAGCCAAACTACATTTGCCTGACATACTATACCCTAACTAGAAGGATGCTACACAAGAAAAGCAAACAACCTTTATAAATACTGACCCAAATCTATATAGTCTTCCTATAACTATAGTGTAGGCAGCAGAAAGGTTCAAGATCTGGTAGTACTGTCCTAGGAATGTCTGGATGACAATCCTGAAAAATAAATAAAACTCCTTAGGTAGGTAAAGCATCTGACATATATGTGGTGCTGCTCCCAGAGGATTGTTTGGTCCCCTCTGCTCTGCTCCAATGGCGAGTCGCCGTGTACATGGAACCGATTGACACCAGCACCCCTGAAACTGTTCAAAATAGGCTTTATAAAAAGGAGTAAAGCCCTGTAGAGGAACTGGGGGCTGGACAAATAAAGTGCAGAACAACATTGCAGTGTGGCACCATTAGCTTGAGAACCCCAGTCGTTCCTCACAACAACCTGTGGAAAAACCGGTCCGCACTAGGCCGGTGCAAGGGAACCACACTGACACAATAAGCAAACGTAACTTTCCTTAACACTGTAGAGCAATACAAAAGGATGGGCACTGATGGCATTACAACAACAGTAGTATAGCCTACTTAATACTTACTAATACTGCCCTACCTAGCCACCTGCCGGTGGAACTTGAACTCAGGTTCTTTGGCTTTGGGGGCCCTTTCCTTTATTCTTGGTAGAGCACTCACTCCCCAACTGGGACACTTGTGGTCCACAGTGATCACTGATGGAATTACAGAAGTAATAAAGCCTATTAATACTTTAAAGCCCTACCTAGCCACTGGCCAGCGGTACATGAACTCAGTTCTGCTGACGTTGGGGTCATTTCCTTTATTCTTGGTAGATCGCTCATTCCCCAGCTGGGAGACTTGTAGTCCACAGTTATCACTGATGGTATTGCAGTAGTAGAACAACCTATCTAATACTTTAGGGTCCTACCTAGCCACCTGCCTGTGGAACTTGAACTCAGGTCTGCTGGTGTTGGGGCCCTTTCCTTTATTCTTGCTGGAGCGCTCGCCAGTGGCGTCTCCAGCTTTCATATTTAAAGGGGGCACATGGGGGGACAGGGACAAAAGTAGGGGGGCAACTATAAAATGCAAATATATATATATATATATCCTGGGGCCCTTTACTACGATCCCACAACGGCCCTTTCACATGTTCTGCAGTGAGCTCCCTTCCTACTGTAATCGGAGCCCCCCAGGGTGGCAGAAAACAAGAGATATATGTCACCAGCATACCAAGAAAATATACGGGTCCAAAGCAGTGGGAGAACTATCAGGGTTGCAAAGGTTGTCTTACCACCGGGCCCTGGTGTTCTGCCACTGTGGGGTTCCCCAGCCTCCTCTTGCTGTCCTGCCCCTGTGCTGGTCTGGTATCTCTTGGAATTTACAGGCTGGTTCTCCTATCCTACGGAGGGGAGAAATCAGTCTGTTTTTTTTAGTAACTGAGAGTCCTGGTGGAGTCCTTCCTGCAACTCGCTCTTCTCCCTGCCAATGAGGATGCAGGGGAAGCAGCAGATCGGGCGGACGTGGTTGTGTGAGCACTCGCATTATGCAGTGTCAGCGAGCAGAGGGAGGGGGGAGGAATCACCTGCAGGAGCTGACTAGGGACGCTCTCCCTCTTAGACATTGCCTTTTTGTAAAAAAAAAATTCTAATTGGGGGGGCACATGGTGGGGCACAGCATAATGTTGGGGGGGCCAGGGCCCCCTCTGCCCCCTCCCCTAGGGTTGTCATTGGCGCTTGCTCCCCCACTGGGAGATCTGTAGTCCACAATAATCACTGATGGAATTACAATAGAAGTACAGCCTACCTAATACTTTAAAGCCCTACCTAGCCACTGCCAAGCAGCTTAAAAGGGGCCGCCAGCCAGCCAGTGCTACAGATAAATATACTTCAACTGTGTGTATACACTATATTACCAAAAGTATTGGGACACCTGCCTTTACACGCACATGAACTTTAATGGCATCTCAGTCTTAGTCCGTAGGGTTCAATATTGAGTTGGCCCACCCGTTGCAGTTATAACAGCTTTAACTCTTCTGGGAAGGCTGTCCACAAGGTTTAGGAGGGTGTCTATGGGAATGTTTGACCATTCTTCCAGAAGCACACTTGTGAGGTCAGCCACTGATGTGGACGAGAAGGCCTGGCTCGCAGTCTCCGCTCTAATTCATCCCAAAGGTGTTCTATCGGGCTGAGGTTAGGACTCTGTGCAAGCCAGTCAGTTTCCTCCACCCCAAATTCGCTCAATAATGTCTTGATTGCACCAAGCACTTTATGTTTTTTTTTTTTGCCACTTTAAGTTACATTAAATGTATTGACTATTACTGTATTATTTTATTAATTTGCACTTTGAAGATTTATTTTTGAATCCCCCCCCCTCTTTTTCATGATATTAAGGATGGGGGCGCAAACTTTCCCTTGCGTCCCAATTAAAGTCCTAAGTTCGCTTTTCCCCCCATTGCTTGCATTGATTAGGGATGGAGGTGCTCATGATTGTAGCCCATCGCTCTCTTATGGTGGATTCCTACCGGGTCCGGCCGTAATTCAGCATGCTTTATATGGAACGTTCACTGCGCTGACAGTTTACATATTTTGATCTTTCACTACTTTATATATATTTTTTACTCCCTGTGGCCAGACTGGGTCTGTGTGACTCATTGTCGGTGGGTGGGCAGATGTCCTGTTTCCCGGGAGCTGCGATGCATGCTGGTGTCCGCCCTCCTACCTACATTTAGATACATTTATATATTTCCTACATTATAGAAGTCCCCTCCACTGCGGGGTGTTGGTGTGTGCGGTCCGGTGTTCCTCGTTGAGGTCCCCCTCTCAGCTCCCGGGCCAGGCTCCATGGCTCACCCCTGGCTTTGTTTTGTCGCACGGTCCCAGTTTTGGCTATCATGTGAGTAACCTTTTTGGCATGGCCCATTATGCCCAATTTCCCCCTTTTCTGCTGATTGTGTTAGACCCATGAAACTATATTGCTTTTCATACATTTTTTATAGAATTTAGATGCATCCGGCTCCTGAAGAGTGGATTGAAGTCCATGAAACGCAGCGTCGGTCCTACCTTTGATGCATCAAACACACATTGACCAATTTTCAGATGTTTTTTACTTCACATGACTTTTATCATGCTTGGGGGATTAAGATGCATAATTGTACCTACCCATGGTTGTATATACATAGATTTATTGTTTATATGCGATTATTTTATGTCTAATGTTTGCAATGCGTTTTTTATGCCATGTTGATCATTGGTCCTTAATAAACATACATATGTTAGTGTGATTGGGCTGCATTTGCACCTCATTCAAAGTCCCAACCCCCCGCCCCCCCCTCTTTTTCTTTATTTTTGAATTGAGGAATATTTGCACATATTAATTTATTTGTTATTGATGAATTAGCTATTTGGTTATCTTTACACTTTATGATTTAATTTATTATAATTTTGATCACTGAAAAAGCACCACATTTATCTATTTTTACTTCCCAGAAGAGTTGAAGCTTTTATAGCGGCAAAGGGTTTTAGAACCCTACGGACTAAAACTGGGGCGCCATTAAAATTCGTGTGCGCGAGAAGACAGGCGTCCCAATACTTTTGGTAATATAGTGTAGCTGCTTGAAAGGAGTTCAGCTTTAACCACTTCAGCCCTGGAAGATTTGGCTGCTCAATGACCAGGTCATTTTTTTTTTTATTCAGAACTGCGTCGCTTTAACTGACAATGGCGCGGTCCTGCGACACTGTACCCAAACAAAATTGACGTCCTTTTTTCCCCACAAATAGAGCTTTCTTTTGGTGGTATTTGATCGCCTCTGAGGTTTTTATTTTTTGCGCTTTAAACAAAAGAAGAGCGACAATTTTGAAAAAACCACACGGGGGGTTATTTACAAAAGGCAAATCCACTTTGCACTACAAGTGCAAACTACAAGTGCAAAGTGCACTTGAAATTGCACTGAAAGTGCACTTGGAAGTGCGGTCACTGTAAATCTGAGGGGTAGATCTGAAATGAGGGGAAGCTCTGCTGATTTTATCATCCAATCATGTGCAAGCTAAAATGCTGTTTTTTTATTTTCCTTGCATGCCCCCCTCGGATCTACAGCGACTGCACTTCCACGCTTCCAAGTGCACTTTCAGTGCAATTTCAAGTGCACTTTGCACTTGTAGTTTGCACTTGTAGTGCAAAGTGTATTTGCCTTTCGTAAATAACCCCCAATATCTTTTACTTTTTGCTATAATAAATATCCCAATTTTAAAAAAAATAAAATACATTTTTTTCCTCAGTTTAGGCCGATATGTATTCTTCTACATATTTTTGGTACAAAAAAAAAAAAAATTGCAATAAGCGTAGGTTGATTGGTTTGCGCAAAAGTTATAGCGCCTACAAAATAGGGAATAGATTTTGACATTTTTTTTATTATTTTTTCTTTTTTTTACTAGTAATGGCGGCGGTCCGCAATTTTTTTTATCGGGACTGCGATATTGCGGTGGACACATCGGACACTTTTGACACATTTTTGGGACCAGTGACAATTATACATCGATCAGTGCTATAAAAATGCACTGATTACTGTATAAATGTCACTGGCAGAGAAGAGGTTAACCACTAGGGGGTGATCAAGGGGTTGACTGTGTTCCCTCAGCGTGTTCTAACTGGGGGGGGGGGAGAGGGGCCTGCCTAGGAGAGATGACAGATCGTTGTTCATAATCATTATGAACACATGATCAGTCTCTTCTCCCCTGAGAGAACCGGGATCTGTGTGTTTACACACACAGATCCCGGTTCTCGCTCTGCCACGGGCGATCGCGTGTGCCTGGCGGTCATCGCTCCCGCCGGGCACTCGCGTCAGCTGCGGCGGCGCGCGCCCTAGTGGCCAAAAGGCAAAGCGACGTAAGGTAACGTCGTTTTGCCCAGGGGAGCCAACCTGCCGCAGTAAAACTGCGGCGGCTGGTCCGGAAGCGGTTAAGCTAATCCATGTACTTATTGATCTTCTCTGAATTTTCTTTTTGTATCATGGCGATTAACTTCTTTTGTAGCAAGAAATGAATCTATTCTTCTAATATATCTATTTTTTTGTATTCCCTTCTTAGGATAGATGTGGTCATTGGGTTCATATTTTAAAATGACTTACACAATGGCTGCCTCGTCTGTGCTCAAGGATATCACCTATTACAGAGATTTATTTGGTTGGGTAAACACAGTTATCGATTAGTTGGGGCGAAAGTAAATCTTGTCCAGAAAAAGCAGTCACATCAGCACAGACTAGTTTATACTGGCAAAGTCAATTATCCAACTGCCTCAAACGACGACTGCTCCTTCGGCTAATAGCCAGGCCTTTGCCACATTTATGTAATCCTCTCTTTTGTTCTGGTAAATATCCCATTGAAAGTGTTTTAGTATATCTGTTCGGTAAGTGCAAAAAAATTAAATTGAAAAAAAAACAGTTGATCCTGCCACGCAACCTGTGAGCTGATAGCTTCCTGTGCTCTTTGCTTCACTCGTAACAGTTACATTATCTCTGAGGACCACAGATCACCTCCTCCCTATATTATGGAGACGAGGAGACGGGAAGGTGTTTTGTAGTCACAGGGTGACAACACTGCTCCTCCATCTGTGCAGCACCATGAGTAAGCTGTCATCCAAGGACAAGCTCAGAGGCTTAGTGGTTAGCGTTTCTGCCTTGCACACTATACGCATGGGGTTTGCTTGTCCTCCCAATGCCTCCATGAGCTTCCTACCACACCCCAAAGATGTGCTGGTAGGTTAATTGGACCCCAGAAAAAGTCTTGTTTGTCGGTTTGCCTATGTTTGTTAGAGAATCTGGGAAGTTGCCTTTGCTACTCGTCCCCACCACACTTGTTGCTTCTAATGCCCCGTACACACAGTCGGATTTTCCGATGGAAAATGTCCGATCGGAGCGCGTTGTCGGAAATTCCGACCGTGTGTGGGCTCCATCGGACATTTCCCATCGGATTTTCCGACACACAAAGTTGGAGAGCAGGAGATGAAAATTTTCCGACAACAAAATCCGTTGTCAGAAATTCCGATCGTGTGTACACAAATCCGACGGACAAAGTGCCACGCACGCTCAGAATAAATAAAGAGATGAAAGCTATTGGCCACTGCCCCGTTTATAGTCCCGACGTACGTGTTTTACGTCACCGCGTTCAGAATGATCGGATTTTCCGACAACTTTGTGTGACCGTGTGTATGCAAGACAAGTTTGAGCCAACATCCGTCGGAAAAAAATCCTAGGATTTTGTTGTCGGAATGTCCGAACAAAGTCCGACCGTGTGTACGGGGCATAAGACACATAGCGAGAAGCTCACAGTGTGCGGTAAAATCAGAGTGAGCCATTTCAGTCCTGTAGATGAGCCGGTACAACTGTGCAAGACTGAAGGGACGGCTAGAGGTCAGCTTTAATAAATACGTCCCCATCTACCTCATTTGACCTTTGTTGGGAATGTAAGGATACATTTTATTGCCTTGGCTGACGTTGGATGTACTGGCAAGCTCTGTAATCCTTACATACTGTACTATGTGTAACCCGACTCGGTGTGGACGGAAAAAAACGTCTTCTTATATGGAGGTCAGCTGAGGACATGGACTATAACACGTACACCATGCACTGTACACATACCTGGCTCCTGAAGTCAACACCGTCGCAGCATGGAAAGCCGATACTCGGAGACTTGTGTAGCATGGCTCAAGAATATATTCTCTATAGTAAATATTTGCTTACAGGACATAAATACAAATCGTATGGTCCCCATAGAAAAGTTTTGATGGGGGCCCCTCCCTGTTAACTCTCCATGTAGCAGCTAACAGTATCAGCTGTGTCTGGAGAACACAGCCTGATGCCTAACGCAGGAACCAAAGCTGACTGGTGTTTCTTCTGCCTATAGCAGCCTCCTGTTCCCTTAAAGCAGGCAGGCCTACCGGTACTTGGTTGCCACCAGGTCTTAGACAATGATGCTATAGTTCCTGGCCAAATGGCACTGGGACTAAGGACAAGGAAGGGGACCTGTAGTCCTGACGCTGGCCAGGCAGTAGATGGCAGCTACAATCCTGAGACAGTCCAAGGTCAGGGCAGGGAGTGAGCAAGCATAGTCCAAAAACAGGAGCTGAACATTATATAGAAGCAGTATTTCTTTATAGCACTATGACAGCTTCCTGCTGTCAATGGTTTGTAAAGAAGTGGCTGGCACCTGCTGAGTCCTTGGCAACTGCTTATGTCACCAGCACCATTCCCTGACTGGGAATCCCCGGCCATGTAAGCAAAAGAACGGGGATAGCGGTGACAACACTGGCCATATTTGGGTGATGATATTGACCAAATTTGGCCATGGCCATATTTGATTGCCACTATCCCTGCTCATTCCTGGAGCTGTAAACAGTCAATGGAGTTATCAAGTCAAACTATGTTGGGGGTAAGGGCAGCCGTAGGACCATTAGGGGTGGAATGGGTAGGGATATGGTGCTGGATTTCGAATAATCGGTCTACCATTAAGATTCTGACAAGGCATGGTGGCTCCTGATCAGAGCGCCATACAAAAGGTCTGGGAATCAAAGTTCTTGGTTCACAAAAACATAGAGCAACCAACGCATTTTGGGGCTCAAATGCCTACTCCATTTTAAGGGCTACAAAAACAGGTGTAAAAACATATTAGTTAAGTTGATATACCCCAGTATTAACCTAATTATTATAGGAACTTATATGGTTTTTGTAATGGTTTTGTTAAACCTTAAGTCTGTGAGCTCCTGAAACACGTTGGATATTCCATGTTGTTTTTTTGGACGCTCAGCTCTTTCGTTTGGCGATCTCTCATTTAACTCTATACACACGAATCTTCAAATCTGAGTCCCATCCACCAATATTCTGAAATCCTGCACCTTACCTCTACCTGTGCCACCTCTAATGGTCCTATGACTTGCGTACTCCAGCTTGATAGCTTTGTTGCGTTTCCAGCTCCAGTGGTAGACCCTGTGCCATGTCCAAATAAACCTGTCAAAAGCCGGAGCAAATCAATCTGAACATGGGGGAGTTGTGGATTAGGGTACTCTGCAGATTTATGGGCTTTGTAGGGAGATGAGGTTTCTAGAGGTTGCTGGGCTGCACTGTGGGAGGTTGGGAGGCACTGTGGGAGGTTGGGGAAACTATGAAGAGCTGGAGGCTCTGCAGCAGGCTGGGCAGAACTGTGAGAGGTTGATAGGCACTGTGGAATTTGAGAGCTCTCAGTGGGCCTGGAGTCACTGTGGGTCCCTATTTTGGGTTGGGGGGCACAATGAAAATTGAGCATCACTGCAGGAGCTTTATGGGCACTGTAGAGGCATAAGGCTTCCATGGGGCCGGGGGCACTGTGAATCACTATAGGAGGTTGAGAGGCGCTATGGGAACTGCGAGGTACTGTAGGACAGTGGTCATCAACCCTGTCCTCAGGGCCCACTAACAGGCCAGGTTTTATGTATTACCTTGGGGAGATGCAGACTAGAATACTGCAATCACTGAGCAGCAAATTATATCACCTGTGATGTATTTCAGTTATTTTGCAAACCTGGCATGTTAGTGGGCCCTGAGGACAGGGTTGATGACCACTGCTGTAGGAGGTTAAGAGATCTGCAGCTGGTTGGAGGTCCTAGAGAGGGAAGGCTATGGCTTGGTAGTGGGCCACAGCCTGGTGGTTGAGAACCTCTATGGTAGGTACATAGTGAGGGATGGAAAAAAAGATCTTTGGCACAACTGGTGCTCATAAATTATTTAAAGTGTAAGTAACCCCCCCCCCCCCTATCGTTTTGCGCCAAGGAAGCTGCCATCTTTGCCTCCGTTTAATCTACAACTGTCATGATGCTGCACACTTTATTAGTTATGAACCAGCCTTTGGATGGTTTGACAGTTTGGTTGAGAGCACAATCAATGACAGTGTTACATTTCCGGCAAGTGCCGGAAATTAAACTGTTTTATGGATGGGTTTACTTCCGCTTTAACAGGGTATTTAAGTTCCTCTCAGACAATACCGTGTGTAGCTAAATAACAAAGTCTACCCTGGATGTAATATTGGCCACGCCAACCTTGACTCACCATAAAAGAAGCCTCATTCATTTTTGCTTTCACTTCATATTTTATTAAATACATTCTTACAGTATGACAAATGAAGAATGCAAAAATATAACCATGCTTTTCATTTACAAAAATAGTGATTTATCAGCACATCACACTTGTTGGTCATTGTACAGCGAAACAATTCATATTTCAGTGTGATCAGAGTCCGCCATATAATTTGTATCTGTTCCATAGTCCTGTTGATGGCTCATTGCGCATTAGGTTGGTCTCAGGGCTCTGCGACACCAGAGACTGTATGATCATGCAAATGATTGAGAATTGTTCTGACCTACTGTCCAGGAGTAGCAGGACATTAACTAATTGGTGTGAATGTAAACTGCTACACAAGGTAACACAACATAGACTACATTACATGAGCAGTTCTAATCCCACACTTCTGGAATTGCCTCTATTTTTCTTACTGGGACACTCATTATGCATACAATGACTTTCAGCTGAGAAGTCAGAGCTCTGGCACGCCTCCTTACAACGCAAGCCTCTTGATAGGCTCAAACCTGGCAGAAATCAGGCTGGGGGTGGATCTCAAAACTTAGTGCAGTATTAGAGCTCTGGGACACCTCTCTACAATGAACCTCTATAGGCTCACACATTTTTCAGAAACTGGGGGTAGGGCACCAGAGCAGGGGGAAGGGGGATCAGAGCTCTGCCACACAATGCACACCCCTCTATATGCTCAAATATTGCAGGAATTGGAAAGGAGGGTGGAGTATTAGAGATCTGGCACACCTGTCTTCAATGCACACCCCTCTATAGGTTCACAAATAGCAGGAATTGGAAAGGAGGGTGGATTATTAGAGATCGGGCATGTCTATCTATAGGCTCACCCATTGCAGTAATCAGAAAGGGAAGGAGTAGAGTATTACAGTTTTGGCATGCTTATCTACAATGACCCTCAATAGGCCCACACATTGTTGGAAACAAATAAACTAATAGAGCCGAAAGTCCATAATGTTCTGCACGAGCAAAACAAAAGGTAAGTTCAAGTACTTTTAAATGTCCCACTTATAGCAGGGTTAGTTGTGCCTTGAGATGGGCTTTAAAGTGGGGGTCCACCTAAACCGCCAAAAAAAAAAAAATATTAAAAGCCAGCAGCTACAAATACTGCAGCTGCTGACTTTTAATACATGGCCACTTACCTGTCCCAGGGTCCAGCGATGTCGGCAGGCGACGCCGAGAACCTGCTCGGTTCTCGGCAGCTGCCGCCGCCATCCTAGGTGGGGGAATCAGGAAGTGAAGCATTGTGGCTTCACTTCCTGGTTCCCTACTGTGCATGCGCGAGTCGCGCTGCGCATCGTAACTGGTCCCCGCTATCTCCTGAGAGCTGTGTGTTTCCCAAGAGACAGCGCGGAGGGACAGGAAGAGGCATAGACTCCCATGGGAGTCTATGCCGGAAGTGGGTGCAAATACCTGTCTTAGACAGGTATCTGCACCCCCCTCCCCCCTGAAAGGTGCCAAATGTGACACCGAAGGGGGGGAGGGTTCTGAAAAGCGAAAGTTCCATTTTTGTGTGGAACTCCGCTTTAAGTCTATTTCAATTAAGTATTCTTCTTTAGTGCTTATTCTGAAGAACTGTAACCCATATGAACCATCCACAATCCATGCTGTACTGGTTTGACTTCAGATGATTCTATTCTATTTGTTATGGACCACTGCCTAAAGGACCACTGCTTAATTGAAACTCCTGCCAAATACACGAGTGATACTATTAAAGTAGATGTAAGCCCTAATATTTGGTGTGCTGAAGCCTCGTGTACCATAAACAACTCATTTGTTTCCCCAAAAATATGTTCTTCAAACTTTCTTGCCTCTTAGTGCTGCTGATCTCCTACAGTTATTTTGCATATATATATATATATATATATATATATATAAACTGACTCCAGTCCTGGCTGCATATCATTGTTCTGGATTGGCTTCCTAATAGTGACAACCATCCCTGCGCAATGAGTACCAGCATGGCCATTTGAAGTCTCCACCAAGGAAACACTAATCGATGCTCCCCTCTGAGACCACCGCCTGTGGAAGGGAATTCCAAATCCTTGCCACTCTTACAGTAAAGAACCCTCTACGCAGTTTAAGGTTAAACCTCTTTTCTTCTAATTTTAATGAGTGGCCACGTGTCTTGTTAAACTCCCTGTATGGCATTTGTATATTGAAATCATATCCCTTCTCAAGCGTCTCTTCTCCAGAGAGAATAAGTTCAGTGCTCGCAACCTTTCCTCATAACCAACATCCTTCAGGCCCTTTATTAGCTTTGTTGCCCTTCTTTGTACTCGCTCCATTTCCAGTACATCCTTCCTGAGGACTGGTGCCCAGAACTGGACAGCATACTCCAGGTGCGGCCGGACCAGAGTCTTGTAGAGCGGGAGAATTATCGTTTTATCTCTGGAGTTGATCCCCTTTTTAATGCATGCCAATATTCTGTTTGCTTTGTTAGCAGTAGCTTGGCATTGCATGCCATTGCTGAGCCTATCATCTACTAGGACCTCCAGGTCCTTTTCCATCCTAGATTCCCCCAGAGGTTCTCCCCCCAGTGTATAGATTGCATTCATATTTTTGCCACCCAAATGCATTATTTAAAATGTTTCTACATTAAACCATCATGTGTTATCGAAAGACTTTCAGGGATCAAACACTCCCCTTCATCAGGGCTTAAAACACAAAAAAATGGGAACATGAATGGACTCTGGAAACAGAACCAGAAAGATCTGTACTAAATCTGATCTTTGCTCTCCTTAAGAACTGTTATTGTATCTAAATGATCAGAGGCGACTGTTAAAGCTTATATGACACTTCAACGACTGGGGTTACATCTACTTTAATAAATAATGTGTAGAAATTGCAGGAGCTTGTCATGGTGGATGAAAATTGAGGTAAAGCCAATGTCTTAGCGACATGTTCTGATTTCCATGTGCTATCAACTACCATGTACCATCCCAAAATGGTGGCTTATGGCAGTTGACCACCATAATAATACATTGTTAGCAGATATTGCAGATCTATATATCATTCGCTGGTCCTTTAAATCCAACCAGCCAACGTTATTCTCTGGTCACAGTCTAATCAAAGCATCTACGAAATGTGATATTGAAGAAACTCATTCTCTTTAGACTCTTATCCCTTACTAAAAACATATTTAATCAAGTATACTTTAAGCCTGTATGATACAACCTGCCCACCAAACTTCATGCATAAAGGCAATAAATTAAAAGCAAACAACTCATCTGCACAGAAATTTAACATTTTATAAAACAAAGCCAACTGCAAACATCAGATGCACATATATACATCATGCTAATACAATTCTGAAAGACATTAAGACGTTGTTTAGAAGGTAACTTGCCAAAGACCCCAACAAAGGAAAGGATGGACAACCGATATCAAATGGGCCAAACATCACTGAAGAACTTAAGGTTAGGTTGATGGCAATATTATTTATTAAGACTTTTTTCACTTTTATTTAGCTTATGTTTATACCACAGTTTAAGGTTCATACTGCTTCAGCAATTCACAGAGATAAAACTGAACTCCAGGCAGATATATTAAGGTCTTCATTTAATCCAGCTATTTCTTTAGTTAAAACATATGTCACATCATCTTAAATACAGCTAGTATAAGTCATATCTTTAATAAAACACTGCATTCTTTGTAAATAAAAAAAAAATACTCCAGCAATATTCACTCAACGGTTGACTCCAGTTTTTTGCCCATAGAGATGCCTTTCTCAACTACAGCTCTGTGGAAGCCTAGAGTTTCTCCAGAGGTTGTTAGGGGTTCCTTGAACAAAACCCTTTCCAGCTTTTTGTAAGGGGGGGGGGCATTGATCACCAGTGTAAGCAGCATTCTTCACAATGACCACTAGTGTACTAAGGCCCTTTACTGACCACCCATATAAAGGGCACTTATATGACCAACGTCATCGATGTAAGGAGCATTCTTCCCACTGACCACCAATATAAGGGGCATTCTTCCCACTGATCACCAATGTAAGGGGCATTCTTCTCACTGATCACCAATGTAAGGGACATTCTTCCCATTGATCACCAATGTAAGGAACATTCTTCCCACTGATCACCAATGTAAGGGACATTCTTCCCACTGATCACCAATGTAAGGAACATTCTTCTCACTGATCACCAATGTAAGGGACATTCTTCCCATTGATCACCAATGTAAGGAACATTCTTCCCACTGATCACCAATGTAAGGGACATTCTTCTCACTGATCACCAATGTAAGGAACATTCTTCTCACTGATCACCAATGTAAGGGACATTTTTCTCACTGATCACCAATGTAAAGGACATTCTTCTCACTGATCACCGATGTAAGAGACATTCTTCTCACTGATCACCAATGTAGGGAACATTCTTCTCACTGATCACCAATGTAAGGAGCATTCTTCCCACTGATCACCAATGTAAGGAGCATTCTTCCCACTGATCACCAATGTAAGGAACATTCTTCCCACTGATCACCAATGTAAGGAACATTCTTCTCACTGATCACCAATGTAAGGGACATTCTTCCCACTGATCACCAATGTAAGGGACATTCTTCCCACTGACCACCAATGTAAGGAACATTCTTTCCACTGATCACCAATGTAAGGAGCATTCTTCTCACTGATCACCAATGTAAGGAGCATTCTTCTCACTGAACATTAATGTAAGGAACATTCTTCTCACTGATCACCAATGTAAGGAACATTCTTCCCACTGATCACCAATGTAAGGAACATTCTTCTCACTGATCACCAATGTAAGGGACATTCTTCTCACTGATCAATGTAAGGAACATTCTTCTCACTGATCACCAATGTAAGGAACATTCTTCTCACTGATCACCAATGTAAGGGACATTCTTCTCACTGATCACCAATGTAAGGGACATTCTTCTCACTGATCACCGATGTAAGAGACATTCTTCTCACTGATCACCAATGTAGGGAACATTCTTCTCACTGATCACCAATGTAAGGAACATTCTTCTCACTGATCACCAATGTAAGGGACATTCTTCCCACTGAACACCAATGTAAGGAACATTCTTTCCACTGAACACCAATGTAAGGAACATTCTTTCCACTGATCACCCATGTAAAATACATTTTTTTCCACTGAGCACCAATGTAAGAAGCATTCCTCCTAATAAAGAATCCAACAGTTCCTCCAGCAATAATGATCACTATGGGCAGATGGGGAGGGTTCTCCGGCACTGGGTAGTACAGAAGATATCTCAACACTGGAGACCCAAAGATAGAAGAAGTCAAAACCAAAATATAACATTTGTGTGGAGATGACCTTTAAACATGCTGGATTTCTAAGCTCTGTTATAGTGGTTTGATGTTTAGACTCCTGCCTTGGTGGGTGCAGGGCAATGCCTTTTTTTGTGAATGGCCAACATAAAAGTCCAAGATCCACCATAAAATATGTAACAAGAATAAAATAAAAGACAGGACAAGGAAAACATGTAACATTTTCGCATTAGCGTTCTTTAACTCCAAATAAGACAGCCTGAAACCTTGTAACAATCATCGTCACTGAACTGTAGCTTTCCCATTGACGAAGGGAGGGGGGGGGCATAATTAAAGGAGGACTCTGGGTAAAACAAAAATCCATCAGATCAACGCAAGAATATTTTGGGGAAAAAGTGCTTATAGGAGGCCGTTTAAGCAGGCTTAAAGCCACCTAAAGTGGACTTGTACTATGATCATAGTAGGCAAAGTAACAGCTTCTCTTTACAGGAAGCACAATAAGCATTCTGCATTGTAAAAAGGAAATTATGGTTTTGAGGTACATGTTGAGTACAGGTCCACTTTAAAGCTTGAAATGCCTTCCCCGGTTCTTCCTTTCCCCCTCATCAACATGTTAGTTATTAAAAAAGCCTTTCTGTTTTCATTATATACATTATTTTATACCCAGTGATGCCATTACTAGGCGTTTGTACTTGTCTATGCAATGCAGGCAGATCATGGTTGGTGGGAGGGGCTGGCAGGGTGCAGCACCCTGCCTCTGTACTCCCCTCAGTCCTGATGCAGGCAGTGGGCTGGATCTTGGGATGAGTTATGCAAATATTAAAATGCCTTGATGGGTAGGCGTCAGCCTGGAGGAATGGGTGCTCCTAGGCAGGGTAGATTTGCATGAACACTATGTTTGCCGAGCCTTCATGATTGAAAAAACTGATATAAATAAACAGAGGGGGTGGGCCAGGAAATAAGGCGGGCTCTATCTGACCTGCTGCAGCTTCTAACGCACATTGTGAGATGCTCACAGTGTGCAGTGAAATCAGAGTAAGCCATTTCAGTACCGGACAGGAGCCTGTACAACTGTGCAAGACTGATGGACACGAGTTCAGCTTCAATCATTGTAAATGAAACAGGATAACTACTGCTGTACTGACCCTGAAAACAGAAGATTTCAAGTAATGTTCCATGGATTCACACCTTGCCACTTCTAACCAATTAATTAAAAAAATTAAAATAAAAGTAAGTTATGTCTACACACATACATACATATAGGTATGCAGTTGCAGCAAATGGGGGGGGGGGGGGGACGACTGCGGTGTACTCTAATCAAGTTTCCCATCCAGGACATGCGGCCATTGTACACTGTGGCACGACATGGGGGTTGGTGGTCATTGAAATTGGTCTCAGTTGGCTTGCACGGCCAGACGTTCGCTGTTCAAGTGTCCAAGCATTGTCGTTACCAATTCAGGCAGATCGTATTCATGTTTCCAGCCCCAGTCCTTGCGAGCGTTATTGTCGTCGAAGTTCATCGGCCAGCTGTCCGCTAAAAAGAACAGGACAAATTGGTTGCAATACTGCTAATCAGGCTTTTTTCATCTACGCTCCCTCCATCTCAGTGATACTGATCTCCTCCAGCCTCTTTCAGCCATATCATTGCTCCAGCCTGGCTTCTAGACTTACTAGTGGTTATTGCTTGTCCTGCCACTTAATATGGGTTGTTGCTAGCCCTCATACTTGCTGGCCATGCCACTTACTAGGGTTTATTGCTTGCCCTGATACTTGCTGGGGATTATTGCTTGGGCTTATTGCTGGGGGTTGCCATTGTTAGCTCTGTACTTGTTCTGGGTTATTGCTTGCTTTGCCGCTTTCTATGGGTTGTCATTGCTGGCCCAGACACTTGCTGGCCATGCCACTTACTAGGGTTTATTGTTTCCTGACACTTTGAGGGTTAGTACTTGGCATAAAATTTTCTTGGGTTTATTGCTGGGGGTTGTCGAAGTTAGCCCTGCACTCGCTGGGGGTTATTGCTTGCTTTGCCACTTACTAAATGGGGGTTATTGCTTGCTTTGCCACTTTCTATGGGTTGTCATTGCTGGCACTGACACTTGCTGGGGGTTATTGCTTGGCATGAAATTAGCTTAGGCTCATTGCTGGGGGTTGTCAATGTTGGCTTTGCATTTGCTGGGGGTTATTGTTTGCCCTGCCACTTACAAGAGTTGTTTATTTATGGCCCTGACACTTGCTGGAGGTTACTGCTGGCCATGCCACTTAATAGAGGCTATTGCTGGGTTTTTTCTTGCCCTGACATTTTCTTGAACCTATCGCTGGGGGGGTTGTCATTGTTGGCTCTTGATGGGGGTTATTGCTTACCCTGACATGCTGGGGATTACCACTGCTGGCACTGACATCAAATATTGCTGCTAAAAACAGTAGTAATGGGCCTTTTTTTTACTCCCCCAACCCCTTCAGTGAACCCTCAGGTCCTATTTTGTCTAAACATTAGCAAAGCAAAGGCGGACACACTAAAATTCATAAACAATGAAGCACCACCCACTTTATGGATCATTCCTACTTTCTGGCAAAGCCTATGGGATCACTATGGGTTATTTTAGTGAAAGCTTCAGGAGGTAAAGAGAACTAAAAATGGTCTTTTGGGATTTTAGTAAATGAGATTCCATCTATGTTATAGTTCTGTTTGACAAACACTTACCGATGGCTTGTCGTACGGGGTCCACATTGTACGCAACTTCCAGCTCAGATAGATGTTTCTGCACCTCTTGTGTCAGCTCCTCGGGGCTGAAGCTCATGGCATTGATGTTGTACGTCCTCATGGTGAGGGATTCTGAGGGGGCCTGGAGCACTTCTACCGTCGCCCTCAGACAGTCGTCGATGTACATCATGGGCAAGCGAGTGTTTGGTTTCAGGTTGCAAACAAACCTTCCTGTTTTGATGGCATCATGGAAGATCTGGACGGCATAATCTGGAGGTAGAAACATGTAGAGATAAGTTTATTTCAAGAGAGGCGTGTTACATAGTTACAAAGGTTAAAAAAAGACACAAAGTCCATCAAGTCCAACCTGTGTGTGCTTTTATGTCAATATTACATTGTATATCCCTATATGTTGTGGTCATTCAGGTGCTTATCTAATAATTTTTTTAAATTATCAATGCTCCCTGCTGAAACCACTGCTTGTGGAAGAGAATTCCACATCCTTACCGCTCTTACCGTAAAGAACCCTCTACGCAGTTTAAGGTTAAACCTCTTTTCTTCTAATTTTATTGAATGGCTGCAAGTCTTTTTAAATGCCCTATCGCGGAAAAGTTTTATCCCTATTGTGGGGTCACCAGTACAGCATTTGTACATTGAAATCATATCTCCTCTCAAGCGTCTCCTCTCCAGAGAGAATAAGTTCAGTGCTTGTAACCTTTCCTCATAACTAAGATCCTCCAGACCCTTTATTAGCTTTGTTGCCCTTCTCTGAACTCTCTGCAGTTCCAGTACATCCTTCCTGAGGACTGGTGGCTAGAACTGGACAGCATACTCCAGGTGCGGCCGGACCAGAGTCTTGTAGAGCGAGAGAATTATTGTTTTATCTCTGGAGTTAATCCCCTTTTTAATGCATGTTTGCTTTGCTTGCAGCAGCTTGGCATTGCATGCCATTGCTGAGCCTATCATCTACTAGGACCCCCAGGTCCTTTTCCATCCTAGACTCCCCCAGAGGTTCTCCCCCCAGTGTATAGACTGCATTTGTGTTTTTGCCACCCAAATGCTATATTTGACATTTTTCTACATTGAACCTCATTTGAAATGTAGTTCCCACCCCATTAATTTGTACAGATCTTCTTGCAAGGTTACCACATCCTGCAAATAATCTATTGCCCTGCTGAGCTTTTTATCCCATCCTCCCATCCTCCAGATCATTTATGAATAAGTTAAATAGAAGTGGTCCCAAGACAGAACCCTGGGGGACCCCACTACCCACCCCTGACCATTCAGAGTACTCCCCATTTATCACCACCCTCTGAACTCGCCCTTGTAGCCAGTTTTCAATCCATGTACTCACCCTATGGTCCATGCAAATAGACCTTATTTTGTACAGTAAATGTTTATGGTGAAATGTATCAAATGCCTTTGCAAAATCCAGATACACCACGTCTACAGGCCTTCCGTATCTAGATGGCAACACCTCCTCATAGAAGGCTAATAGATTGGTTTGGCAAGAATGATTCTTCATGAATCCATGCTGATTACTGCTAATGATACCGTTCTTGTTACTAAAATCTTCTTTATAGTCCCTTATCATTCCCTCCAAGAGTTTACATACTATTGATGTTAGGCTAACTGGTCTGTAATTCCCAGGGATGTATCTTGGCCCTTTTTTAAATATTGGTGTTACATTGGCCTTTCTCCAATCAGCTGGTACCATTCCGGTCAGTAGACTGTTCGTAAAAATTAGGAACATGGGTCTGGCAATTACTTGACTGAGTTCCCTAAGGACCCTCGGGTGCAAGCCATCTGGTCCCGGTGACTTATTTATTTTACGTTTTTTAAGTCTATTCCTAATTCTATCCTCTGTTAGCCACAAGGGTGCCTCCTGTGATGTGTCATGACGATAAACCTTGCAGTGTTCTATTTCCATTTAAAGCAATACTAAAATAAGGATGACATTCTTTACAATGTACAGGTGTCTTCTATCATACCAAGCAGTAAAGAAAAATTCATACCTGTTGTTCCTCCTCCTGGCTGGGAATCTGCAGAAATGATCCCTGGGTATCGGAGGCATCGGAAGTCCAGTCCATACCGGTAGTGATAATACTGAGGAAATAAAAGCAAGAAGATTTCAAATAAAATTCCAGGCAAACAAGTGAAAATCATATACTGGAGACATTTTAATCCCCATAGGATTTTCATTAATGTGCATGCAGTCCTGAGATTTACACAGCTCTGCCACACATCACTACCAGGTGGATGACAGTTACAATTACAGTTAAGAAATACAGTTGTGTCTTCTCTCCACCCCCAGCCTGTGACTGGGCCATGAAAGAGCAGCAGCAGACTGCAGAGGTCATCTCTTTGCTTACTTTGCTCTCTCCTCCCATCAGCATACTCCATGTTAACACATTTGCATACAGCACATCTTAATGGCTCCCAGTCCTGCCCCTTCCTCTCCCAGTCTGAGCTCTGCTCTACAAGAGATTGCAAGATGCTTATACCAACTCATATTTAAGTACCTACACTAGTTGCACGTATATTACATTTAAAGGGGTAGTAAAGGTTCGGATTTTTTAAAATAAAAATAACAAACATGTTATACTTACCTGCTCTGTGCAAAACCCCGATCCTCCTTTTCTGGGGTGCCCCGGCGGCACTCCTGGCTCCTCCTCTTCATCGACTAGCCCCTTCAAGACTCAGCCCTGCCCCATTCCACTCCAGTGTCTCTGGATTTGATTGACAGCAGCTTGAGCCAATGGCTCCTGCTGCTATACCCCAGTAAATCTCTCCACCAGTACAGATCTCCCACCCCAGTACATCTCTCCACCAGTACAGATCTCCCACCCCAGTACATCTCTCCAACAGTCCAGATCTCCCACCCCAGTACATCTCTCTACCGGTCCAGATCTCCCACCCTAGTACATCTCTCCACCAGATCAGATCTCCCACCCCAGTACATCTCTCTACCGGTCCAGATCTCCCACCCCAGTACCTCTCTCCACCAGTACAGATCTCCCACCCCAGTACATCTCTCCACCAGTACAGATCTCCACCAGTACAGATCTCCCACCCCAGTACCTCTCTCCACCAGTACAGAGCTCCCACCCCAGTACATCTCTACACCAGTACAGATCTCCACCAGTACAGATCTCCCACCCCAGTACCTCTCTCCACCAGTACAGATCTCCCACCCCAGTACATCTCTACACCAGTACAGATCTCCACCAGTACAGATCTCCCACTCCAGTACATCTCTCCACCAGTACAGATCTCCCACCCCAGTACCTCTCTCCACCAGTACAGATTTCCTACCCCAGTACAGATCTCCCACCCCAGTACAGATCTCCACCAGTACAGATCTCCCACCCCAGTACATCTCTACACCAGTACAGATCTCCACCAGTACAGATCTCCCACCCCAGTACATCTCTACACCAGTACAGATCCCCCACCCCAGTACATCTCTACACCAGTACAGATCTCCCACCCCAATACATCTCTACACCAGTACAGATCCCCCACCCCAGTACCTCTCTCCACCAGTACAGATTCCACACCCCGATACATCTCTCCACCAGTACAGATCTCCCACCCCAGTACATCTCTACACCAATACAGATCCCCCACCCCAGTACCTCTCTCCACCAGTACAGATCTCCCACCCCAGTACATCTCTCCACCAGTACAGATCTCCCACCCCAGTACATCTCTCTACCAGTACAGATCCCCCACCCCAGTACATCTCTCCACCAGTACAGATCCCCCACCCCAGTACATCTCTCTACCAGTACAGATCCCCCACCCCAGTACCTCTCTCCACCAGTCCAAATCCCCCACCCCAGTACATCTCTCCACCAGTACAAATCCCCCACCCCAGTACATCTCTCCACCAGTACAGATCTCACACCCCAGTACATCTCTCCACCAGTACAGGTCTCACACCCCAGTACATCTCTCCACCAGTACAGATCCCCCACCCCAGTACATCTCTCTACCAGTACAGATCCCCCACCCCAGTACATCTCTCCACCAGTACAGATCTCACACCCCAGTACATCTCTCCACCAGTCCAGATCTCCCACCCCAGTACATCTCTCCACCAGTACAGATCTCACACCCCAGTACATCTCTCCACCAGTACAGATCTCCCACCCCAGTACATCTCTCTACCAGTACAGATCTCACACCCCAGTACATCTCTCCACCAGTACAGATCTCACACCCCAGTACATCTCTTCACCAGTACAGATCTCACACCCCAGTACATCTCTCCACCAGTACAGATCTCATACCCCAGTACATCTCTCCACCAGTACAGATCTCACACCCCAGTACATCTCTCCACCAGTACAGATCTCACACCCCAGTACATCTCTCCACCAGTACAGATCCCCCACCCCAGTACATCTCTCCACCAGTACAGATCCCCCACCCCAGTACATCTCTCCACCAGTACAGATCTCACACCCCAGTACATCTCTCCACCAGTACAGATCTCATACCCCAGTACATCTCTCCACCAGTACAGATCTCACACCCCAGTACATCTCTCCACCAGTACAGATCTCACACCCCAGTACATCTCTCCACCAATACAGATCTCACACCCCAGTACATCTCTCCACCAGTACAGATCCCCCACCCCAGTACATCTCTCCACCAGTACAGATCTCACACCCCAGTACATCTCTTCACCAGTACAGATCTCACACCCCAGTAAATCTCTCCACCAGTACAGATCTCATACCCCAGTACATCTCTCCACCAGTACAGATCTCACACCCCAGTACATCTCTCCACCAGTACAGATCTCACACCCCAGTACATCTCTCCACCAGTATAGATCCCCCACCCCAGTACATCTCTCCACCAGTACAGATCCCCCACCCCAGTACATCTCTCTACCAGTACAGATCCCCCACCCCAGTACATCTCTCCACCAGTACAGATCTCACACCCCAGTACATCTCTCCACCAGTAGAGATCTCCCACCCCAGTACATCTCTCCACCAGTACAGATCCCCCACCCCAGTACATCTCTCCACCAGTACAGATCTCACACCCCAGTACATCTCTCCACCAGTAGAGATCTCCCACCCCAGTACATCTCTCCACCAGTACAGATCCCCCACCCCAGTACATCTCTCTACCAGTACAGATCCCCCACCCCAGTACATCTCTCCACCAGTACATATCTTCCACCCCAGTACATCTCTCCACCAGTCCAGATCTCCCACCCCAGTACATCTCTCCACCAGTAGAGATCTCCCACCCCAGTACATCTCTCCACCAGTACAGATATCACACCCCAGTACATCTCTCCACCAGTACAGACCTCACACCCCAGTTCAATCTCCGAGGTGCTAGCTTTCTAGCTGCATACTTGACCACTGTATAATGGCTATCACCACGGTATAGAGGAGACAGGTCCACTTCAGCAAAGGGGCTGGGCATATGATCACACTGGACAACATTTGCACAGGTTCAGTTTCAGGGGCATTCCAAAAAAAAAAAAAAAGAAGCAGGACAACCAGTGGGAATTAGGTACCCAGCTGGAGCCAGGTGCACAGGATAAAAATGACAACTTTGATATTAAACCTCCGCAATTGAAGTGAAAATTTGTGTTCCTCGGGTTTATTTCAGGATCCTTTTAATGATTGTGCTTTTGGCGGTTTGTCTTGGCTAGGTGTCCCTGTCCATGAACAGGAGAATGCTAACATTAGCAGACTGCCAGATCAGCAGAATGACGCATCTTTGGAAATATAAATAGTTCATTCTCCTAGTAGAAAGTTGGCAGCTCCTGCCAAATATTACCAAACACACTGCGAGAGACGTCTACGCTGCAAACCGCACATCGCTGAGTCAGGTCTGGGGATGTCATTTTGTCACTGCTAAGAATTTATTACACCCCTTCATGTCGGTCAAGTACTGACCATCGAGAGTCAGTAGGACCGGCTCCGGACAGCAGTGCTGTGCAGCCAAATACACAGTGCTATTCAATCGGGAGGGCTTCCTACCGTCCCCAAACATTTAAAGTGATTTAACTGACAACACATGCAGATGGAAGTTCATCTCATTGATCTATAGATGAATGAAACAGAATAAATGAGCAGCCAGTTTACTTTGTATCTCTCCATCTCTTGTCTGATCAATGTTTATAAACAATGTTACTTTGTATCTCTCTATCTCCCATCTGATCAATGTTTATAAACAATGTTACTTTGTATCTTTCTATCTCCTGTCTGATTCATGTTTATAAACAATGTTACTTTGTATCTCTCCATCTCCCATCTGATCAATGTTTATAAACAATGTTACTTTGTATCTTTCTATCTCCTGTCTGATTAATGTTTATAAACAATTGGACTATGTATCTCTCTATCTCCCACCTAATCAATGTTTTTGACACCCCCCTGCCATCTCCTTAGTGTTTCTATAAATTCGGAAAGTAATACAGCATTTTCTTTGGCTCTCAGTGATTCGCACCTCTCCCATTAGCTCCGCATGGACTTTGGACACCCCATAGATCGTCCTCGGCCTCTGTATGCACAAATCTGGAGTCGGGTTTCTGGGCGAGGTTGGACCAAACGCTCCAATTGTGCTGGGGACAAACAGCCGTAACCCGTGTTCAGCCGCAATATCCAAAATATTATGTAAACCTGGAAACAAAATGGAATATGGAATTAGATCTGAAATCCAGGGAGCCGAGTGTGAGGCTGAAATACACCTATGTGAGCTGCCTCGTCTGCCAGGGGATTTGTAATTCTGCGTGGTCATTTTTGTGATACATACACCCCTGCCACACAGCACAGCCAAGGAGGGTGACACCACTGTAAAGGTTAAGAGTTGAGAAATGCATTGGTGTTACCCAATGAGCGGCAACTCAATGATTGGTCACCAACTCTGCTGACACATGTGCATGTGGCAGCACCTGATTGGCTCCCAGTGCTGCCCCTCCCTCTCCCAGTCTGTGTGTTGCTGTGCAGAGGAATCCAGGAAGCTGATGCACAACTTTAATAAATGGTGCTTTTTTGGAATTTTTCTTTGAGTGCTCAGTTTAACATGCGATTCTTGTTAGCAACTGCATCAAATTTATTACATGGATATCAGAGTTGGAAATTGGCAAAAAGGTGGATCGGCTCACATGTAGGGTCAGACTTGGGTTAGAAGGAAATGCAAATGTATAGTTTTAAAAAAAATATATATATTATTTTCTTACCAGTTATATTGACTGATCTGGCCAAAGCGACGTTCGCCTCGCCGACCGCACTGAGCAGCGCGCTGTAGTGTATTAACCAGGTGATGCGATTATTCACCACGATTTCACGGAGGTTTTTGTAGTCCAAAATATCAGAGTAAATGAAAGGTCCTATTTAAAGTGATAAATTAAAAAAGGATTATAAAACTGGCACCGGATGACCCATCACCACACCTTATAATTTATGAAATCGGGGCGGCTGCAAGACACACCCAACACCTTCCCGTAACCTGCATGAAGCATCCTGACCGAACCCAGGATAATACAGGTTCAGAAACCGGGCTGTCCAAGGTATATAATGGGCGGTTGTAGATGTACTCTCTCAGAACTATGATATACTTCCACCAGTCCCAGATTGGTTAAGACAGCCTCTTCAGTCATGGTCACATGGAACCCTAATGTTCCACCAGAGATTGCTAGGGGTTCCTTGAGCTGTGGCAGGTTGCTCTCCTGCTCAGTTGTACCTGCATAGTTCTGAAGCTGACGTCACGTGGCAGAACCAATAGATTGGGCCCAGCAAAGTTTTTCTTCTCACCTCTCAGGTAAGTAACCACTGACACCAATTATTAATTTTTTTTAGCTGTAAGGAGGCATTCTTCCCTCTAATCACCAAAGTATGGGTTGTTCTTCTCACTGACCATCAATGAAAGAGGGCATGTCTACTATTGACCATCAGTGTAGGACAGGGTTTCTCAACCAAGGTTCTATGGAAACCTGGGGTTCCTCCAGAGGTTGCTAGGGGTTCCTTGAGCAATGAGCAATTTTGGCCTCTCAGATAAGTTCCCACTGACACCATTGATCTTTTTAGCTATCTGTAAGGGGGTAATTCTTCCCAATGACCACAAATATAAAGGAGCATTCTTCCCACTGACCATCACACTAACGTATCATGAGTTGTAGGTATAGTCATTTTTAGCAGGGGTTCCCTGAGACTGGAAAGTTATTTCAATGGTTCCTCGGTGTTGAAAAGGTTGAGAAATGCTGCTGTAAGAGGACCCTTTTTAATGTCTCACCTCTGCTCTGAAGAAATCGCTGTTTGTTTCCCCATGTCCTGTTCAGCCCGATTCTGAATGCTGATGAGGAACGCTGCTGGGTCTACATCCCTTTGGAAGTATTTAACCCTTGGGGAGTATCTCACCAATACTGAAATTCCTATTGCAGAGGGTGCCTAAAACTTCCTATTGCAGTGGGTGGCTGCGACCTAGATGGAGTAAGTGCGGGGCTGGTGACCCACCGACCGACTGACCAGGGGGAGTGCCTGTGATACAGTTTCTGTGGACACAGTCCCGCTCTCCTCCTCTCCTCTATGGGGCAATCTGATAAAAACGGATCGCCTGTCCGTTTCCACCCAATGCCATCTATTTCGATCCGCTGGACGGATAGGGAATAGGACCACCATCCACCTGTTTTTGGCAGACAGGATCGGATCACTTGTAGCCGGGTGTCATCGGACATCCTCTGCTCCATAGAAGATTCGGGAGGCTCCGATAAGGTCTGCCTGAAAAACGAATAGGCGGACCTGATTGGACTGCCCGTGTGAAAGGTCTCAAGTATGTACCTATGTAAGGAGGAGGGGAGGGGCGAGCATAGCATCTGCAGTGTCTCTACTATTAAGTACTCTTGAAAATACTGCAATAGTTATCTCCTGGGAGTACACCTCCTGTCACATATACATTAACTATTGAACACCATTTTTCTAGGTAAATGTATTTCTTAAGGTGCTATTGACATTAAATTTTCACCACATGTCGTTAACAACCCATGCAATCCATACATACAAAGAAACCAAAAAAACAAATAAGTTCAGAAATTAAAATTATGTGTAATAAAATGGAATGACCCTGGGAAAAGGTATTGAACACGCTAACTGAAATATTTTTAATACTTGGTACAAAATCCTTTGTTGGTAATGACAGTTTCAAGACACCTCCTGTATGGAGAAACTAGTCGCATGCATGGCTCTGGTGTGATTTTGGCCCATTTTTCCACACAGTCTTCAAATCTTGAAGGTTCCGTGGGCCTCTTCTATGAACTCTGATTTTTAGTTCTTTCCACAGACTTTCTATTGGATTTAAGTCAGGTGATTGGGTGGGCCATTCTAGCAGCTTTATTTTCTCTTCCTTTGAAACCAAATGAGAGTTTCCTTGGCTTTGTGTTTGGAATCATTGTCTTGCTGAAATGTCCGCCCTCGTTTCATCTTCACCATCCTGGTAGATGGCAGCAGATTTTTATCAAGAATGTCTTGGTACATTTTTTCATTCATCCTTCCTTCAATGATATGAAGTTTGCCAGTACCGTATGCTGAAAAACACCCTCTCGCCATGATGTTCCCATCTCCAAACTTCACTGTTGGTATTGGGGTGTTTTTGGGGTGATGTGCCATTTGACCTCCAAACATGGTGTGTATTATGGCATCCAAATAGTTCAAATTTAGTCTCATCTGACCAGACTATATTCTCCCAGTATTTCACAGGCTTGTCTAACTGTTGTGCGGCAAACTTTAAACGGGCCTCAACATGCTTTTTCTTCAGCAATGGAGTCTTGCGTGGTGAGCGTGCGTACAGGCCATGGCGGGTGAGTGCATTACTTACTGTTTTCTGTGAAACCATTGTAGCTGCCAATTCCAGGTCTTTCTGAAGCTCTCCACAAGTGTTCCATGGCTCTTGGACAACTCTTCTGATAATTCTTTTCACTCCTGTGTCAGAAATATTGCGAGGAGCACCTGGTCGTGGCCTGTTTATGGTGAAATGATATTCTTTGCACTTCCGGATTATGGACCCAACAGTGCTCACTGGAACATTCAGAAGTTTAGAGAATCCTTCTGTAACCAATGCCATCAGTATGTTTTGCAACAATAAGGTTGTGAAGGCCTTGAGAGAGCTCTTTGCTTTTACCCATCATGATGAGAGGTTTGTTGTGTGACAGCTTGGTAATAAGACACCTTTTTATTGGCCATCAGTTGAGACTGAACCAGCTGATATTAATTTGCACTGACAAGCGGCAGGATAGCTTTGTAATTACTGATAAATTTCAGCTGGTGTCTTGGCTTTCCATGCCTTTTTGCACCTCCCTTTCTTCATGTGTTCAATACTTTTTCCCTGTGTCATTCCAATTTTATTACACATAACTTAATTTCTGAACGTATTTGTTTTGGTTCCTTTGTATGTATGGATTGCATGGGTTGGTGAGAATTTCATGTCAAGAGCACCTTTAGAAATATATTTATCTAGAAAAATGGTGACGTGTTCAATACTTGCTTTACCCGCTGTAAATAATAGAGATATGCCCAGGAGATGTCAAGCACCTCCTTGGACTTAACTCATAGTGTGCCTTCACTTTTTACAAAAGGAGCTGAATAACTGGAATGCAGCTTTAAATTACAATATAGTTTGTGTAGCAACTGTATATGCCAAATTATTTTTCCCATGAAAGTGTACTAACCCTTATTATATGCTTGGGGGATGGAAAACGACCAATGAAAGTCCACTTCCACAAACTGATGAACACCATTTGTATTTAAAGGGTTACATAAAATAATATTGATATCTTTGTCAATTATAACCTTTCCGTTGGTAAAAAAAAAAAAAAAAAAATTGGTTATAATTCCCCAATGCCATGATGTGGCAACTACAATGTGAATGAGATGGCCTGAATTGTATCTTGGGAGGATGCCGATCCTGCACTCTCAGGTAGTAGGTGAACCTGTTACATAATTTCCAGGTGAGTAATTCCCAATTTCAAAATAATATCTTGATTTTAATTAAATTTGCGTTCCGGACACATCTCAGTAGAGGTGGACAGAGATTCAGTAATAGCATTCAGTAATATTTCGGGAACACTGCATACAGGATCTTACCGCTATAGAAGACGTTATCTGGAGGTTTACGGATATCTGAGAGGATCACATTGTTTTTCCCGAACCTTTTCCTGAAAAACAAGAACACACACACTTGTCATTTCATGTCATCACCCGGCTACTACGTCAGTCTACCCCAACCTAATCCAGACTTCCTCACGAAAGGAATAAATTACTATATTGATGGCTCAAGGTACATTACCATGAACAGTAAGTTAAATAGAAGAATCAAAAGAAAATAATAAGGAATGCGGAATGCTTGGTGCTCCTGACACCTATTACAACTATTATTTTCAGTAATAATAATGAAATAAGCAATGATAAATTGCAAAAACTGTGAAAATGGTAGTGTTCCTAACATTGGATGGTCAAAGGGAAGATTGCTTTATTTGCATTGGTGGCCACTGGGAGAATGATCCCCTTAGGGGATCAGAGGGAAATTTCCACCCTTTACATTGGTCATTGGGAGGAAATGTTTCTTACATTGGTGGACCTTGAGAAGAATGTTCCTAACATTGGTGATAAGTGAGAAGAATGTTCCTAACATTGGTGATCAGTGAGAAGAATGTTCCTTACATTGGTGATCATTGAGAAAAATGCACCTTACATTGGTGGTCAGTGGGAAGAATTCTCCTTACATTGGTGATCAGTGTGAAGAATGTCCCTTACACTGGAGATCAGTGGGAAGAATGTCCCTTACATTGGTGGTCAGTGGGAAGAATGTCCCTTATATTGGTGATCAGTGGGAAGAATGTTCCTTACATTGGTGATCAGTGGGAAGAATGTTCCTTACATTGGTGATCAGTGGGAAGAATGTCCCTTACATTGGTGGTCAGTGGGAAGAATGTCCCTTATATTGGTGATCAGTGAGAAGAATGCTCCTTACATTGGTGATCAGAGGGAAGAATGTTCCTTACATTGGTGATCAGTGGGAAGAATGCACCTTACATTGGTGGTCAGTGGGAAGAATGTCCCTTACATTGGTGATCAGTGGGAAGAATGCCCCTTACATTGGTGGTCAGTGAGAAGAATGCCCCTTACATTGGTGATCAGTGGGAAGAATGCCCCTTACATTGGTGATCAGTGGGAAGAATGCCCCTTACATTGATGGTCAGTGGGAAGAATACCCCTTACACTGGAGATCAGTGGGAAGAATGCCCCCTACATTGGTGATCCGTGACAAGAATGCCCCTTACATTGGTGGTCAGTGGGAAGAATGCTCCTTACATTGGTGGTCAGTGGGAAAAGTGCCCCTTACATTGGTGATCAGTGGGAAGAATGCTCCTTACATTGGTGGATCTTGAGAATAATGCCCCTTACATTGGTGGTCAGAGGGGGAATGTACCCCTTACAGATAGCCAAAAAGACCATTACTTATCAGTGTTAGTGGTTACTGAAAGGCAGAAAATGCTCAAGGCACCCCTAACAACCTCTGGAGGAACCCAAGGATTCCATGGAACCCTAGCTAAGGAAGGCTGGTCTACTCAAAACTGGTGTATAAGCTTTGCGAGGATGCCTTAATCTGGAAACATCCTCCAGTGTCCTCTCTCTCCAGAGGAGAACCCTGGATAGTAACTGTGGCCAATATGTCTCAGCCCTTATGGATAACTGCAGCTGTAATAGTAAGACTCCACTTCAGCGTGAGACAGTGTTGAATTTTGGGGCTGATTTACTAAAACTGAGGAGTGCAAAATCTGGTGCAGCTGTTTTTATGGTAGCCAATCGGCTTCTAATGTCAGCTTCTTCATGATACGTTCAGTTTAATAAATCACTGTTTCCCTATGGCGTTGTACATAGCAGCTACAGCCAGCTTTGAGAATGTCAGACTATACATAGGACAACAGTATTTAGCTTACCTAAGCAGTTTTGCCAGCCCGACACCCAGCTGACCCAATCCTCCTGCAAGTAAAAACACATGGAGGTTTTAGAAGTAAGAACATCAAATCAGAGCTACGATGAGGAAACCTGGACTTGAGGGAACAGGCAGACTGCCATTGTAGACTTATCCTTCTGAAAATGCTAATTGTCTGACTGTCATACTAATCCAATAGCCTTAAAACTATAAACAAAAATCAATCCACGCAGTTAATTATTCCCTATAGCCTGGGTTGCAAGCTCACACAAAAACAAAGTAATTCCATAACACCTTTTAGCAGTATCAATATCTTCAGCTGGAAGGAAGGAACTCTTATCTGGAACGGAACGCATATATGAGTGGCTTATGTCATCACGTTATATATCTGGTAGCTGACGGTGCGCTTGAGCACTGATTTGAGATATACAAGCTTTTATCTTTTTCTATGTGAGTGTTATTTTATCCTTTTTTTATACATTGAGCACTATAAGCAGTACTATTTTGTTTATTGATCAAATAACCTAAAAGCACACTAAAAAAAAAACCCGGAACAAGTAACAAAAAAAAAAAAAAAAAAATGGAAGGAGGATAGAACTACTTTGCATACTAATTCTAGCTCAGTGACTCAAAAAAGGTACTGGCAGTGGTGACATGGCATTATGGCCAGGCTCCAACTTCAAATACTACATGCTGTCTTTGGGCTAGTAATGCAGAAAAGCATTGGTGGCCATGGTGTTAGCATTTTCAGCAGAAGGGCAGCAATGGAAGCCACCGTGTTTCAGGACAGGTTTCCTCTAAGTGCTTTTAAAAAGGGATTTGTAAATTACCCCAATAACCCCCCCCCCCCCCCAACAATCTCATTATCACAAACCTTTTTTGTCACCACATGGTCATTTGTAATGTCGTAAAATAAAAATGACGGAATCACCTTACAGAAATGTTCAATATGATAAACAGTACAAGAAATGGAATTTCTGGAAATACAGTGGAGTGCCTTACTAGACAATCTGACAGGATGGGAACAATCAGAAAGACGGAAGGCATGTATAGGAGAGACACAAGATGTGATGGGTGAAGCATTAGGGAAAGAATCCGCAGGGGAGGGGCATGAAGAGAAGGATGCGCAGGGGAGGGGCGTAAGGGAAAACGAAAGGTAGAAAAAAAAAAAAAGAGGCTGGAGAAGGATGCTGTGCTCGGCAAAACCAGGAAAGCAGAAAACATGTATGGAAGACACACAAGGTGTGAATTCAAGAGAAAGAATTCTAGTGGAGGGGCAAAGGAAGAGCACACAAAGGAGGAAGGAGCAGGAAGAATTCCAGAGGAGAGACAGAGGGAGAGCACACAGGGGTGGGAGGAGAAGAATGCTTATGGGAAGGGCAGGAGGAGGAGGAAAGACTGAATTTTAGGGAGGGGACAAAGGTTGAGTACACAGGGGTGGGAGGAGGAGAAGAAGAAATTCCTAGGGGGAGGGAGAGCACACATGGGTGGGAAGAGAAGGATGCTCAATCGAAAGGCAGGAAGAGAAGGGGCAGAGGGAGAATATCATGCAAGTAAAAGAAATTAAAAAAAGAAAGAAAATTAAGATGTGCTGGCCAGAGTCAGGAAGGTGGAGTGACTGTACAGGAGATGCACAAGCTTAGCAAACTAAAGTTGGGAGAAAAAGGAATTTCAGAGAAGGAGAAGATGGACAGGCAAAGGGAGGAGGATGCTCAGGGGCAGGCAGTTGATGGAAGAAGAGAAGGATATGCAGGGGAGGGACATGAGGATAAGGGACATGCATTTTAGAGACAGAGGGAGAATATCATACAGGGAACAGAAAAGTCAAGAGAAGGATGATGTGCTGGCCAGAGTCAGGAAGGTGGAAAGCATATAGGAGAGATGCACAAGATGAGCAAGAGATGAGAGAAAAAGAAATTACAGAAGAGGGACAAAAGGGAGAACAAGTAAGGTCAGGGAAGAGAAGGATATGCAGGGAGGGGCAGAGGGAGAACACCCAACGGAGAGCCAGTATGGAAAGGATTTGCAGGGTAGGGGCAAAAGGGACAACACAAAGGGGTTGGGCCAGGAAGAGAAGGATATGCAGGGGAGGAGCAGAGGGGAAGAACACGGGGGGGGGGGGGGCTGGGAGGCAAAGGATAAGAAGGGGAGGGGCAGAGGTAGAGCACACAAAGGAGGGCCTGGAGGAGAAGGATATGCAAGAGAGGGGCAGAGGGAGAGCACATGAGGGAGGGCCTGGAGGATAAAGATATGCAGGGGAGGGGCCAAGAGAAAGCACACTAGGGAGGGCATGGAGAAGAAGGATATGCAAGGGAGAGGCATAGGGAGAGCACACAAGGGAGGGCCAGGAGGAGAAGGATAAGCAGGGGAGGGGCAGAGAGAGACCACACGAGGGAGGGGCTGGAGGGGAAGGGTATGCAGGAAAGGTGGCAGAGGAAGATAATACAAGGGAGGGCCTGGAGAAGGATATGCAGGGGAGGGGCAGAGGGAGAACACACAAGAGAAGGCCAGGAGGAGAAACATATTCAGGGCAGGGGAAGAGGAAGAGCACATAGGGGAGCTCCAGTAACCTCATACAGACACTAATGGCTGAGATCATTGCATACGTACCAGTGATCAGCACCCGAGGGTGGTCGGCTTCAGAGAAGGACACCGAATGGAAGCTGGCATCAGATGGCACCTGACGAGGTGAGAAGCCGATGAAACGTACAGACGTGACAGCCTGACACCCACATGCAGGGCTCTGCAGCACATGCTTCACTGCACGTGTTAACGTCCTCATGACCGGCATGTTGTCTGTGACAGGAATCTGAAAAGGGACAAATAAATTAAACACTTACAGGCTTTTAATGGCCAAATGCAGATCAATAGCATTCTGCAGAGAATTTCATGTTCCAGCAAAGAGATCATTTAAAGCTGAACTCCAAACAAAACAGTATATACAGTGTTACATAGGACATCTCTAGTGCTACTTGAATGTTCTCTTGTTTGTTCATTCATAGCAGTGGTGCCCAGAAATTAGGGAAAGAAGTCCTCCATTTTCTGTGTCCGTATTGGTAAGGCCCTATCAGGCACCAATTGCCTACAAGTCCATCCTCCCATGTGCAGTGTCAGGGTGGTACACAGCTGTCATTATTTGCCCTGTCCTCCTGGTTTGCGACAAGAGCATGATGGCTGTAGCTGGGTCCCCTGGACATCCCCCAGACCCTAGACTCCTGCCTAATTTGCCTTGTAGATGATCTGGGCATGCTTTTAAAGCAGAAAAAATGAGTTTAAATGTTGGCTGACAGTTTGGCTGAGTCAGCCTAAATACTTCTTCAGTGTTTTATAGCTACTGGGCACAGATGAGAACAGCGTGAAGACCACGCCACCTGAGCTCCTAAACCCCGGAGGACCATGTTACAGATGACTAAAAGCAGCACGTACGCATTTTTAAAGGTGTTTTTAGGCACTGAATAATGAAAAATTGATTCGTGAATCCGGTTATTTTATATGTCAGCACCTGTGTGCTTTACCCAATGTTTTTTTGGAACTATGTATCAAGGCAAGTCATTTATGTCAAGCCTTGGAGGTACAGGTGTGCAGGGGAAAGCCATCATATTTGTATACCAATATATTTTTGGTAAGCAAAGTATAGTATGCAGGCAGTGAAGTTCTATGGCAGATGGGTTAGAAAGCTCTAGGAAGTAATCTATGGGTTAGGAAATCTAAGAGTTAATCCTCGGGTTAGAAGATGTAGGAATTAATCCCTGTGTTTGGAGATCTAGAAGTTAATCTTTGGGTTAAGAGATTCAATAGGTAATATTTGGGTTAGGAGATATAGGAGTTCATCCTTGGGTGAGAAGCTCTAGAAGTTAGTCCTTGGGTTAGGAGATGTAAAAGCAAATTCTTGGGTTAGGAGATCCAGGAGTTAAGATTTGCATTAGGAGATCCAGGAGTTAGTCTTTGGGTTAGGAGATCTAGAAGTTAGTCCTTGGGTTAGGAGATCTAGAAGTTAATCCTCAGGTTAAGAGATCTAGGAGTTAATCTTTAGGTTATAAAATCTGGGGATTTATCCCCGGGTTAGAAGATCTATAAGTAATCCTTTGGTTAGGAGATCTAAAAGGTAATGCTTGGGTTAGGAGATCTAGGAGTTAATCTTTGTGTTAGGAAATGTGAATCCTGGGGTTAGGAGAAGTGAGCGTTAATCCTCAGGTTAGGAAATCTAGCAGTAAATCTTTGGCTTAGGAGATCTAGATCTTTGGGTTAGAAGATCTAGGCATTAAAGTGTTACTAAACCCACAACAGTAAAATCAGTCTGTATATGCGGCATAGCATGCTTGTTATACTCCCTGTGGAACTTAAGGGGTTAATCCTCTGCATTGTGTAAAAAGGCTGTTTTATCCTGTATGCACAGATCCTCCCCCTCCTGCACTGTCTATCTGGGGAAGGCCAGCTAACACAGGCAGGTTAGCTGATCTGCACATGCTCAGTTGTATCTTTTATGCTGGAGAGAACATTTACTTGTTCTCAGAGCTAGCCAGGTCACATGATATTGACATCACACATGTGGGCGTGTATACAGGCTGTAGTGGAAATCTCCTCCTACCTGAACTCTCAGCACTGGAGAAACTGTGCAGTTTATCATGTAACCGTGGTATATACAGATCATCCAAAAAAGGTATATAGTGGCAGTATTTTAATGTTAAAAGAAGATTTATAAGCTGTGAGCACGGTGGGGGGGGGGGGGGGGGGTAGGGGCGAATCAACTATTTTCATTTTACTGGGTTTAGTAACACTTTAATCCCTGGTTTAGGAGATTAGGAACTAATTCTTCGGTTAGGGGATGAAGAAGTTAATACTTGGGTTAGGCGATCTAGGAATTCATTTTTGGTTTAGCTTTCAGAATTAATATTTGGGTTAGGAGATGTAGGGGTTAATCCTCGGGTTAGAAGATCTTGGAATTATTCCCTTTGTTTGGAGATCTAGAAGTTATTCTTTGGGTTAAGGGATTCAAAAGTTAATATTTCGGTTAAGAGATCAAGGAGTTAATCTTCAGGTTAGGAGATCTAAAAGTGAACAGTTGGGTGAGGAGGTCCAGGAGTTAATCCTTGGGTTAGGAGATATACAAGTTAATTAGGTTGGGGGCTGTAGGAGTTAATCCTGGTGTTAGGAGATCTAGAGCTTAATCCTGGGGTTAGAAGATCTAGGAGTTATTCTTTGGGTTAGAAGATCTAGAGGTTAATCCTGGGGTTGGGAGATGAGGGAGTTAATTCTTTGGTTAGGAGACCTAGAAGTTAATGCTTGGGTTAGGAGATTTAGGAGTTAATCTTTGGGTTAGGAGATGTGGTAGTAAATCCTCGGGTTTAAGAGATATGGGAGTTAGCCCTTAGGTTAGGAGATATAGGAGTTAATCCTCAAATTAGGAGATCCAGGAGTTAATCTTTGGTTTAGAAGATCTAGGGATGTATTCCGGATTGGGAGATCTAAGAGTTAATCCTTTGGACTAGGAGATCTAGAAGTTAATGCTCGGGTTAGGAGATCTAGGAGTTAATCTTTGGATAAGGAGAGCTAGGAGTTAATCTTTGGGTTAGGAGATGTTGGGGGTTAATCCTTGGGTAAGAGGTCTAGAAATTAATCCTCAAGTTAGAAAATCTAGGAGTTAATCTTCATGGTTGGGAAATCTAAAAATTAATTTTTGGGTTAGGAGATCTAGGAATTAAATCTTTAGGTTAGGAGATTTTGGAATTAATTCTTGGGTAAGGAGATGTAGGGGTTAATCCTGCAGTTTGGAGATCCAGAAGTTAATCCTGGAGTTAGGAGATGTAGGTGTTAATTCTGGAGTCAGGAAACCCCCTCTGCGTTCCGGAATGCCTGCGTGTCACTAGAGGAGAGGAGACATGGACAGGATGGGGGGGAATCACGTACAGGAGATCAGGGACAGATTTGAATTGGCCTCAGATAAACTTTACTCTGCTGACATCACAAGAGAACCCAACAGTACATTCCTATAGAGAGCGCTGTTCAGGGGGGATTTCAGGAGATTACTGGGAACAATACGAGACAAGCATAGCACTTACATTGTCCCTATGAGAGCCTATTGCTGTGTTCTTACAGTTCTGGAACTTTGGGTTCAACTGCCAGGAGCAACATTTGCCAACAACTGGTTTCCTCCCATAGGGAAAAAATAAATAAATAAATTTAAAAAAAAAAAGTACTGGAAGGTTTAACCGGTTTTCCCCTTAAATGACCCTAGAGCCCTGGTGCTCAACCTGTGGCCCTTAGGTGTTTTACAGTGTGGCCCTTAGGCCCCAGCATAATTTTCTGCATTGCTGTTTTTTGTACACGTATGCCACGTACAAACCAGTCGATCCAGCAGCAGCCGGCTGTGCGGTTTATTACCTCCAGTCCATACACGACTGGTCCAGTACACATAGAAAACATTGCTTTCATTCCAGGAGCTGTCATCCTATAGCCCCTGCACTCAGAAAAAGCAGTCCTTCCCAGAAGATAACTCTATACTATTAACCCTCTGTGGAACTCTCTCTTAAAGGATTACTCCATTGATATAGTGGAACACCCCATTGCTATAGGAGATCACTCCACTGATACAGGGGATCACTCCACTGATACAGGGGATCACTCCATTGATACAGGGGATCACTCCACTGATACAGGGGATCACTCCATTGATACAGGGGATCACTCCACTGATACAGGGGATCACTCCACTGATACAGGGGATCACTCCACTGATACTGGGGATCACTCCACTGATACTGGGGATCACTCCATTGATACAGGGGATCACTCCATTGATACAGGGGATCACTCCACTGATACTGGGGATCACTCCACTGATACAGGGGATCACTCCACTGATACAGCGGATCACTCCATTGATACAGGGGATCACTCCATTGATACAGGGGATCACTCCACTGATACAGGGGATCACTCCACTGATACAGGGGATCACTTCATTGATATAGGGGATCACTCCACTGATACAGGGGATCACTCCATTGATATAGGGGATCACTCCATTGATACAGGGGATCACTCCATTGATACAGGGGATCACTCCATTGATACAGGGGATCACTCCATTGATACAGGGGATCACTCCATTGATACAGGGGATCACTCCACTGATACAGGGGATCACTCCATTGATACAGGGGATCACTCCACTGATATAGGGGATCACTACACTGATACAGGGGATCACTCCATTGATATAGGGGATCACTCCACTGATATAGGGGATCACTCCATTGATATAGGGGATCACTCCATTGATACAGGGGATCACTCCATTGATACAGGGGATCACTCCATTGATACAGGGGATCACTCCACTGATACAGCGGATCACTCCATTGATACAGGGGATCACTCCATTGATACAGGGGATCACTCCACTGATACAGGGGATCACTCCATTGATACAGGGGATCACTCCACTGATACAGGGGATCACTCCATTGATATAGGGGATCACTACACTGATACAGGGGATCACTCCATTGATATAGGGGATCACTCCATTGATATAGGGGATCACTCCATTGATACAGGGGATCACTCCATTGATATAGGGGATCACTCAATTGATACAGGGGATCACTCCATTGATACAGGGGATCACTCCACTGATACAGGGGATCACTCCACTGATACAGGGGATCACTCCACTGATACTGGGGATCACTCCATTGATACAGGGGATCACTCCATTGATACAGGGGATCACTCCATTGATACAGGGGATCACTGCACTGATACAGGGGATCACTCCATTGATACAGGGGATCACTCCATTGATACAGGGGATCACTCCACTGATACAGGGGATCACTCCATTGATACAGGGGATCACTCCACTGATACAGGGGATCACTCCATTGATATAGGGGATCACTACACTGATACAGGGGATCACTCCATTGATATAGGGGATCACTCCATTGATATAGGGGATCACTCCATTGATACAGGGGATCACTCCATTGATATAGGGGATCACTCAATTGATACAGGGGATCACTCCATTGATACTGGGGATCACTCCACTGATACAGGGGATCACTCCATTGATACAGGGGATCACTCCACTGATACAGGGGATCACTCCATTGATACAGGGGATCACTCCATTGATACAGGGGATCACTCCATTGATACAGGGGATCACTGCACTGATACAGGGGATCACTCCACTGATACAGGGGATCACTCCATTGATACAGGGGATCACTCCATTGATACAGGGGATCACTCCACTGATACTGGGGATCACTCCACTGATACAGGGGATCACTCCACTGATACTGGGGATCACGCCACTGATACTGGGGAAGTTGAATTAATCATCTTCCATGTAGCCTAGTGTTCCAGCCTGCCCACAAACACGAAACTGATCGTTTCAGTTATTTTACTAAAAAAAAAAAGTAAGCTTAACCATCATAGTGCCATGAGATAAACATGGGAAAGAGTAATCTCCCATGATTGACATTACTATTAGGTGGACTGGTCCTTTAAGATTTTTTTTAACCTTAATTTTTAATGTGGAGTTCTAGAATATATTAAACTATTATTATTTTAATAGACTATAATCTTATGACATATCCTTTGCTTTTACCGCCTTGTGTATTCAGCAACTGTGGGACAGACTACTCATCACAATTATCTATATATTTTTTTATTACATCTTTAACATCTTTACTCTACAATTTGCTAAAAGGAACAAAATGCAAAGCATGTACTTTTTTTTTTTTAGAAAAAAAAATGCTCATTAGCAATAATAATAATAAAAAAAATAACATCTTTAATCCACAATTTGATAAAAGGAACAATGTAAAGCATCTACTATATGTAGGAAAAATATTATTAATATTATCATTAATAACAATATTTAAAAAAATATAATAAAATGAACAGTATGTAAAGCATGTACTATATGTAGAAAATTTTTTTTTTTTAAGCAATAGTAATAATAACAATATTAATATTTAAAAAAAAATAATTAAAAGGAATAGTATGTACAGCTGTGGTCAAAAGTTTTGAGAATGACACAAATATTACATTTTCACTAAGTCTGCTGCCTTCGTTTTTAAGATGGCAATTTGCATATACTCCAGAATGTTATGAAGAGTGATTAGATGAATTGCAATTAATTGCAAAGTCCCTCTTTGCCACGAGAATAAACTTAATCCCATAAAAAAAAAAAAAATCAATTTTTCCACTGCATTTGTGAAGAAGACTTCAGGACACCCATGAAAGTCCAGCTGGCGCCAGGACCGTCTCAGATTCAGCTGTGGGATCGGAGCACCACCAGTGCAGAACTTGCTCGGGAATGGAAGCAGGCAGGTGTGAGTGCATCTCCATGCACAGTGAGGAGAAGACTTTTGGAGGATGGCCTGGTATCAAGAAGGGCAGCAAAGAAGCTACTTCTCTCCAGGAAAATCATCAGGGACAGACTGAAATTCTGCAAAAGGTACAAGGATTGGACTGCTGAGGACTGGGGTAAAGTCATTTTCTCTGATGAATTCCCTTTCCAATTGTTTGTGGCATCCAGAAAAAACCTTGTCCGGAGAAGAAAAGGTGAGCACTACCATCAGTCCTGTGTCATGCCAACAGTAAAGCATCCTAAGACCATTCATGTGTGGGGTTGCTTCTCAGCCAAGGGAGTGGGCTCACTCACAATTCTGCCTAAGAACACAGCCATGGATAAAGAATGGTCTAAAAACATCCTCCGAGAGCAACTTCTCCCAAACAAGAACAGTTTGGTGAGGAACAATGCCTTTTCCGGCATGATGGAGCACCTTGCCAAAGCAAGGTGCTCCATCATGCTGGAAAAGGCAAAAGTGATAACAAAGTGGCTTGGGGAACAAAACATGGAAATTTTGGGTCCATGGCCAGGAAAATCCCCAGACCTTAATCTCATTGAGAGCTTGTGATCAATCCTCAAGAGGTGGATGAACAAAAAAACCCCCACAAATTCTGACAAGCCCCAAGCATTGACTATGCAAGAATGGGCTGCCGTCAGTCAGGATGTGGCCCAGAAGTTGACTGACAGCATGCCAGGGGGAATTCCAGAGGTCTTGAAAAAGAAGGGTCGACACTGCAAATATTGACTCTAAACTTCATGTCATTGTCAATAAAAGCCTTTGACACTTATGAAATGCTTGTAGTTCTACTTCTACTGAAAATTAATAGTTGTGTCATTTTTAAAACTTTTAGCCACGGCTGTAAAGCATGTATGTAGGAAAAAAGGAATATTTTTATTTTTTAATAATAATAGTACATTTTTTACATAAATATATTTTGGGATAGATAAAGATATAAATTGTATACATACAAACACAATGACCTGTTCTGTTCCATAGAGAAACTATTTCAAGTATTTTGTTTGTAACAAACAGAGCAGCACTTTGTAAGTCAATGGCAATGTCACAGATCATGTCATCATATGACCATGAAGCCCTCTGGGTGTCACAGATATATAGGACAAGGAAGCCTTCCTGGGTGTCGCAGATCACATGAGAATGAAGCCTTCTCGGTGTCACAGATCATATATGACAATCAAGCCTTCTTGGTGTCACCCTTCATATATGACAATCAAGCCTTCTTGGTGTCACCCTTCATATATGAGAATGAAGCCTTCTCAGTGTCACAGATCATATATGACATTGAAGCCTTCTCGGTGTCACCCTTCATATACGACAATGAAGCCATCGTGATGTCACCCTTCATATATGACAATGAAGCCTTCTTGGGGTCACCGTTCATATATGACAATGAAGCCTTCTTGGTGTCACCCTTCATATATGACAATGAAGCCTTCTTGGTGTCACCCTTCGTATATGACAATGAAGCCTTCTTGGTGTCACCCTTCATATATGACAATCAAGCCTTCTTGGTGTCACCCTTCATATATGACAATGAAGCCTTCTTGGGGTCACCCTTCATATATGACAATGAAGCCTTCTTGGTGTCACCCTTCGTATATGACAATGAAGCCTTCTTGGTGTCACCGTTCATACATAACAATGAAGCCTTCTTGGCATCACAGATCATATATGACAATTAGGTCTTCTGGGTGTCACCCATCATATATTACACCTCCGATACTATTTTCCTGCTGTTGCTACATCCAAGCCTGCTCACACACAATAATCTTCCTATGAGAGCACCGTATACTATACCTCCTACAACCCATTCATTACATTGGAATACAAATCATTTTAAATGGTTTCTGAATGATCCAATATCGCCAAGCTCAAAAAAAACTGAATATGAAAATCAAACCCAACATCCTGAAATAATATGAACTTCACCATACAACCAAGGAGAAATCTGACAAAAACTATCCATACTCTGAACAATTTAATTGTACAATCTCTGTAGAATCTCCTTTATATGTAATAGGAGGACATACCTAAATATTGCATTCAGAGCCTTGCACTACATGGACGGTAGATTAAAAGGAGATGGTCACCTTAAGAGCTTTGAAAGTTACATTTAGGCTACTGGATACATTGTTCAGTGTGGTCACTGATGCTTTTTTTTTTTTCGCACTTAGGGGGTGTTCACCTGTGCTTTCATGTCTGAAAAGAAATCCAAATTGGATAGCTCTTCCGAGAGCATTTCACAGGCGGGGGCGAGGCATAATATAAATTTAACGTTTGGCAAATCCTGTGTGCTGGGATGACTGAATGAGAATGGCCTCAGCCCAGCACCCAGAAGAAGCTGGGTAGAAGATGCTGGCGACGGTGAGGAACCTCGGAGCATTGAAGAAGAGGTAAGTATTGTGGATTCTAGTTCTAGTATATAAAAAAGTATCAGCGGAACTCAAATGTGATGTTGCAAGTCCTCCAACACAGCTACAATGTATTAATTGTAGAATCTACTGTGTTACCATCAGCAGCCGTCAACCGATCAGGAGTTCAGTATCAGACCATAGTGGAGTATACAATCCAGTCCATTACATACAATTCGGGGTGCAAACACCTGAGCTTCAGCTGATGTCTTTTAAAGGTTTTAATGGACATGTCCTCTCCTTGTCTACACTGTATGAGTGTAATGAGTATCCCAAGCATCCTGTTCCCTCACTCTGTGTGTTCCTCCAATGTCTCCTCTTTTCTTACCCTCTTCCAGTGTCTCCTCAGTCCTCACCCTCTTCCAGTGTCTCCTCAGTCCTCACCCTCTTCCAGTGTCTCCTCAGTCCTTACCCTCTGCCAGTGTCTCCTCAGTCCTTACCCTCTGCCAGTGTCTCCTCAGTCCTCACCCTCTTCCAGTGTCTCCTCAGTCCTCACCCTCTTCCAGTGTCTCCTCAGTCCTTACCCTCTGCCAGTGTCTCCTCAGTCCTCACCCTCTTCCAGTGTCTCCTCAGTCCTTACCCTCTGCCAGTGTCTCCTCAGTCCTCACCCTCCTCCAGTGCCTTCTCTTTTCTCACCCTCTTCCAGTGTCTTCTCTTTCCTCACCCTCTTCCAGTGTCTCCTCAGCCCTTACCCTCTTCCGGTGTCTCCTCCTTCCTCACCCTCTTCCAGTGTCTCCTCTTTCCTCACCCTCTTCCAGTGTCTTCTCTTTTCTCACCCTCTTCCAGTGTCTCCTCAGTCCTCACATTCCTCCAGTGCCTTCTCTTTCCTCACCCTCTTCCAGTGTCTCCTCTTTCCTCACCCTCTTCCAGTGTCGTCTCTTTTCTCACCCTCTTCCAGTGTCTCCTCAGTCCTCATCTTCCTCCAGTGCCTTCTCTTTCCTCACCCTCTTCCAGTG
This sequence comes from Lithobates clamitans, assembly GCA_037952925.1. Classification (NCBI taxonomy): domain Eukaryota; kingdom Metazoa; phylum Chordata; class Amphibia; order Anura; family Ranidae; genus Lithobates; species Lithobates clamitans. The sequence continues at coordinate 690,811 of JBBGZY010001103.1, read as the reverse complement.
TCTCCTCTTTTCTCACCCTCTTCCAGTGTCTCCTCTTTCCTCACCCTCTTCCAGTGTCTCCTTTTTCCTCACCCTCTTCCAGTGTCTCCTCTTTCCTCACCCTCTTCCAGTGTCTCCTCTTTCCTCACCCTCTTCCAGTGTCTCCTCTTTTCTCACCCTCTTCCAGTGTCTCCTCAGTCCTCGCCTTCCTCCAGTGCCTTCTCTTTCCTCACCCTCTTCCAGTGTCTCCTTTTTCCTAACCCTCTTCCAGTGTCTCCTCAGTCCTCATCTTCCTCCAGTGTCTCCTCTTTTCTCACTCTCTTCCAGTGTCTCCCATTTTCTCACTCTCTTCCAGTGTCTCCTCAGTCCTCACCCTCTTCCAGTGTCTCCTCTTTTCTCACCCTCTTCCAGTGTCTCCTCTTTTCTCACCCTCTTCCAGTGTCTCCTCTTTCCTCACCCTCTTCCAGTGTCTCCTCTTTTCTCACCCTCTTCCAGTGGCTTCTCTTTTCTCACCCTCTTCTAGTGTCTCCTCATTCCTCACCCTCCTCCAGTGTCTCCTCATTTCTCACCCTCCTCCTCTAGTGTCTCCTCATTCCTCACCCTCCTCTAGTGCCTCCTCATTCCTCACCCTCCTCCAGTGTCTCCTCTTACCTCACTTTCTGTGTAGCTCCTGTACGTGATCCAGCGTGTTTTTGGTCCTTTTATAGGACACATCCTCCAGAGGCAGCCAATGGCAGAGGGTTATGGGGTAGGAGTTGTCCCATGTGTCACAGAAGAGAGGAGGGGATGAGGGTTAAGATCAAACACCGCTCTGCAGCGTGACTCCATCTGGTCATGACGTATGGGTTGGGACGTGCTGTGTGTGATCTACACGGAATAAAAGATACATGGGAGCAGCAGGCAACTGGATGCTTGCCACATGGGAACCGAAATGTCAGAGCTAGCCACAGATTGCCAAATCCTATCCCTATCCGAGCTGACACCCTCATTGTGCAATGTCCACTTCTATCAATGAATCTCAGTATCTGGTCTTATTCCAGGTATATGTATATATGGGGAGCAGAGATAATTGTGTATAATAAAATATAGGGAAACAGACATAATCTTGTATAATAATATATAGGGGAGAAGAGATAATCCTGTATAATAATATATAGTGGAGCAGAGATAAGCATGTATAATATATAGGGGAGCAGAGATAATCCTGTATAATAATATATAGGGGGCAGAGATAATCCTGTATAATAATATATAGGGGAGCAGAGATAATCATGTATAATAATATATAGGGGAGCAGAGTTAATCATGTATAATAATATATAGGGGAGCAGAGAAGATCCTGTATAATATATAGGGGAGCAGTGATAATCCTGTATAATAATATATAGTCGAGCAGAGATAATCCTGTATAATAATATAGAGGGGAACAGAGATAATCCTGTATAATAATATATAGTGGAGCAGAGATAATCATGTATAATATATGGGGGAGCAGAGATAATCCTGCATAATATGATTTGGGGAGCAAAGATATTCCTGTATAACGATATATGGGGGAGTAGAGGTAATTCTGTATAATAAACATAGAGGGGATCAGAGACAATCCTGTATAATAAAATATAGTGGATCAGAGATAATCATGTATAATAATATATAGGGTAGCAGAGATAACCCTGTATAATATATGGGGGAGCAGAGATAATCCTGCATAATATGGGGGAGTAGAGGTAATTCTGTATAATAAACATAGAGGGAAACAGAGGTAATCCTGTATAATAATATATGGGGGATCAGAAATAATCCTGTATAATAATATATGGGGGATCAGAGATAATCCTGTATAATATGATTTGGGGAGCAGAAAAAAGCTTGTATAATATATGGGGCAGTAGAGGTAATCCTGTATAATAACATATAGGGGAACAGAGGCAATCCTGGATAATAATATATGGGGGAGCAAAGATAATCCTGCATAATAAGATTTGGGGAGCAGAGATACTCCTGTATAAATAACATATAGGGGAACAGAGGTAATCCTGTATAAAAAAAATAGGGGAGCAGAGATGATTCTGTATAATAATATATGGGGGAGCAGAGATAATCCTGTATAATATATGGGGGAGCAGAGATAATCCTGTATAATATGATTTGGGAAGCAAAGATATTCCTGTATAATGATATGGGGGAGTAGAGGTAATTCTGTATAATAAACATATAGGGGAGCAGAGATAATCCTGTATAATAATATATGGGGGAGCAGAGATATTCCTGTATATTAACAAATGTGAGATCAGAGATACTCTTGTATAAATCTGTATAAAGACACAGTGTTCCTTTCTGTGAAGTGATGTCAGGGAGTGGATGGGGTGTGAACTCTCAGTATACAAGTGACATGTTCCCATTGGGAATGACATCAGGGATTATCTGTTTATTAGACAGAAGCCTCAACAATTATCTAACAGGAGCTTCCTGGAGAACAAGTTGGAGGTAATCATCCTGAAGGTGGGACTCTGTGAATTTACAAACAGCCGAATTAGTGGTAAGGCAACCTAGGCAGGAGCCTATGGGCCTGGCAAGTTCAGGGGACCCAATTCGCACAGATCTCCTTTTGACATGAAAGGAGGCCTGCCTAAACAAAATAACAGTGGAAGTGATGAGTCACAGTCCCACAGTTCATGTATGTCAATTCACTGAATGAAGAGGTCAGGAGTAAGTAATGCACAGAGTGCAGAGGTCAGGAGACTGTCATGGATAGAGTGCAAAGGTGAGAAATAAGTAATGCACAGATTGCAGAGGTCAGAAGTAAACTATAGAGTGCAGCAGTCAGGACTAAGTCACACACAGAGTGCAGAAGTCTGTTATGCACAGTATGCAGAGGTGAGAAATAAGTAATGCAATGAGTGCAGAGGTCAGGAGAGCGTAACGCAAAGAGTGCAGGGGTCAGGAGTAAGTAAAGTACAGAGTGCAGCAGTCAGGACTAAGTGACACACAGAGTGCAGAGGTAAGGCATGCAAAATGCACAGAGTACAGGAGTAAGCAATGCACAGAGTGCAGAGGTCAGGAGTAAGTAATGCACAGAGTGCAGAGGTCAGGAGTAAGTAATGCACAAAGTGCAGAGGTCAGGAGTAAGTAATGCACAAAGTGCAGAGGTCAGGAGTAAATAATGCACAAAGTGCAGTGGTCAGGAGTAAGTAATGTAGAGAGTTCAGAGGACAGGAGTAAGTAATGCACAGAGTTCAGAGGTGGGAAATGCATAAGGCACAGTATTATACAGAGGTCAGGAAGAAGTAATGCATAGAGTGCAGAGGTCAGGAGTGCGTAACACAGAGTGCAGGGGTCAGGAGTAAGAAACGTACAGAGGAAAGGAATAGGTAACGCACAGAGCCCAGAATCAAGTGACACACAGAGTGAAGGAGTAAATAAAGCACAAGATACAGGGGTCATGAGTAACGCGAAGAGGTCAGAAGTGCATAAACACAAACAGTGCAGGGGTCAGAAGTAAGTAACATACAGAGTTCATAGGTCAGGAGTAAGCAGTGCACAGAGGTCAGGAGTGCATAAAACAAACAGTGCAAGGGTCAGAAGTAATGTACAGACTGCAGAGGTCAGCAGTAAGTGATGCACAGAGTGCAGAGGTCAGGAGTCTGTCATGCAGAGAGTGCAGACGTCAGGAGTAAGTAACGTACAAAGTTCAGAGGCCAGAAGTAAATGGCACACAGAGTACAAAAGGTCAGGGGTAGGTAACACACAGAGTGCAGAGGTGAGGAATCAGTAATGCACAGAGTGCAGAGATCAGGAATAAATAACACACAGAATACAGAGGGCAGGAGTAATTGACGCAGAGTGAAAAGGTCAGGAGTAGGTAATGCACAAACTGCAGAGGTTGGGAGTGCATTGGGCACAGAATAACTGGTCGTGAATAAGTAATGCATAAAGTGCAGAGGTGAGGAGTGTGTAATGCAAAGAGTACAGGGGTCAGGAGTAAGTAACACACAGAGTGCAGATGTCAGGAGTAAGTAACGCACAGTGGTGTTCATATGTTTAGCACATAGCATGCACTTGCGGTTTATGGAATACATACATACATACAGTATCTCACAAAAGTAAGTACACCCCTCACATTTTTGTAAATATTTTCTTCTATCTTTTCATGTGACAACACTGAAGAAATGACACTTTGCTACAATGTAAAGTAGTGAGTGTACAGCTTGTATAACAGTGTAAATTTGCTGTCCCCTCAAAATAACTCAACACACAGCCATTAATGTCTAAACCACTGAGTTAATGAGTACACCGCTAATTGAAAATGTCCAATTTGGGCCCAAATGGTCAATATTTTGTGTTGCCACCATTATTTTCCAACACTGCCTTAACCCTCTTGGGCATGGAGTTCACCAGAGCTTCACAGGCTGCCACTGGAGTCCTCTTCCACTCCTCCATGACAACATCACAGAGCTGGTGGGTGTTAGAGACCTTGCGCTCCTCCACCTTCTGTTTGAAGATGCAATACAGATGCTCAGTAGGGTTTAGGTCTGGAGACATGCTTGGCCAGTCCATCATCTTTACCCTCAGCTTCTTTAGCAAGGCAGTGGTCGTCTTGGAGGTGTGTTTGGGGTCATTATCATATTGGAATACTGCCCTGCAGCCCAGTCTCCGAAGGGAGGGGATCATGCTCTGCTTTAGTATGTCACAGTACATGTTGGCATTCATGGTTCCCTCAATGAACTGTAGCTCCCCAGTGCCGGAAGCACTCATGCAGCCCCAGACCATGACACTCCCACCACCATACTTGACTGTGGACAAGACACACTTGTCTTTGTACTCCTCACCTGGTTGCCGCCAGACATGCTTGACACCATCTGAATCAAATAAGTTTATTGTGGTCTCATCAGACCACAGGACATGGTTCCAATAATCCATTTCCTTAGTCTGCTTGTCTTCAACAAACTGTGGGCTTTCTTCTGCATCATCTTTAGAAGAGGCTTCCTCCTGGGACGTCAGCAATGCAGACCCATTTGATGCAGTGTGAGGCATATGGTCTGAGCACTGACAGGCTGACCCCCCACCCCTTCAACCTCTGTAGCAATGCTGGCAGCACTCATACGTCTATTTCCCAAAGACAACCTGTCACAACCCATGAATCAGACTGAGGCCCCTTTCACACTGTTTTGACTTGTCCCACGATTTTGTACTGCAAAATCGTATGACAAGTCATTCTCCATGATTTTCAATGACTACCATTCATATTGGCACGACTTTAAGTAATCCCTGCACTACTTTGGCCCAACTTCTATGCGAGTTGTACTCCATAGACCTCAATGTTAAACCCTGAAGTAGCATGCAAATCATGCCTGAATAATATAGACACGATTTCAGTACGACTTTGTAAGCACAAGCCTGGCTCGCTGATCGGGAAAGGAAAACTTTTTTTTCCTTTCCCGATGAGCGACAGGCAGTGCTGACAGCTGTCTGGTATGAATCCTGAGGGGGAACGTCGCGCCAAGTTTTAAATGAAAAAAACGGCGTGGGTTCCCCCCCCCCAGGGGCATACCAGGCCCTTAGGTCTGGTATGGATCTAAGGGAAACCCCCTACGCCGAAAAATCGGCATGGGGTCCCCCCCAAAATCCATACCAGACCCTTATCCGAGCACGCAGCCCGGCCGGTCAGGAATGGGGGTGGGGACGAGCGAGCGCCCCCCCTCCTGGCCTGTACCAGGCCGCATGCCCTGAACATGGGGGGGTAGGTGCTTTGGGGCATGGGGGGCACCCTGCGTGGCCCCCCCACCCCAAAGCACCTTGTCCCCATGTTGATGAGGACAAGGGCCTTTTCCCGACAACTCTGGCCGTTGGTTGTCGGGGTCTGCCGGCGGGGAGCTTATCAGAATCCGGGAACTCCCTTTAATAAGGGGGCCCCCAGATCCCGACCCCCCACCCTATGTGAATGAGTATGGGGTACATGGTACCCCTACCCATTCACCTAGGCAAAAAAGTGTCAATAAAAAACACAGTACACAGGTTTTTAAAGCAATTTATTAGGCAGCTCCGGGGTCTTCTTCCGACTTCGGGGGTCCTCTTCCGACTTTGGGGGTCTCTCCGGCGTCTCCTCCCGGTGTCCTGATCTTCTGCCGGCTCCTCCGCTATCTTCTGCAGCTCAATTGCTAGCGTTGGCCCGGACTTCTGCCTTCTTCTTTTCTTCCAGAGATGTTGACACGACGCTCTCTCCAGCTGAAATGGTCTCTGAACGCTCCGCAAATTAACTTATATAGGCGGTGACCCCGCCCCCTTATGAGTTCACTGTCCCGCGCCATGCTGGGACTGTGCCGTCATAAGGGGGCGTGGTCATCACCCGGTGACCACGCCTCCTAAAACGTCACAGTCCCAGCATGCCCAGGGACTGTGACGGCACAAGGGGGCGGGGTCACCGCCTATATAAGTCCGTTGCAGAGCGTTCAGAGACCATTGCAGCTGGAGAGAGCGTCGTGTCAACATCTCTGGAAGAGAAGAGGGAAGAAGATGATCCAGAAGTCCGGACCACCGCTGGCAAGAGAGCGGCAGAAGATGCGGTCACCGGGAGAAGACGCCGGAGAGACCCCCGAAGTCGGAAGAGGACCCCGGAGCTGCCTAATAAATTGCTTTAAAAACCTATGTACTGTGTATTTTATTGACACTTTTTTGCCTAGGTGAATGGGTAGGGGTACCATGTACCCCATACTCATTCACATAGGGTGGGGGGCCGGGATCTGGGGGCCCCCTTATTAAAGGGGGCTCCCGGATTCTGATAAGACCCCCGCCCGCAGACCCCGACAACCAAAGGCCAGGGTTGTCGAGAAGAGGCCCTTGTCCTCATCAACATGGGGACAAGGTGCTTTGGGGTGGAGAGGCCGCAGGGCGCCCCCCCATGCCCCAAAGCACCCACCCCCCATGTTGAGGGCATGCGGCCTGGTACGGTCCAGGAGGGGGGGGGCGCTCGCTCGTCCCCACCCCCATTCCTGACCGGCCGGGCTGCGTGCTCCGATAAGGGTCTGGTATGGATTTTGGGGAGACCCCCACGCCGATTTTTCCGCGTAGGGGATTGCCCTTACAATACATACCAGACCTAAGGGCCTGGTATGCCCCTGGGGGGGAACCCACGCCAGTTTTTTTTTTATTTAAAACTTGGCGTGGAGTTCCCCCTTATGATTCATACCAACTACTGTATGTTTTCATTTGTTAATGCCAAAAATGTGGCAAAGTCATACAACGTAGTACTGCTCCCAAATCGCGGTAAAATCGCGGCCACAAAATCGCGGTAAAATCGCGTGACTTTGAAGTCGTATAAGTGTGAAAGGGGACAGAAGTACAGTTAAATCACACTTGTTTAATAATAATAAAAAAAAGGTAAACAGAGTAAATGTAGTCATAACATAGCCAGAGTTCAGCTCCTGGAACGGATAGTCAGACTAGCCAAAACATCAGAGAGCCAGAGATGAGCGTAGTAGAACAGCAAGCAGGATCTGGAGCCAGAAGGAATGTCAGCCAAGCAGTCTTTAACAGGAACACAGGAGAGCGTCTGTAGAGATGTGATCAAGGCGAAGGCAGAGATCATCTGGGCTGGACGGCTTAAGTAGGCAGGACTGATGAGCAGGATATCATCAACAGCTGAGTCACTGTGGAGAGATATGAGCTGGCAATTAGCCAACAGCTGAGCGGCCAGCTTTGAAAAGGAAGGGCTGAGCCCAGCCCTGACACAACCTCTGGATATGACGCTGAGCACGTGCACTCAACTCCTTTGGTCTACCAAGGCAAGGCCTGTTCTGAGGGGAACCTGTCCTGTTAAACCGCTGTATGGTCTTGGTCACTGTACTGCAGCTCAGTTTCAGGGTCTTGGCAATCTTTTTATAGCCTAAGCCATCTTTATGTAGAGCAACAATTCTTTTTTTCAGATCCTCAGAGAGTTCTTTGCCATGAGGTGCCATGTTGAACTTCCAGTGACCAGTATGAGAGAGTGAGAGCGATAACACCAAATTTAACACACCTGCTCCCTATTCACACCTGAGACCTTGTAACACTAACAAGTCACATGACACTTGGGAGGGAAAAATGGCTAATTGGGCCCAATTTGGCCGTTTTCACTTAGGGGTGTACTCAGTTTTGTTGCCAGCAGTTTAGACATTAATGGCTCTGTTGAGTTATTTTGAGGGGACAGCAAAGTTACACTGTTATACAAGCTGTACACTCACTACTTTACATTGTAGCAAAGTGTCATTTCTTCAGTGTTGTCCCATGAAAAGATAGAATAAAATATTTACAAATATGTGAGGGGTGTACTCACTTTTTTTGGGATAGTGTACAT